>CAXKVX010000088.1:0-444369 GCA_964058865.1 Eleocharis quinqueflora | reverse complement strand
AGCATGCCAGGAGGCAAGTTTCTGAAGCTTTGAAAAAAGTTGAAAATACCATATTTTTCCTCCTTTTTTGGGGATTCTATTTCTCTTATTGTGTTTAAACTTCCTGAAGTTTCTCTTGCTGCAGCTTCTACTTCAGAAAGTGGGACTTCATTAGCAAAGACCATAGTTACAGCCACCGAAACCAAAAGCAAAATCTGAAATCAGACAAATTCAATTTTAGCCATCTTTTTACTGAGGGCATGGAAGTGAAAAAAAATTCTAACCATTTGCAGATTTGACTTACCATGGCAATTAAAAATGCACCTTTGAGATTTGCACATACCTCACAACATGCTTTTGTCATGAGAAAAGGAAACCACCTAATTTCAATGAGACAAGAACAGATTTAAAGATAGAATGAGCAGAACCGAGAAATTGAAGAAAAAAAACAGAATTTTACTTTTACGATTTTACGAGAAACCCCCCCCCCCCCCCCCCCCAAACACCCCATTTGTATAATTTAATGAGTTGCCCATATTTATTGTACAATATTTCTATCGAACGTTTCAGTCAAATCATTTCAGATACAGGGTTGCATGTTATGGAGTTGGCATAATGCTAAAGGAAATAATTAAATTGTGAAAATCTACTTGTGCCAAGCTCCAGTTGAACCAGAAGCATAGCCAATAATATTCCCAAAAGCCATCCATGAAGAAAAAATTGCATTAGCCTGATGGCACCCATCTGCACCTGCTTTAAATTGTAATTAAATAAACCATCAGTATTGGTAAGAAATGTAAAGCAAGCAACTCTATTATCAAAATTGTTTTCATTTACCTGACAAGTCCGCCATAAGAGCACGAGCCGGTCCCTATAATAGAAATGGAAAATGAAAGCATGTATTAATTTAAGGTTGTGATCTTCTTATAACTATCTCAGGTTATAATTAATTAAGAAAATTAATAGGGGGTAACAAGGAATATACTTGCACAAGATTGTTGGAAAAATCTAAAATCCAAAATCCAAAAACAAAGACAATTGCAGCATGCACTCGAGCGCCATTGTAGTCCCTGTTTACAAGTCAAAAGTAAATACAAGGATCTTACTACAAGGTTGAAAGGCACAATGAGTTCAATACATGCAAAAGCAGCTAGCACACAGGCATGCAGCACAGACCTTTTGGAATCATGTTCTCTTTTAAAGAAAATACAATACAACTGCTAGCTGTATCTTACTTGCAATGAAGATTGGTGTCACCTAGAGCAAATCCAATGTCAGATGAAAAACCAATGATCACCACCTAAACATAAAAGATGATTTGATATTATTGTTAGTAGAAATTAACCTCACTGACAAATAATGAAAACAAAGCAAATACATAATATTATCAAATAAGTGATACGGACAGCAATGCAGATTAACAAACATCCGCCGAGTATAAAGGGTCGACGTCTCCCGCATGCTAAGCGGCACCTGTCACTCCAGTAGCCAACGCAGGGTTGCACCTGTTCATTTGGTTCCAAATAAGTAGATGATAACATATATTGTACACACTTTCAAACATGAAAACCACCACACATAAAACTCTCCTAATTTCCAAAGGCCTATGTGACGCATATTTGAAGATAACGAACCGAGAAAGGCTATCAAGGTTATTGCATTAATTGCTTGAAGTTGCAAAATGTACATTTTTCTTTGGATATGGATGAATATTTCTTGCTTTGCAGGAGGTTGTTACAAAATAATTCCTACTTTCCAGGGGTGTACAGAGATGATTGCCCCTAATAAGTACTGAATCTACAAAAACAGTTGCATTGATCAGAGCGTGTACTTTGAAGTATGAACCTTTGTAAATCAAAGGTTATCCAAATTATGTCAGAAATATTAATTTCTTTCTAAGGAATTGTGAGTAGAAATACTTTGCTCTAGCAATCTTACCACAAAACCAGCAATAGGACCACATATCCACATAACTGAGCTGAGAGCATGAGAAAGTCCAAGGGTCTAGGAAAAAAAACCAGATAAGATAAGGAAGTCAGATGATCTGCAAAATACAATTTCCAAAAAGAAATTCATCTACAAAATAAGTAGATAAATCAGCCATTTGTGAAACAAACAAAATTTATTTTTGTTCGTATATACACGCGTATTCGTGTATTAGTTTTACTTTTTAGATAAAGATGAAGGTCAAGTCACTCAAAAAGTTTAATTATATGCAAAATAAGTTGATAATTTTGTCATTTGGAAATGAACAAAAATATTTTTGTTAATTAATACACATATTAATTCCTGTATTAAAAGCTTTAATTTAAGATAAAGATGAATGTCAAGTCACTCGAATTTAAACTTACATTAAATTATTGTGTTTCAAAATTAAGATAAAACTAAAATAACCAAATTTTACAATGGATAAACATATATGGAGTTATTTTATATTTAAATACTTGCATTATTTTTCTATGGAAAGAAACAAAAATTGGCAGAGTCAAATTAAGAAGAGTATAAGGATTCCACCGATCCCTCTAAATTTTCAAAATAATTAATTCAAATTATTCAATTGTTTAATTTCACTGAAAGTTTATTAAGAAGATTCTCTTAATTGACACCACTGATGAAAACTCTTGGCTCTGCCACTGTTGATAGTACATATAATAAGTATTTATTGTGAATTTCAATCGGCCTTAATAAAAAAAATTAAGCTTTTAATTACTCCAATTTCACCCAAATTTTTTTTACCTAACATTACAATTTAGACATCACCAGCTAGGTCCCCATTACAAATATATATGATAGCAATTTACTTTTCTATATTTCCTCAAAAAAAAAATATACTTTGCTATACTCATATAGCTGTCAATATACGCCTGCATACAACTATTTGTAGCAACAAATTTGGAGCGTATTAAATCCTTTATATCGAAAATTCCAAAGTAGTTCCGTTCTTTAATGCCCAAAATTGTCAGCTTTGTAACCGTTCATCAATGAAAATTGTTTTTACTTCATAAGTCATAAATATACCAGTTGGTTGGTCAATATTTAAGTACTTTGAAAAGAAAAAAAAACATTTATATCAAATATGCTAGCTTTGATTTATATTCCATCAAAGATTTACCAAATTCTTTTTTTTTTCCTTTGAGGAAAGTAGAATTAGCCGAGCTACTTAGAATTTTCATTAATAAAATTATTTGGCAAACATAACTTTTTGAAAGCCCGCAAATAGAGAATTATCAGTTGCTCAGTTAGAGACATAACAAAGTAGAGAAGGACAACGTAAACATATTGCACTGGACACCGCCAGTACAAAAATATATCCACATTCTTTTACCAAAAGATGAAAATAAAAGCGAATAAATATATGTGTTTATGAAAAACATCCAACTTTGGAGCATATGTTCATAAAATATATCTGTGTTGTTGTCAAAGTCTCAAATTAACAAGGGAATAGACATGTTCACAGTGTAAAATTTGCAACAAAATGTATGTATATTGTATTCAAACAAGGAGACAAGTTGCAAAAAGGAAAAAGAAAGAAAATACACCTGCACGTATGGAGTGAGGAGAGACAACTGGAGAGCCCAACCATACTGGACACCTCCAGCAACAGCGCACGCCAACACTAGTCTCATGAGGTTCGTCGGTCCCGCTGAATTCTTCCCCGCCGCGCTTCCTGCTTCGATCTTCTCCAACTCCAAGCTAGTCGACTCCATCATTTCGAGTTCTTCTCTCCCTTTCACCATTCAACCGCACCTCGCTCGACCTTCGCAATGTGAAGCCGTATACACTTGTATTATAAGCTTCGAATTTGAAAGAGAAATTGAGAGGGAGAGAATGAAATTGAAGCAACCACTTGAGAAATGCAAGAGGTATTAAGGTGGAGAGGAGGAGGGTTTATATAAGAGTGCTGTGATACTAATATTTGGTTTCGTGTCCCTCGTGATCAATCAAAGATTATCGCATGTGATGTTTATCAAATATTGTTAGTGGGTAATTTGTAGTTATCCTTATCTGGATAATTTGATGTGAATTTTATTTTCATCAAAATGGAAAAATATTTTATTTCTACCATAATTTGTTGCCACATTGTTAGATAATAATTGTTCATAGTTTTTTTTCCTCTTTAATTAATTACTCCATTGTTGTATTATATTGTCTTTAAATTTACAATAATAATTGGGGGGGGGGGGGGGGGGGTTATTTTTTATTCTCTCGCCTTCACTCATCTTACTTTCACTATGATTATGTTAAACATGAAAAAATACTATTTTTTATTTAAAAAATTAACATAATATTAGATTTCCTATGCTAATTAGTCTAATATATAGTTTACAAGAAAGTAACACAATATGAATAAACGAAAAATATAATTTCTAGTCTTACAAAAAATAAAATAGTAAATTCTTCAACACATCTTAAACAAAATTTAAAATGAGAAACAACTAAATTGTTCGTCTTTCATTAAAAAAACAAATGTTAAAATAAAGATGAATAGTTTCCTTCATGAGGTTAAATTCAAAAGTTTCGATAACCTAGGCTCTAGATTATCTACATTTATTACAATCAAAATAATGAAAATAAAAACACATTTTCATAACATTATTAATTAATACATAATAATAACTCGCATGCTTCTTTTCATGACTACAGCAAACAATGAGTTATGATAGTGCAATTTTTTTCTCAATAAAATTTACATTCTTTTTTAATGAGTGTTAATTTTAAACGGTTGTCATTATCCGTTTGTATTTGCTGTGAAATAAATGAACGTAATTGAAAGCTGTCAGAATACTTATTTCACCTTTTGTTTTGTTTTGTTTTGTTTAATAAAAATGAATAATGTAGGTGTTTCTCATGTGAAATTAACATTGTGAAGCATTTACTTTTTCTTATTATTTGTCATTAATTCATATTTTGTTACCTTTCTAATTCACCACACATTGAAGTAATTATTATGGGAGATTCTAATATTTTGTTATTTTTTAAGTAAAAAGGATTTAGTAATAACATTTAATCATGTTAACTTTAATCATAGTATATTTAAAAAAATAATAATAGAGAGAGTAAACAAGTGCATTGGGAGGAGGAGAAAATGAACCTCACAAAGAAAGTTTGTTGGAGAAATTATAGAACAGAGATCTATTTAAATATTTTGGAAAGAGGATAATATGTAAAATTGTTCAAAAGTGTGTGGTTTTGCACACGTAGATGGTTCAGCTTAACCTTTACAACAGCACCGAGGAACTTCTCTCGTTGAATAAGGAGAAGTCAAATTTCTGTCAGAATCCGCATGGGAGACACACGTGTCAAAACATCGGTGCCACATAAAACTTATTATGTCTCCATTTCAAACGGTTTTCCCTCGACCAGCATACATCATGTCTCCATTTCTCCAACGGCTGGATCCTTGGTTGAATGGAGAAGTTCCAAATATAAAAAGAGAAAAGTTTTTTTTGGAGGAAAATAAAAAGAGAAGAGCATCTGGGCCGATTCTTTTATTATTTGAAATTAAAATAAATAAATTATTTTTAAACATAAAAAATATTTGGAAACTTCGAAAATAGAAAAGACCAATGTCGTGAACACCATCCAGAAAAAAGGTAAAATGTACGATATTGTTAATTCTGTCTATCTGATTTTAGATTTGAATATGAATTATTTTTATAACTAACCTGAAAAAATAAAAAACAACATCTATGACTCTGAGTTCAGATCTTTGACGATAATGACCCTATTGTATAATTTACGTTCATACCTGTTATTTAGAACAATGCATTCGAAGGGCATTTAGAAATTTAAACAAAAAAAAACAAATTCTAAGTACCTCTGAACGCATGCATCTAGATGTTAACATGTGAACGTGAACGTTTAAAAATAGAGTCATTCTTGTCAAAGATTTGAATCCAAGATTATAGATGTTATTCTTAATTTTTTTTAGGTCAGTTATAAAAATAACTCAACCTTTTGTACATTAAAAAATATTAATATTTTAATTCATGAGTTGGGTTGTACTTAGGTAAGTTTTGGTAACAACTTCAACTGTGTTCGTCGGGATCGTAATCAGTATTTTAATTCATCGAGCTGTAGATATCCGAGTCTAATTCCACGGCATCGAATCTGATTTGTGATCGGAGAAACAAACGATTCAAAATTAAATCTGACGCAAACTCGTGATAAAAATTAATAATTAAGAAATAAGTTGAAGATAGAGCCAAATTTGAGATGCGCATTCCTCCGACTGTAAATCGGACTTGACGCAATGGAAGTAAACTCCAATATCTATAGCTAGATGGCTTGTGATGATAAAAAAAATACTAATTATGGTCCCGACGAGCCTAACCGAAGTTGCTACAATAAAATATTACGTATGATTAGCATGTTTTTTCTATTTTTGTAGCAATTTCGGCTACGCTCATCAGGATTTAATTATTTTTTTAACATCGTAAGCCATAGAGCTGTAGCTATCGGAGTCTACTTCCATCGCATTGAGCCTGGTTTGCGGTCGGAGAAATGTGCATCTCAAATATGGCTCCATCTTCAACTTATGTCTTAATTAATAATTTTTATCACGAGTTTGCATGAGATTCAATTCTGAATCACTCGTTTCTCCAATCTCAAATCAGACTCGACATAGTGAAGTAGACTCGGATATCTACAGCTCGATGGTTTGCGATGATAACGGTCCCGACGAGCACAGCTGAAGTTGTTACAAAAACTTACCTAAAAATGCTAATCATATTTAATTTTTTTTGTAGCAACTTCGGCCATGCTCGTCGGGACTGTAATTAGTTTTTTTTACGTTACATGTCATCGAACTGTAGATATTTGAGTCTACTACCATTGCGTCGAGTTTGAGTTGCGATCGGAGAAATGTACATCTCAAATTTGACTCCATCTTCAACTTATGTCTTAATCAGTAAAATTTTATCATGAATTTGCGTCAAAATAAATTTTGAATCGCTCGTTTCTCCGATCGCAATCAAACTCGACGCAATGGAAGTAGACTCGAATATCTATAGCTCGATGACTTGCGACGATAAAAAAACTAATTACCATCACGATAACGCATCTGAAGTTTAAAAATGTTATAAATATTATCTAAAAACAACCCAACTCATATATTAAAATATTAATACTTCAATAATAAAAAATTCAGGTGCTGATTTCGTGAAAAAAAAAATCAAACTTTGAATTAACACCGTCCAATTTTTTTTTTTAATTGACCGGTGTTCGTAACTCCGTTCATTTACATTTCTGTAATTTTTTTATGTTAATATAATAAATTAATTTAATTTTTATTATTAAAAAAAACCGGATATCTGAACCTTCTAGAGCGTACTGAGGTCTGACATACATTTTTTTTTTTTTTGATATACGGTCTGACATACATTAAATGTTACGAGAAGTGGGATTTGGATAAACGGATAACTGTTGCAGAGTCTCCTACAAAGACCACTATCTAATGTAAAATGCGACGCCATTAATAGAAGCACCGATGGAATGAATGAATATATGCACCTGGACCATGTATGTTCAAATTGAACCAAATATGGAAAATGCATCGGCAATCTAATTTCTAGAGTAGGAAAGACGTAATTTTAATGAGTGAGGTAGAAATGATGTAATGTATTGTAAGACTGAGACTATTGTACTTCACAAAGTACAAAACGAGCAGTACTTTGATTATGAAAATACATATTCAAATTTAAGGTTTAAAAGACTGATTCAAACGATTGAACTTGATTTTCATATTAAAATTTTTTGAGACCGAATTTATATATTTTTTAATATTTTTACTATTTTTAAAAGAATGCGGAAAATTAGTTAAACTAACGATTTCTGAATCATCCGATATGAATGATTTTCTCTCTCTCTAAAAAATATAAATATTTTTATAAAAAATATAAATTTCAGTCTCTAAGAAGATTCTAATATAAAGATCAAATTCAATTGTTTGAATCGTTCATTTAAAATTTAAATTTAAATATACAGAGACTAAGTAACAATCAAACATTTGATACTTTGGAAAGTAATATAATCTCTCTCATATTTTAATGTAATGGAGACTCAAAAGATTTAACAATAGAAGTCATTTTCATTCCATTTCGAAGATTTGACTATTAGTAAACCTCACAATATTCAATTATGAAAATACATATTTACATTTAACAAAAACCCAATTTCAAACAAAATTCAAAATCCCATGCCCAACCGTTATGCAACTGTTCTGCAACGGTTTAACTGAAAACCAATTTAAAAAAATTCAATTTCAACACCTCCAGGCTAAACAGTTGTGCAACGGTTAAGGAACCGTCACAATGGTCCAGCCCTCAAAACCAAAATCCAGAAATTTGCCAAAGAAATAAAAAATCTAGACTGAATCGTTGTGTAACGGTTTGGTTCAAAAATATCAGAAAGCCAAATTCAATTGGTAAAAACTTTTGGACTGTAGTGTCAAAACGTTATTACAGTTTAAGAACCAACACAACAGTTAGGGACTACAACTGATTTTAATCTAGCCTTTTCATATCTATATAAGGTGGTCGCTCCCCATCTCCAACATAGTTCTTGCTCATTTATTAAACACTTATTGCAGTCACCAATCTTCATTAAAGAGCTCCACACTTTGCAAAATTTATTGCTCAAATTACCAAGTCCATCGACTCTAAACTAATATAGATCTTTTTGAGATTTAGCAAATCCTCTTCATTCTCTCTTGTATTATTAACGCGTCTAGTCTTTATCTTTACGTGTAAAGAGCTAGATCACGGTTCTTGTACAAGAAAGATTTTTGTTAGTGAATAAGCTCGATGTCGTTATCAAGTCAGTGGATCAGGAGTTCCAGAGAGTAAGATGGTCAATATTCAAACTCCGTTAAAATCTCGTATGTCACTTGTCTTACAACTTTGTTTGGAATTTTTAAAATCTCTCTTTACTTACCTTATTATTTTTGTTTAGAAATTGTGCTTGTTGTGAATTGCTTGAATTTGCTAGAATTGCATAAACTCGTTAAATTTACAAATTGGCGCCTGAAAGTTTAAAATTGTTCAAATTAGTCGTACTTAAGATTAGTTGTTGTATTGTCTATATAAGACCACTTCCACCAGAATAACATTGATCCGTCTTAACTATATGTTGGACCATAAAGTATGTTAATAGAAACATATTTCCTACTGTACAGGAAAAATATTCGCGCGGATTAATTCAAAGCTTTGGGATTATTCATGTTAAGTCTCATCTTCAAAATCTCCCTGCAATTCACACATGATTTGTCCCCGCGTGGTAGAGAGTACATAATTTTTGGGAGTACAACTACTTCAAATGGAACCCGACGGTTCACACAGAATTTTAAGATATTCACGTGTACTGTACTGCAAGTCTCACAATTGTGCGAACTGTCCCATTTCATTTGAAGTACGACGAGATATATGTGAATTTCGGGAATAGAAGATATATAAGAACGCTTTGTAGTAGTGATTAATTTTCTTCATTTTTTTTTAAATGTTTGTGATTTGCCATAGGCTAGACGACAAATACATAGTTGAACCGAAACACGTGGCAATATGTTTCTCGGACAAATCACTAATATTTAGTATATTTTTCATTTTAACAAAATAAATGAATTACAACTACCAAAGTAGAAGAAGGATGCTGTTTTTTTATAATAAAACTTTAGATCTCAACAAATTTTGAAGATTAGAAGTTCCTTCAAACGTTTTAAGTTTCTATATATGTATAGTAATTGCTTAATAGTGTACTGCGTAAAAAAGTTATATTCTCAAATAATTTGCAAGTTCAAGGTATCGACTGACCAATTAATTTGTATACCATAAACTAGTTCAGTACTTGGTGTTTAATTCCGAGGAAGTAATCCACAGTAAGGAAAATCAGTTAAAATTATCCATTTGGTACAAGTGGAAGTCATGTTTTCTATATTCATAATTGGAACGTCTTCATCTTGAAATGAAGGAAAATAAATACAGAATATATTCTGTATGGCATTATCTCCGTCTCAGATTGTCGAAACATTTTCCTTAACTAAAAGTGTTTTTCTTTCTGTGTTACTCTTACGGCAATGGTCTACACTGTACACTGTACACATCATTTCACTTGGCACTTTCTAATATAAGCCCACATAATTAGCACATCTCCAGAAGGCCACAACATGTTGGGCTTAATAATATAATCAAGACATGCAGGAAAACAAAGGAATTCTGTTTTGAAGGTATATGAGGCCCAAGCATCAAGTATGCAATGCCAGTCATATAAGACAAATGGCATGTAACGGCCCAGAAATACCCATAATGAAATAAAAGCCTGTTAATCTAATATTGTGACGGGCTGATAGGCCTTAAATATTAGACAAAAACATATATAGGCTGTTATAAGTTCCTTTCACGCAACTGGTAATATAACATGGTACAACAGATTCGGAATTTCTGTTAGAAGGGAGAAGATCTATCATTTTTTTTCAGGAAGGAGCAAAATGATGTACTTTTTTAAATATATATGGTTATTTTGCCAAAAAAAATTTAACAAATCGTACAAATACACAAATTTATTTTGCAAAAAAAATTTCAGGATGGATGGAACGGCTGCCCCTTCCTGACCTCATGTAGCTCCGCCTCTGGATACAACTAGTTCCTTTCATGCTGGCACGACACGTGGTCTGGTCTCTGATGTCGTGGTATAGCCCGAATGGGGGTTGAAACATCGACATGTTTTCTCACACCCAAGCTGTAATATGTTTATTTATATTAATATCTCATATGACATGTAACATGTTTCAATATAGGAATTTAATTCGAAAGCGTTGTGTCGTTAGCAAATGTTTATGATAGGTACTGCAGTTTCCATGTGTAGGGAACAATAATTAAGAAGGTAGCTACCCCAACTGTTCCAGATTGTCCCACCACATTATAGACAGGGTTCTAAAATTCGGAATCGAAAGCGGAATCGGAATTTTATCAAACCGAGCTGACTCAGCAACTCGGTTCGAAATCGGATTAATCGGATCGGTAACTCGGTTCCTTCGACTCAGCTCTTCGTGCACAACAACCGATCTCTTCTCTCCTCTTCCTCTCAGTCGTCCAATCTCCTCTCTTCTCCTCTGTAAAACTCGGCTGGCTCGACATGAATCGATCTGACTCGGCGGACACGGCAGCAAAACTCAACTGACTCAGAACTGTTAATCCGAATTGACTCAGATCGGAATCGACCGATTCTCAGAACCATCATTATAGGTTCCTTCGTGTACCTTTCAGTGCATAACTCAGTGGAACTCCCATTAAAAAAGTAAAATCATGCCTAGCTACTCTCAGGTGGCCCATGTAAGTACGGTACTATATTAGAACTCACATGAATCCAAATATCCAATCATGTCTTGGTTAGAAGTTCACCGAAACACTGAAAATTTCAGAATGCTGCAGTTTGCATCAGAATTACAGGAAACACTGAAAAAATAGCAGCTACTAGCTAGAGCATGGATTATTGTTCCTATGCAGATCAAAAGCTAGGAACAAAAAAAAGAAAAGAAAGTAGACTAGACATTAAAATTGTGCTATAAACATATATAGAAAGGGTATATATAATGATTTATCACTATCAGTGATTAATTTGTGTAGGGAAAAATTGTATATCTTCCAATTTACAGTTCGTCCATATATATATACATTAATTGTGCTGTATTACAATTTATTTGACATTTATATAATTATTTATTAAACTTCAAGTTTATACAAAGGAATACCCTCACTGCAGATACATGCAGCAGAGAGCTTGTTTCAAAATGATGAAAAAGCCTACTTTTTTCTACTAATATGAAATTAAAGAAAGAAAATATTTGCGTAATCAAATCGGAAGGACATATGGGGTTGGTTGAAGCGATTATTGCCCAAAAAGTAAGAATAGTACAGGAACTCGTAAAGCACGTGGTTTCTCAATAATGAGAGAAATTATTTTATAAAGCTAAAACATCCTTTATTTCTCATTAAACTGAAAATTAATATTACTGATTAAGTACAAAATGATCGAACACATCAACTACAACATAAAAACAACAAGAAGGTTCGCTAACCTAGCAAAAATTGAACTAAATGTGCGATCTCATGATCTCATCGCGAACAACCATAAAAAAAATTACAAAATATAGAACATTAAAATTAAGTACCTAGAAATAATTAAATGTATCACATAAGTAAGCTACGAATAATTGCTGCTTGAGAACTGCTCATATCAGCTGTTTCAAGAAGCTCCGCTAGCCGTTCGCTCAAGTCATCGACCTCACGATGCAAACTTCTAATGTAGTCGCAAGTCTCTTGCAACACCTTTGCTGAAGAAGCCTAGAATGGATGGGAAAACACAGCTTTAATTTAGAACATTTATTTGATCAGTTCAAGTAAAAATAAACACTTAAGTCTTCTTCAATCATACTTCAAATGATATTTGCAAATCCTCTTAAAGCAATTGAACTAAAAGTACCCTATCATTGCTTCTCAGGCGAGTTTCCGGAAGGATCATCTGCAACTTTGACACGAGATCGTTGATTTGCTCTTCCGAGATCCTTGAAGAGTTTGATTGCCGCGACCGTGATCTCCAACTAGACATGCTTAATTTGTTTTTCCTAGTTTGTTGTCAATCTAGATGAGTTGATATTTTGCTTATTGATGAGTCATCAAATGGAAGCTATATATAGTGTATGTATTGAGGGACAAATTCAGGTAGTAGGAAATGATGTGTTTGGTAGACAAGACACGATTGACAGACAAGAGATATTGAGATGAGGATGGAAGCTGAGACAAGTAGAAGCAGAAGTGGAGAGGAATGTCACGGAAAATTTTACGTGGGGAGACAAAGATAAGAGATGCTTTGGAGAAAACAACAGGCTTCGGTTTGAGAGGAAGGAAGGTGCATGGGAGCAAGAATGGGCAGAGCATGAATTTAAATAGTGGGCTGATGGAGAAACATCAGCGCAGAAAAAACAAGTTTCACCATTGGTTACTTCAAGTAACACATTGTATCTGGAGGTGGCAGAACTCGATCCGACCAGACAAATTTTCCCGACATAAACTACCCCATATGATACGGAATTTGAAAATGACCCACTGCTACAGAAATGAGTTGTTATAGCCTCTCTTTTACACCGAACAAAAGAAAATGCAGCTATAATAAGTCCTCAGTGGCACTCTGAAAATTTACTTGAAAACTATTACAGCGATATTGTACAAAATGTCGCTATAATATGTCTTGTAAAATATCTCCGGAAGGTGTAATGTGCTTTGGATGGATGACCTCTTGGATGCACATGATATTTTTGCATCAAAGACATCGAGCAACTTAGTGTGTCATGTCATCCATTGACCATGTCTGATACACACAGTAAGTTTCTCGATGGCCTTTGATGTAAAGATACCTCATGCATCCAAGGTCATTCCACCCAAAGCATTCAAGGCATCAAGTCCTACTGATAGAGGGGTTCAATTTTCTGGCATAAAATCTTACATAATATCCCGCATTTGTATCGTTGTAAATCTTTTGTTTCTAAGGTAGCAAATCCATCTTTTTTAGTTATGTCCTTGTTTGAAATACTGAGAAATTTGTTATTAGTTTCTTCTCTTCAAGAAGTGTCAGCTTTAATACGAGTAGATCTCCTTATAGTTGTTCACCCAGAGCTCCTTACTATTAGGAGATATGCTCACAAAGCTGACATTTTAGAGGAAAGAAATGACCTTAAAGAAATAAAAATCTTCACCTATGAAGAGAGTCTGTTATATTTCGTCTTTTTTCTAGTCAGGTGCTTTATTTCCATTTTTTCCTTCTTTATGTACATTCAGTTTAATGAGACAATTTTTATAATGAAAATTATGTTATATGTTTATATATTTAATAAAATTTATCTGTAATGATATAATCATTCCAATAGTACAAATTGGGCTGGTAAATTTGGAGTTACCCACCATTTATAAATATTAAAAAATAAATAAAAATATCTAAGTAAACGATTATTTATTGAATAACTATTGTCTTAGAAACTTTATAACAATGATTTTTTAGATATAATCGTTAATTTGTCTTGAATATTAAATTACTATTAAACTAGATTTTTAAATGTTGGCAATCAGTTTAATGTAGCAGTGAAGTCTTTTCGAGCACCTTCCTGAAATACACTTTCCCATACTAGAGTGTCTCCTGGGGAAATTGAGAGGAGATTGGGAAACTATTTTAAAGGAAAAAACGACCTTTGTCAGGAAAATCATGCAGCTTATGTCGGTTCCTAATTATTATCTATTTTTCCAAGTGATATTCTGTATAAGTCATTATAAAGAATTTAATTTATTGTTTACTTGCAACATTTGTATTTGCATGCAAGTGGATTTCTGGTTTCTTCTTCTGACGTCGAAAGCAAGCGCGAGAATCTCCCTCGTGTGTGGATCCAGTTTAAGTCTTGATCAGGAATCGTTGCATATATATATGAATATTCAGTATATTGTTGAATCTGGAAAATTGGTAATTTTAGAATTAAACAAAATTAAATTAGTATTAAACATTAACAAAAAGAAACAAAAAAACAAATGGGGGCTACAAAATAATCTCAACTTCATAATTATTTTAATCAACTTCTATTTTTTCTTTTCTTTTCACTGCTAAGTTTTCTACATCGAGGTTCTAATAAAAAGTGTAAATGAGGGCTGCAAAGAATTTCAAATATTTCTACAACGGATGGTTCATCAAAATCAATGAATGATCTAGATTTAATTGCATAAAAAGATGTGCATGATGAATGGTGTGGATTTTGAAAGCACATGGAGGCACACAAAAGTGGAGACATTATATCCTCATTATTCATATATAAATTTTGATTTTGATGAAATACGAATTAGATTATAAATATATTCCGTTTTTACCTCTAATCTATTACCAATGAGAAATAATTCAATACTTGATCCAATGCAAATTTCTATTTTTTGGTGATGTCTAGGAAACAACCCTCGTGATTAAGGACAATTAATACAAATCATGGGCCCATTTGTATTTTTTATAACTTCATAATTATTTTTGTATCAGATTTCTGCACCTCAGCAATGGAAAATATAAATTTTGGTGGCAGGTGAGTGCACATGAACAAAACCTGAATAAAATAGAATAGCTCACTTTCAAATATTGCTTTCAGATCAGATCAGATCTTCTACTCATTGAGCCCCTTAAATAGCTCAGGCATCAATTGAGTATTTCATTGGCTCAAAACTAAATGTATTCTGCATGACAAATAATATGTATCAAACTAATTATAAACTTTTGGATAACATAAATTTTTTGTTTGCAGTGATTTCGTTGGTCTTTAATCATTATCAGAATCATGAGCTCAAGTGGCGCAAGATAAGTATCAATGGAAAAGTTATTTTTGGAAGTGTCTGTATATGATTAGCTGTTTTTTCAGACAATTTGTTAAAAGGTTCTTTGCAATTCACACACAGCAGCTAGCTAACAGTATTCTGCAATAACAACAAATATTTCTTGTTTTTTCAATTGTCACTTTTTCTTTTTAGATATTTGCAAATAATTAATGCTTAACCACACCTGATCAACATTTTGAAAAAGAAAAATTTGTAAAAAAGATCATTATGATATTTCTTCTTATGGTTTTTGAATTCTAACTGTAGAATTATCACATATGTTGTTGGATCTTCGCGCTTCGTCTCTCTACGGAGAAACACAAGTTAAAATCCCTCAAAAGAAATCTAAAAAATAATAAATGACGCGCGGAGGTAAACGGAACTTCTCATATATTAAAAAAATTCATTTCTCTCTATTTGCTTGTTGATTGTCACATCTCTGGTGCACTTTTTTTTTCCCTCTTTTGCCTCTTTTTAATATTTCAGGGAGAAATCAAAACATAAAGCAAGAAAGAGGCAAAAGAGGAAGAGGAAAGAACTGTGTTGCGTCTGCCACATATGATGCATTTGGTCGGTGCATGCATTGCGTCTGCCACATATATATGATGCATTGCATGTATATATGCTTGTTATCAATTAATTAAAAGAGTTTATAATATGCAAAGATACCCTCCGGGATCGCCGTACCAACTTCTTTATTAATATCAATGTTCCATTTTTTTATAGGTACCGGTACCGGGGAGAATTTTCTTTTGAAGAAAGGAACTCGATCTAGCTCGTTCTCAGCTCCTGCCTTTGCTGCTGATCAGATCACCTAAATGCCGCACTTAAGAGTGAAGTTTCCTTGATCTTCACATTTAATCAGTCTTTCAATTGTAAACTCCTAAAAAGATCTGCATCGCACAATTAATGCATCTTTTTAGAACATTTTTCGTGTTATTTAATTTTTCATGAAAGAAAAAAAATTAGACGTGCTGTTAGTAAACCCATGCTGTGAGTGTGAGTGCCATAATTTACTCACCATTCATCGAAAAAAAATTATACAATATGAGAAGGTATCTGAAAGACCTACATCTAAATAAAATTTCGTTTTTTCAACTTGCAGATCAAGAAAAATTTAATACGGAAAACCGAAAGATCACTATTTTCCGATTTGATGACAAATCAACTTATGTGATTTTTTTGTATTCATGTTTGTAGGCTTGAACTCACAACCTCTCTCATAGATTTAATATCTTAACCAACTGCACTACAGGGGCAAATTCATTCACGGCAAGTTCGGACAAGTGTTCGTGCTTGATTTTTTTAAAAAGGCAAAATTTAGTGTATTTTTAGTTATTTTGTAGTGAAAAATGAGTTTTAATGATATTTTAGTGGATTTTAGTAAATTTCTGCTGGAATTTAATCGCAACCTCAGTGTTCGAATTTAGCGCGCTGTGTTCAGGCTTAACTGGGTTCTGGATCCCCTGATGAACTAGACGATGGTGGCAGCGACATATGTGATTTAAATTTGCAATATCTCACTTTATCTGATCTCTTTTTTTTTTTAAAAAAAATTGACAGTCACTTTATCTGATCTCACTTTTCGAAAAGCTTACTGAAATTTTAACAACTTTTGTAGATAAGATCATGTCGTTTGAACAAGATAAACCACAGACATGGCCCTACAAAGTCATTATAAAACAAAACAGACAAGTCTCAGTTCTCAAAATCACCATTAAGCACTCTAATCACATAATCAATGATCATAAACCAATTACTAATACTTAATGGTGCATTAAAATCGAAAATGAGCATTGTGGCTCTGATATCAATATTGGAAAATGGTATCAATGATAAATAGATTTATCATTTGCAAAATTGAAACTCTGATTGATATGAGCTCTGTATCTTTTTTATG
Source organism: Eleocharis quinqueflora (assembly GCA_964058865.1). NCBI lineage: Eukaryota > Viridiplantae > Streptophyta > Magnoliopsida > Poales > Cyperaceae > Eleocharis > Eleocharis quinqueflora. The sequence goes on along the minus strand of CAXKVX010000088.1, from coordinate 427,104 downwards.
TGTTTTCTGCATCAGTGGATACCTAACATGATTCATTGATTCAAAGAATGAACCAGCACTAAACATTAATTAACAACATTCCAAATACAAGATTCTGTAGCTTGGTTCTGAGTGCAAAATCTCTCTCTAACAGAACAGAGATCAAGTCTGCAACAAGCTGGTGCTGCAAAATTAGTATACAAATGGTGATAAACTGATAATCAAAATAGAGAGGTCGTTTTTCCTCTTAACTACAATCTTGTACGAATATACACAAAATATAAGGTTGTGCATGCAAATTAACATTAAAACATTGTCTAGTAGTGCTTTGACCCGTCAAATTAGTATGGACCACTCTAGTCTAGGTTCGTCTAGCTGGTTAGATCCCAAATCTCCCAATGAAATTTCCAATTTGCCCCTTCTTTTTTTATTGGTTCTTGTATGATTGAAATTGCTAATTAAGTACAATTTGTCTCAAAAAATATTCAATTCCTAACCTTATAGGACTTATACGGCATCTTGAGACATGTTAAACTTCTTTCTCAAAAAAAAAGAAGAAAAAATAGAGAAGTTTAACTTCTTTCACAGTGTCCGCTTTTGGGAAGCTAGTTGTAAGAGTGATCCCTGGGGGTGCAAACGGATCGGATACAGACGGATAATAGCGATATTCGTATTCGTTATTATTTTTCGGATACGAATACGAATTCGGATAGTTTCGGATACGGATACAAATCGGATGATAAACGGATACGGATACGGATCGGATGATAAACGGATACGGATCGGATGATAAACGGATACGGATACAAATCGGATAATAAACAGATACGGATCGGATGATAAACGGATACGGATACGGATCGGATGATAAACGGATACGGATACAAATCGGATAATAAACAGATACGAATGCAATACGGATATAATTCGGATAATTAAATGGAATGAGTACATTATGAAAAAAATCGTTAATTTATCATTATTCAATAATAAAATTATTTTAAATTATATTATAAAATAAATTTAATGAAATAATTAAAATGTTGCAATGAGTGGTGTCTTTATAATTTATTTTTCCAATATTATAAATAATTGAAATAATTAAATAATTAATTTACTTAGCTATAAAAAATAAACATAAATACAATGTACTTGTGATGCCATATTACCGGATATCCGAAAATCCGAAAGTTTTGGAATCGGATAATTATCCGAATCCGTATTCGTATCCGGTTCAAAATTCGAAACCGTATCCGTATCCGGTTCAAAATTCGAAACCGTATCCGTATCCGATAAAAAATTATCCGTATCTGTATTCGAAAATATTCGAATCCAAATATCTGATATCAGTCAAAATTCGAATTCGAATCTGAATAATCGGATAAATATCCGATCCGGTTGCACCCCCAGTGATGCCATCAATGCAACACTCAATGTGCGGTGCTATTGGTTTAACATTTAATTTATAAATAAATTAGAAAAAAATTGGGTAAATCAAAAAATTGGTATACTGAATACTTCGATTCATCTGGATCGTTTAATTTATTGAGATTGGTGAAAAAATGATTCTTTAAAAAACGCAACAAAAATTAAAATAAATCATTTTTCACCAATCTCGATGAGTTGAACAATTTAGATGTGTTGGAGTAGCTAATGTATCAATCTTTTGGAATAACCATGTTTTTACTTATAAATTATTGCATGCTGTTTGAAAATATGTTGCAACAAATTAAACAGAATACATTGATAGGTATCTATATATAGCTAGGTCCCCAGGAGGTCAGAGCAGGGTTGTTTTCACTGTCCCCATCATTTGTGACAATACTGTATTTTTATATTTTATTTTTTATTATAGAGAGGAATCATGTAAGGAAATTAAATGTTAGAACACTATAAATAAGAATTAGGTGTGGTAATATTTGTAAAACTTACATGGGGTATAATTGTATAAAACTATGAACGGTTGGAAGTTTTACCTTATGTAATATTTTAATTAGCTAAGAAATGTTTTATTTACCGATCATAAAACTAAAGTATATCGGAGCACATGCATTTAATTAATTTTTCCTTACAGTACCCAAAAATTGTAAAATAGAAGTGCTGCGTTATTTTAAGCAGAATGGTCCCTATTAAATTTGTATTCTCCTCGCTTCTCTGCTCTTCATCTTGTACGTATTGACAGCTTGATATATAGCAGCATTATTTTCATTATTTTGCTCTAATTAACCAAACCAGACCATTTGTAATTGTACCTAATGGTCATAAATATCAGCTGTCGCATTTCATGCATTAATTTACTAGAGCCTCAACTGTGAACTGTTGATATCACTTTTTCTAAGTACTGTTCATAGTTTAGTTTTCACACTACTAATCAGAAGTAATAGCCAGACACATTTAATGCTACTTATGTGCAATCACGTCATTTGCAATTAATTAGCTTGTTTTGCATGAATTGAATTACTAATTACTTGTCAATAATTTGTTTTTTGTAAGATTATTCATGTTGAGATTTCACAACAGACTTCAGATAAATCTCTCAATTGGTGCCAGCTTTATGTATGAAACTCAGATTTAAGTATTCAAATTGGTACAATCAACTGCCATGCATGCACAGACCTTGTTAGAAATAGAGTATTGATTAGCATTGTCACTTACACTAATTTTCATTAGAGGTGGCAAAATTAATCTAACAATACATTTTGAGAATTCATTACTATCTCAATACAGTAAAGTGCAGCATTTTCATCCGCTTAAGCAGATGCAAAAAATACTATTTACATCAATATAATTATGTTGAAAGCTTTTCGCATCAGAAATCAAATGCAAAGTCGCAGATGTAATCCAATTTCACATAACCGTAGAATATGGAGATGCAGATACGACAATAGATAATTGTACATACGTGTTCAAATTTTTTTCGAAAAATGTATTGATACTATTAGCAAATTATATACTTTGTAGTTTAATGTTTATTTTTTAAAATTATATTTTTCACCATTATAATTACATACATATTATTTATTTTAGTTCTTTCACCATATTTACCTTTGTTTATAAGTAGCAGTTTTTAAAAAAAAAAAGAGAAATACTGCATAATAAATTTCATATATTTTAGGTAAAATGTAAGATATTTTTTTAGGAAAATAGGCTATGTCCTATTTAGAATTTCATTAAAATAAAGCGATGGTGTTACATTATTTATTTACATCATGAGAGATAAACTCATTATTGCGAAAAGTTACATGGTTGCGGTGGCTCTTTCAACAAAAAGTAGACCAATTGAGCGCCTCTTGATGAATTTTCAGCAAAATGAAACTTGTCAGCCGCGTTTTGGAAGAGAAGATTCGACAATTTCTTTTCTTCCATATATATACATCAAAGAGTTGCCAATATTTTAGAGTCCCAAGTTGATGTTTGGTGTTTGTCATGAGGTCTATTGGATGTCCAGAAGGTTTCTTTTTCGGTGGTATCGTTGTAAGAAGCGTGCGGTTCTATTTGATTCCATAGGTTTACGGTTGTCGCGCAGTGAATGAAGAGCTGGGATTGTGTTTCGTCAGCTTCTGTTCGGCACAGGACGCAGCGTCGGTCATCTAGATCCATGCCTCGTCGATGTAATGCCTCTTTTGTTGGTAGTTTGTCCTTCAAGATCATCCAAAGAAAGATTTTTGTCTTGAGTGATGCTTTGATGTTCCATAGATGCTTGTGTGGATAAAATAGGATCTCCGGGGTGATTAGAAAACCCTAAGCAAATCGTGAGGAGTATATGCTTGTCGAAGACCATCTCCATTGTAATGTTTCGTTCTACAGGGTTTGTGTTGAAGTTTGGAAGATTTAGAATAGAGAGAAAATGTTCCTTATGAAAAAAAACATGGGAAATTTTTTACTACATGTCGCTCGAATGTGTCTTGCAAAGATGGGAGATCGTAATTATTCCTTAGAATCTTAGAGAAGGGGGAGTCAATGCGGTAGTATATCCACTATAGTCATTTCATTAGTAATGTTATGTTGAAGCATTTTAAGTCTAGAACTCTTAGGCTTTCATTCTGCTTTGAGAGGCAGATAGTTTGTCAGTTAACTTGGCAGTCTCTGTTGCCGGCCTATCTTCTTTTTTTTAGAAAAAATCTTAGTTTTGTACGTTCCATGAAATTTTGCATCTATATTAAACTGTATTTGTATTCTTATATATTTAATATCTTATTTGTTTACACTCCTTTAGTATACTTTATAAACTTTTATATATTCTTTTAAAATCAAGTTTATTTTAAAGATATCATAAACTTGTTGACGTGGTCTTAAAATTTACTCAATATTCGACCTGTTTTGTTGTTTTGCAAATAAAAAATAGACACATTTTTCTTTTAACTAGGTCCCAAATAAATAAATAAACAAAACAAAACTGAACATTTACCCCCTATATGAATTAGAACTGTGATATATGGATATTTTAAAACATTACTAAACTTTATATTTGTCAATATTTAAAATACTGAATATCATTGCATGAATCATGATCATATATATGTCGGCTTCGTATTTAATTATTATTGAATCTGTTTTTCTGATGATATTTTATTAATAAAACTTTGTTGACTGTTGTGCATGCTGTACCACCTTTTGTTCAGAATTAATGGCATCTTTCAGAAGGGAAAAAGGTTAAAATATAAGGCCTGGTGCTCCTATGCACCATAGGTTAATTAACTAGCCTTGTTATATTTAATTAATTTAGTTCCATATGCATGCTAACTACAACTAACAGTCATTAATTAATTAATTTAGTAATATATTACAGCATCCAAGTATCTAGATCCGATCGTATCATTCATTGAGGTGACGTGACTGTTATATTTAATTTCGTGTTATCAAATTAGCTCGTCAAAAATTTTTGATTTCGAAATTTTTACAAAGTCTGAGGTTGAAATTGTGTGTGGAATAATCAAAAGTACTCAATTCGATTGAATTGTCTTCGGATAATTACGTTATGATTTTTATTACTATTTAGTTTCTTAAATCTCTATTACTTAATGAATCATTTGAGTTGATGATTTGAATTATAAATTTAATAATCAAATAATTACTGTTTTAATAAACTTCACTATGAAAAAAAAAATTCAGTAACGGTTCTAAAATGTTGTCAATGACGGTTGTGCAGCTGCCACACAAAACACACTAACACAGTCACAACGGGTTAGTGAAATTAATCCTGAATGAGGAAATTAATTTATAACATGAAGAACATAAAAGAATGTACATGAAAACACAATTGCTAATTAATTTATAACAATACTGAATTTCGAATTTTCTTCTGAATGAGGAAAAAAACATAAATTAATCCTGTAATAAATGTATTTTTCAGTGTTCGCTCTGCACAGATTAATTTGAATCGTCGAATTAAAAATCAATGTTCAATAACCCCTATATGATTCAGAATAAATCGTTGATCTTTAATCCTAATCCGATTGTTTAATTAACGTGTCCATAACAATGCGTGTAGAAAATTTAGTTTCAAAGGAAATGAGGGTTAGTGGGCCATGGGCTTTTGAAGGCCCATCCGATGTTATAATTAGACCCATAGAATAGATTCACGCTACCTTGTAATAGGATAAGCAGCTAAGGTGGACCTTGTCATTGTTTATTATGTATTGGTATTAATGTATGTATTGAGTTTATTACATATTTTATTTTTATAAAAGTAATGGTATTCACTATGACGGAAGGACAATTTGAGATTAAAATGGGCAAACAAACGACTTGCTCAGGCTTTCTTATTATATTATATTATATTATATTATATTGTATTGTATTATTTTATTTTATTTTATTTTATCTTAAAGAACATGCAGGGAAGAGCAGCATTATTTTGTAATTATCAAAATATTTCTGAAAAAAAAAAGTAGTTAAGGACCGGAGTCTTTTAGATGCACTAGCCAGAATGATAAAAATTCTATCGTTCGACATTTTTTTTTTTGAAAATTTGAGGCACGATTCTAATGCACAGCAAAGAAATTTTTCTGGAAAATTATTTACAACTCTAACCATATATAAAAAGTTAATTTTAATTTTGATCATAAATACCAAAAATATTTGGACATTTAATTAAAATACTGACCAAAAACTCTTTAGATTAAACCTACTCCGATTGATAATACAAAAATTGAAATGGACATATACTGCAGCTGGTGTGGACCGGAAACAAAATTATAATTAATCATCAGAAACTTTTGTTATATATAGTCAAAACAATAATTAATTTTCAATGCATGATCAAAATGGTAACTAAATTTTCAAAACTCGCTTCGGCTGCAACTCGTCGGCCATCGATAATTAAGATCATAATTAAGGCTTTTCTTGTTCTTAACTCGAAATCTCCTTAGACAACTTTAAGTTTTAATTTATCATTCTTCATTATTTGTTTATTTCTAATTTAGTAGAAAACATAATTTTTTCTATTTTTATAGTTTTCTAATTTTTTATTTTTTATTTTTAAAAGTGATTCTAAAATAATAATAATAATATAACTAATATTTAATTATTTATATAAAAAATTGGGTCATTTTGAAAAAAAATATATAAACAGGTCAGAACATATTTGACCCATTTGATCCATGAAGATCAGAACATATTTGATTAGTTATTAAATTAAACAGGTCTATAGCTAATGATTTATTTAATTGTATTGACAAATCATAATTACTAATTTATGTAGGATTAAAGTCTTATATAGAATATAAATGATTTATTTTAATGGAACAAAATAAGGTCTCATACATGTCTTGTGAGAATTTGCATCATTTACCTTCATTCCTGAAGACATTCATTAACTTTTATACATGTATTATGTATATAAATATATGTACGTATGACTAGATGTGGTAATTTTGACAATTCAAGTTGTACCAACTTTTCACTAGAAATGTTCTCATACCAATTTGAATTGAATTTGTACCAACTTTTCACTAGAAATGCTCACCTCTGGTACTGGTATCCTTCCTTTAATATCAGATGTCAAAAAAGCACCGTCATTTTATGGGCCGGTACATAGCGTTCAAATAATATGGGCCGGTACATAGCGTTCAAATAATATGGGCCTAAAAAGAAGAACTTACAACAGGAGAAGACTATATACACACCTAAATTTCCCTGTTACAAATTTACAATTAGCTTTCCCTGTTAAAAAAAAAAAAATTTTTTGAAGAAAATATTGGGTTCAAGCCCCCAAATTTTATAATTAATACCACCCTGTTCAAATTTGAATTGATAAAGTTTTGTTTAATATGTCTACTACAAGTTTGAATTTTTGTTAAATACCTTTTTTGTCAATTTTTCATGCTTGATTATTGATTATGTTATAACATAGCTTGTGAGATGTGTAATATTTTATTTTACCTTTTTCAGATTCAAATAATCAACAAAATTAATACTTTTGTATTAAAATATCTCAACAAATCTCTGATTAAAGGTATATTTATTTAATTTAAATATTTGACTTTGTCAGTTGTTATTGTTTCATTATTTATATGCTAACTGAGATAATTTGATTATTCTATTTTAATGTTTCCTTGCAAATTATAATCATTTCAACTTGTAAATCTATGTAATTATGGACAATATTAGATAATACAAAATAGTAAATTGTATTTATTTATAGTTTGATTTGAATGTATATTATTTTTCCATACACGATATTTTTCTCATGGAAAATATCAATGATGTATTAATAAAAATAATATATACTTAATCATGAAATGAATAGAGTCCACTATGAGCTATAAACAGAAAATAGTAAATGAAAAATAAAAATAAACTTTTTTTTCTACCAACCAATACCACTTTTCATATCAAATTGATTAGAATATCCTGATTGAAACATTGAGTTTGAATCATTAAAAAATAAATTTTTGCACACACATTTTTTTTGTCCCGCACAAATCAAAATTAATTTCTAATATCTAGCAAGTAGCAACCATGCAATTGAAATATTTACTTTGTTCTGTTAACCATATAGTATTGGTCGGTAACAATATATTTGTTTCTAAATATTACATAAAATTTGAATAAAAAAATAATTTTTCATTCTTGCTTATATATATACATACTATATTATAGCTTGTATATATGTGATATATATATACCTTCTAACTTTATGATTTTTATTTAAATGTAATTTGTCCATTAGGTGTGTCGATAAAATGAGCTCTAATCGTAGTTTGATGTGCAAACGAATGATAAATAATGTGGCATATCCGAAATTTGCTCAAGTAGCTCGAGAAATTATCGTGTATGCTATAGAAAATTCAACTAGATGGAGACAAGATCAAATGTCCATGTTTAAGATGTGTCAATCTGAAATTATGAATACATCCCGTGTAAAAGCACGCGTACTTAGTAAAGATTTCACTAATTTATATGAGAAATCGACCTATCACGGTGAAGTTCATTGAATTTCACCATGATAGTTCAATTTCTTGTATGGAATGGATGCATGTTTTCATTTGATGAACCCATCAAATTTTATCATGATGGTTCATTTTCTCGTATTTATCAATTTTCGGTTGTTACATCTTAAACATGGACCTTTTATATTGTCTTTTTATGAATGTGGAGAATTTTCTATAGCATACACGATAATTTCTCGAACTCTTTGAAAAAATTCTTTATTTGCCTTGTTATTTATCACTCGCTTGTACATCCAACTACGATAAAAGCTCATTTTATCTCATACATAGTAGATAGATTTCATTAAAGAAAACTCCTTAAGGAAGAAGGTATATATATATCACATATATGCAAGAGCAATGCTAAAATAATATGCATAGTACACTATATAACGTACTATGCGCCTATGTATATTTAATTTGCTTAATAAATTGAGATTTAAGTTGCTCAATAAATTCTTCATATCAAATGTTTGTAGGAAATCAAATTTCGTGATTTTTAGAGCTTTCTTGCTATTTTTTAATTTTTTTAAAAAACAGCTCAGAAATGACACTTTTGTAGTATTAAATCTGGACTGTTTTTAAAAAATATTTAAAAATAGAAATAAAGCTCTAAAAATCAGAAAATTTGATTTCCTACAATATTTTTATATGAGGAATTTATTGAGAAACTTAAATCTCAATTTATTGAGCTATACATATATGCATAGGACAAAAGAGGTGTCCTATGCATATTATTTTAGCCATGCTCTATATACAAACTATAATATAGCACATATATAATCTAGAAAAAGAAATTGTTTTTTACAAAAATACAATTTGATGTAATATTTAGAAGAAAAAAAACATATATATTGCTATAGACCAATAACATATGGTCAATAAAAAAAAATATATTTCCAATTACATGTTTGCTAGATATTAGAAATTAGTTTTTGATTCGTGCGAGACAAAAAATTTGTGTGCAAAATTTTTGTTTTTTTTAAAGAATGTATGTTGTAAACCTATAAATAGTGAAACAATAACAAAAGACAAGTCAAATATTTAAATTAAATGAAAATAACTTCAACGGAGATTCGTTTACTACTGTTAATACAAAATATTAATTTTGTCGACTATTTGGATCTAAGAAAAACCTAACACAAAATGAGAGCGATCAAATGACAACAACTTTGGTGACATCAACTATAACAACAATCATTGTTTCATTTTCAAAGTCTAAATTGTTGATCCAAACCGTTGAATTTGATCTCCACAATAAAATACGCTGGCAGATCAAATTTTACATTTTTTATTTTTTTTTACTATTTATTAAGACGAGTTCAAAAATATGTCAAAGTTACAACTAACTGAATCGTTGAATTTTACACCCATCTTAATATATAGTAAAAATTTCAAAAAAATGTAAAATTTGATCTGCAAGAGTATTTTATTATGAAGATCATGTTCAACAGTTTGGATCAATAATTTGGAGTTTGAAAATGAAATAAATAATTATTGTCATAGTTGATGTCACCAAAGTTGTTGTCGTCCGATTCTTCACACACAAATTAAATAGTTTATTTTAAATTTTATAAATTTGATCGGAGATTACGGTAAGAAATAATATAAGCAGATCTTTTCTGACTGAAATCGCCGGTAGCTATAATTTATTAAGTTAAGCCATTTTCCTCGCACTATTTAAACCAACTCAACTGAATAATGCACTAAATGTTGCCTAAAATATAGCATAAAAATACTTTTTTTTTCGAAAAATTCAACATTTAAAAATCAAAGCAATACAAAGAGCACAACAAAGATGATTCTTGCTACTGACATCAAAACCTATTTCGAAATATCTTTTATATACAAACACATCAACACATTGCAGAAGCCAGCAAAGATGCAAGTGATTGATTGGAGAAATTGGATTACATGGTCGCCTTCAGAAGTGACTACACTCTAAATCTGTTTTTTTTTTATTTTTATTTACAGCTCACGTTGCCTTGATGCTACCATGAAAAATTCTGAAAATGAACCTAATTGATGGTGAATTTCGAATACAAGCAACACCACTACCTAATTGATGGTGAAATTCGAATACAAGCGAATTTGAAAAGAATGCAAACGAAAATCGTTCCGACTCGGCTCTCCAGGAGCGAAAAAAAAAAGAAGAGAGCGATCCAAAGTGAAACCCTAGGTGGGAGGCCGCAGCCGCCGCCGGCCTCCTCCACCACCCCCTCTCCTCTCTTTTCGTTTGTCTTTTCTCTTCTTGCTATTGTTGTGCCCGTTGTGAACAAGCACCATCAGATCAAGCATCTAATACTGTCGTCGTTTTTGGTTTTGCCGTCGCCGCCGCCGCTGCCTTGCCTTCCCACCCCCGCCACTGTTGTAGTTGCCTTGATTTGCCTTGCCACCCCCGCCGATGTTGCTGTTGCCTTGCTTTGCCTTGCCACCCCTGCCGTTGTTGCCTTGCCTTGCCACCCACGCCGCTGCCACTGCCGACGCCGCCGTGCCTTGCTGTTGCCTTGCCGTTGTCGTTTGCTGTTGTCTTGCCGCTCTCGTTGCCTATCCAATGCTGTTGCCGTTGCCTTACTGCTGCCGTTGTCGCTGCCACTGCTGCCTTGCCGTTGTCGTCGCCTACGACCGACCAACGTCTGTGGATCACGACGATGGCTATAAGTTAGGTTGATATGTTTCTTGCTTTGTGTGATGATTTGATTGTATCATTAGGTGTGGGTTAGATGCTTAGGTTATTAGTGCTTGAAGGTGTTTGTTGATATGGATGCTTTGTATTTCTGTTTACACTTGATAGCTCCTATCAAGTTCATCGAAAAAAAAAGAAATTCGAATACAAGCTACCCCCACTACACCATGATTGGTGAATCGATAGTATAATAGCAATCGAATGGTTCACATCTATATTGCACGGTTGTGAGTGCGAATATTGTATTTGATATGACGCGAGTGCGGCGATACGTCAATTTCAAATAATCTCAGATACGGACGCGGTTATATATAATAAAATTTAAATATTAAAATTAATAATATGATAAATAAAAAAATAAATCATGCAAATTGATCATTTCAGATACTACAATAATCAATAAATTTGATTATATATATGTCAAACACAATATAGTCACAAGAGTGGCTTGTTGCAATGGTCCATCAATATGATGAAAAGCGCAGAGGAGAGCTAAGGACTCGGATTTGATTCCCAGAGAAAAAAGTTTACGCTAACGAATAAAATAATAGATTGAATCGCGATAGAAAAATGGATTCGTCAGAAAATCACATTGTTTTGTATCCGACGCAAATTTTGTATCCATGCGTATCAAATACGAAAGAGCAATCGACATATCTAAGTAATACAAGTTCACACAAATTCGAAATCCGCACTCACAAATAACAAAATTATATGCAACATTCTATTAATATTTCATCATAAAAATATTATAGCTAGTGTAGGATAGTAAACTCGTTAGTCAAAGAAAATGACATGACAGCTGGCTAACTTTTGAACCCACCAATCATTTCTTTTTTTTGTGATTTATTGGTCAGGAACTGCAAGTTGTTTATCCTTTTGTTTTTCTTGTTGATGGAAGGATAAATAATTAAATATGATTGCAAGGTCGTTTTCTAGCTCATTAGTTGTATTCCCTACTTTAGTACATTATAAATAAAGTATAGGATTTGACGCTCTTTTATTACTTGTTTTAGAATAAAGAATGTTTAATTTCTAGCAATTTTATCTTAAGGACTTCATATAAGTTTGGTATTTAAATGTTAAAAATTAGAGACATGACAGAGGCATCATTACTATTTTGCTGACGTTAGCAAAACGCGTTCAAATTTTCTTTTAAAAGAAACGTAAGGCCCACTTTAGAAATTACGGATCTGTGCAGTAAAGATAAAATTAGGGCCCATTTTAACTTAAATTGGGCCCATTATTAGAAGTTGGTTCTTTCAACCAGAAAAAAAAATTCACGAGTACAGGCAGCTTCCTCCGATAATTCCCAATTTAATCATGTTAATTATACATATTCGTAGAAACTATTTGCAGATTTCTTTAAGTAATTCCATTGAAGAAGAAAAAGATTAGCCTTTGAGCTCAAATAAATTTAGCTTCTTTTCAGAAGCAAATTTGTGTAATACATGTTCCTTCTTTTCAAACCATGTCGATTTCACCAACCCATGTAAGCCAGCTGGAGCCTTTAACAGAAAAGAAAACCGGAAAACAAACCGTAGACTACCTCTTTAATCTTTCCCAAATTGGTCTAGAAACAATGTACCACAAGAATTCAATAAATGGGGGTAGAGAAATCTAATTAAGCTTGCTTTTCATTTGCCATAATTGCCCCTCTTTGGTCTTGTGGGGCTTATTTCTTCTACTCGTTTGTTTTGAAAAGTCTTCCTTGCAAAAACCCACAATTCAAATAGTCCCTTGTGGAATTGAGACACTTCAAAAAAGTGGTGTGATTGATGGCGCTTTGTGGTTTTCTACCTTCCATGGGTTGCCTTCATGGTTGCCATCTTGACTTGTTCTCTAGCCGTCCTAGCAACACAAAAAACCGACTAATGTGCATTCAACGAGTTGAAGTATTCGACGTCGTCGTAAGGAAGTTGCATCACTAATCTTCATACAATGCAAGCAACGCGTATTCTCTTGTCAAGTGGTATATTTGAACCTGTTTTTTTCAAATAAAGAAGCATGAGATGCATGATGCATGAGATTACGTCGAAACAATGGTTATAACCTTTATTATCCACTAGCTAGCTAGCAACTATGATGAATTAGCAGACAATCTGACATGTTTACTAATCGACGGATTGCCACCTAATTAAATGGTTATGTGTCGAATAATCCGGCGCCTACCACGTCTCGAAAAGCATTGAATCAAAGTTGAAGTTTGATACTCTTTAATTAATTAGGTCATTCCAATTGACATAAAGTGTAACAGTACTATCATTTTCATTGTTTCTTGTTATTCATAGTAAATTAAAGATACATAGACATGTCTTAATTATACTTCATCAAAACGACACCTATTTATGGACGTCGTAATCTTAATCACGTACTTCTAATTACTTAATTTATTGCCACCTGGAATGAAAAATAAATCGACAAGTAATCAAGCACCAATTGCACGTAGTTTTCTTATATATCCTTTCTTCTTAAACTATGATTAAAGAGTTGAAAGTGTGAAGATGGCTTCTTTCTCTTAACATAAGTGGAGAAATAATAAATACACTTTATTACCTAATCTTACCTGGGCTTTGTTTTTCCTCTGCGAGTGAATAACGACCAATTAATAGGTGCAATGCATGGCATAATACATAACTTCACGCTATGTGGACCTCTTGAGTGAAATTGGTTGCGCACGTGCAAAGCATGTGAAGCTATAGCACTTGCATAGTTATATGTAGTTATGTACTATTGACTCTTCAGTCATAAAAGCCAGGCCCATTAATTTCTTTGACATTCAAGTGACACGTGTAGAACTGTCAATAAATTACGCTTTAAACGTTCTGCGTTCGTCATGACGTGACGTTAAATGCAAGGGATTTTTGTAGCACAACGTAAGACGCAAATGATTTTGATTGCATTTAGTTAACGTAAACACAAATGATCACTTTCGTTTCTTTTAATTGCATTTTAATGTTTAGCATTCTTCGAGTCTGAAATAATTTGAATTACAGATTTGAAATAGATGAAACTGTAGAGACTTAAATATATACTTTTGCAGATGAAGATCGCTAAAAATATCTTTTGCATTCAAATGCACATGGAAGCATCTATTCTATCTCCTTGATTGAATACAACATAAAAGTATTTTCTTATGATTCAAATTCAATCACAATTATTTGTTCTTGCAAAAATGGACCAACACGACGAACTTTTCTAATTTTAGAATTTGTGGGATATAAAGTCGGTAGAACGTGAATTTTTATGATGAGTTTTGTACTGAATCTCATCATATAGCAAATTGCTCTTAGTCTATTTTTAGAATGCATGCAACTTTTTTCATATGTCATTCTTATCTTTAGAAATTCGTAAGTTTCATAGGACGCAAACTTTATCTTTTCGTTATGTTGTACACTTGGTTGACGTGCAAAAAATTAAACGTTTTTAAAGTTTCTTACGTTTAACTAAACGCAAATGTAAATGCAAGAAAAAAATCTTACGTTTATTAAAAACAACGTAAGATGCAACAAAAAATCCATACGGTCTTAAAACGCTACTTCAGACGCAATTAAGAGGGTATTTGCGTGATCGTTTTGTGTGTTTCACAGAGCTAGACACGTGATATCATTATTTTTTTATATAACAAATTACATTACTTTTCACATTTATTATTTTTTAAATATTTCTTGTGAAATTTAAACCTCCTACTATCTTCATTGATAGACAATATCCAACACCATCTATGTTAGATATGCATGCGATGTTGTGTCATTATTATTTTCTTATTTAAGTATTTTACTATATAATTATATATGGAGTTAGGCAAAATTATTTATGTAAAAATGTCTGCACTTCAATCTGAAGTGAAAGCAGTCTAAATTATTATTTTTCGAGGTCAAAATATCAATTTAAGTTGCTTCATAAATTTTTCATATTGAAACCTTATAAAAAACAAAATTTCGTGATTTATAGAACTTTCTAGCTATATCATTAATATTTTTAAAACAATCCTGAATAGGTTATTTCTTAAATATTAAGCATGTCAATTTTTAATGAATATTTAAAAAATAGCTGCAAAGCTCCAAAATCAAGAAATTTGGTTTCTTATGAGATTTCAATATGAAGAATTTACTGAACAACTTAAATCGAGATTTTGGGCTCAAGAAAATATAATTTGAACTGTTTAATTAAACTTCAACTCGAAGTATAAACTTTTCACAATAGCCTAACTCGTTATATATATATTTAATAATAATAGTGATGTAATTATTATTATCTATTTATTTATTATTATTACTCTTTAGTTTAAAGTCGACCGAACCTCCGAATTGGTTTAGGATTTTTACTTTTGCTTATAATTGAAATGTATTTATGTGCATTTTCAAAGCTCTTCCACATTCTCAAGTAATATTTTTTTTTTAGCAAAAACAACTGGGCCTAATTATATCTTTATTAAAAGCAACAAAAGCCTATGTGGAGAGCAATAAGGTAACATAGATGACGTAATCAAAATAAAAGATAGCATAATTAGAAACTTATAGCATCTAGATTACTTTTAATTTTTTTCCTTTTTAGCTGATAAATGTGATAGATGTCAAATCATGGTGTAGCATAGCACACGTAAAATTTTAATCTAGAACGCAATTTACATCTTTGACCTTTTCTCTAATGAAGCCCAAAAGTTTAGGCTTTTTTTTTTCATTTTGCTCTAATATAAATATATAATGGAGTAATAATTAATTATTGTTTAAGTTGTCATGATCCTTTTCTCCACTTGCTTTTGTACTTTTGAATTTTGCTGTAATGAGGTCTTGATTGTTGGTTTTAGTGCTGAGTTTTCTTTCTAAGAAATTAGTTGTATTGTGTCTTTACATGTGTGCTTTTATACTATGGTTGACTAGCCAAATTTAATTTACTCAAATGCAGGAAAATAATAATTATATGCTCAAGTAAACCAATGTTTTTTTCAAAAAAAAATAAAATGAAATTAATTTCATTAATTTATGAAAAATAATTATATATGTTTTACTTTCGTGAAAAAAAATGACTAAACACCTCTAATAGATAGTTTTCTAGTACACTCCACTACTACTTTTGTATGTTAGTTTAAATATTAGTGTTATCATATAATATTAGTGTTATTTAATAGAGAAGCTAAATAATTATAACTATAGAAATTGGCATTCTTGCATTAAGTCGTATATGTAAGGCCATGATTTATGGGAGATTGTAGGTGGCGATGAGACTGATCCGTCGCCAAATTCTATTCATGCATACAAGCAATGAAAGGTGAAGGTTGATCGAGCATTGTTCGTGTTGAAGGCTACGGTAGACAAGAGCTTGTTGTCACACATTGAAGACGTTGAGACACCGAAAGAGTCATGCGACATATTCGCCGCGTTCTTTTAAAAAAAGAATGAAAGTCGGCTACAACTACTTGAGAGAGAGCTCATGAATACCTCCCCCCCCCCCCCCCCCCCCGAGGTGACATGACTGTAAGTGACTATTTTTTTAAAGTTAAAAAAATATGTAGGAAGATGAAGCAGTTGGACGCCAATGAAAAAATTGTTGAAGATACAGTATGACAAATAATTCTTAATGCATCACGGTCGAAGTACGGTGCATTCATCACTGCAATTCAAGGATGGGTTACGCAACCATCCCTGCTGGAGTTGGAGAATTTATTGACAAGAAGCTCTCACCAAACATATCGCGGGAATGGCGGTGAAGTCAGATGAGAATACATGTATAGTAGTCGAGCAGGAGACAATACAGACGAAGATCAGAGGCAGAGAAGGCAACAGGTGCTCAGTGCAAGATATGCACATGTTCTGAGGAGCTCCAAGAGGCCAGGAGGGCAGAGGAGCCGAGCGTGGTGGATCTCGCAGTAGAAGCGTGGAGTGCTACAATTACGGACGACGAGGGAACTATGCGCGATAGTGCCAATTCAACCGAGAAGAAGGAAACCTCATGATGGCTGGTAAGAAGAAGGCACCAGAGGAAGTTCCGAGTGAAGAAGAGTAGGATGCACCGACAACTAGTGCCATAGCCGACGTGAGGGATGCCAAAGAGGCTGTGGAGCCTGAAGAAGAGGAAACTGATTTCGAGCCGTGGTTTTTTGAAGAGCCAGTCATGGAGGAGACTGGAGTTTTGAGTTGTGTTGCGGCTCGTGAGGAGAGGCCACAAGAGAGTGTCATGGTGGAATTCATCACCGAGGAGGGTGATGATGATGATGATGATGATGATGATGATGAGACAAGGAAAAATGTCGCAGTCGTGGAAAAGACTGCAAGGCATGTGAAATTGTGTGATTGTGCCAGCAGTCAAGAGATCCGTCGAGGAATGATTGAAAGCTCGACGATGGCATTTGGAGACGCAATACAAGAAGTTGGTGTCAGATGCGAAGTATCGAGACGATCCATTGAAGACATCAATTAATACATCAAGACAAAGCTACGACAAAAAGATTGATGATCCGAACGATCGCATAGTACCCAAGTCAAAAAAGATATCAAGTTAGCGCTAAGGGAGAGTGTTGAAATTAGCACTAACTTGATGCCACATCTGAAGAAATTAATGAAAGTTTCTTGAAAAGACTACTATGCTCAATAAATCAAAGTTTTTAGAGTTACTCTAGAGAATATCTAGATATACTAGAACATGCCTAAAATGTTTCTAGATCATGTCTGAATGTTTGTATGATACTTATAGAGTCTTCATCCACCCCCTTAGTACAAAGTATAAATATAATCCTTAACTAGAGGTGCTAGAATAAAGAAAGTTACAAAATCTAGTTCCACTATAAATATAGTAGTTAAGTTATAAGATAGTTGTAGTAGTATATTTAGTAGTTAGTATGTGTTGTAATGTTATGTATAAAGTTGTATTATTTTATATGTTAGTTTAAATATTAGGAGAAATGTTATTATGCTTTGGAAAGCACGTATTTTGAAATTGTAGATCATTGGATCTTCAATCATCATGTGCGCACGAATTCTAAAACGTGATCCAATGATTCACAATTTCAAAACACGTGCTTTGCAAATCATAATAGCATTTCTTATTAGTCAGTGTTATGACAACATTTTTCTTTACCTCCGTTGTTTCAAGTTTTTAACGGCCTTTATACCCTGTACATTATATTAATTAACACACAGAAAGGTACAGTGAGCAATGCCACATAAATCTGAACTTCACATGAGCATGCATTACATATGGGTTTGATTTTATAATAATATATTTCTTGCCAAACAACAAGGACACGTCCTTTTAGACCCAAATCACTTGCTTCCAGCGTTCCACTAATAATTAACCGAAAGGCACATTGCAGCAGATAACTATCACATAAGATTAGACTGATTATATAATATATAATTTTATATCTTAATCAAATTCTTTACGACCTTTTACATCTGATACGTGTCGACGAGTTCCCATTGGTGGATAATTAATGGCATGTGGCTTTTTAATTAGTTTTGAAACAAAAACTAGGTCATCATGATTATGGTGCTACTACTACTATATTTTATGGCAGTAAGGCCACACCATGACACCATGATTTGATTTGATTTCAAAGTTTGTTAGAAATAAAAGGTAGGTGTAATAATATTATTCGTTGATAGGACTACAGTTGGTACTTCAGTGGATCCTTGCATTTGTATTTTAATATGGTCGTTAATTTCATGCATAATTTAATTATTTCATTGGTCTAATTGTCTAAAGAACTCTCGTTTAGGTGGATGCACAAACGTATCATGGTATCTAACTGAAAGTACTCTTTCTGTTAAATGGAAGTACGTATTAGAATAGTAAAAAAAGCAGCCGCAATACCAAGGCTAAATTAGGCTTTAGAAGAATTTTTTGGTTAGACGACACGGCACTGTCAGTATTTGAATATTTTTGGGTATATACTTTGCGTTGGTAGTGACACAACAACAATAGATAATAATAATAATAATCATTACTTCATTAGTGTTCATTTGTTGAACTTGGACAGAGGTGTTTGTTGGATCATTAATTTCATATATATTGATATTAAAAAATAAATTATTTAATTACGTATGGTATATTGTTAATTATTTGAACTTTAGTTTTAAGCAGTTTTGTCTTTATTTTTTATTTTTTTTAAGTTTGTTCAAAACAGTTAAACACCATTATTATTGAGACTTTACATCATCTGTTTTGTGCTATTGACAGTGATCACCAAAACAATTCCAACAGAATGGGCATTTTTTTTGTTGTAGCCCAATCTCTCTCTAGACATGGATCCCCTCTAGACATATTATGCATTTTGACATTATTTGTCACTGGCAAGCATGAATCAATAATCATTACTAATCATAAATAATAGATGAGGGATCACTTGACAATGGTTATTTTGACAATATTAACAATGAGATTTCAAATAAATGGATAGAAAATTTTGAAAATAGAAAAAATTATAAACACGTTCTTGAACTTATATATTAGTTGTGTTTTAAATTTGATGCAATTTGAGTGTCATTTTATGCTTCGTTATGAATCATTAATTATTAATAGCTAGAAAGTGGCATAAAATTTGATGGCTTTTGATGGAGCATGAAACAATCCTCAAATTACATTAAATTTAAAATACAACTAAACTATAAGTTCAAAATGTGTTTATAAACTAATTTCTGTTTTTAAAACTTTTTATCTATTTATCTGAAATTATATTGTCAAAATTATCAAAATAATTTATTATCCAGTCATCCTTGTATGGTAGAGCCGCAGAACCCAGTGTGTGTGTGTGGGGGGGGGGGGGTGCTAGGGTGGGTTCTGGTCTCCTTTGGTCCAGAAAATTTTGAACTTTTTGTTTAATTTTTTAATTAAATGGTAAGATTTTAGTTAAATTTTGACTAAAATTGAAAATTTTATTAAAAAATTATAATTTGATCAAATAAAATTTTGACATCTTTATAACATTAAAATTAAACGATACTTGTAAATGGGCCCTTCTTACCTCAGTATTCTGATTACGTCACTGGATACAGGAATCACAATATAAAAAATGGAACCGCATCTTTGTCTAGAAATCATTGCGTAACAATGAATCCCATCATGAGTTTAAGTAGATCCGTCCTTCACATTCATTTCCAACTGTCATTTCTACTCCTCTTTCTTTTTTTCATAACCTTTTCTTTCTTTTATTTTTTTCCTTCTTTTAGAAGACCTTATGTTTTGTGTTATTCACGCCTTAGTACAAATATTTTCACGAAGAACACCTAAAAATGTACTTATTTGCGAGTATTTAGGGATGCAAGTACGAAGTATTACATTTTTTTTTATTCATTGCCGTAGGCTTACAACACACACATTCACATAAAAAATTAGAAAACAAATTTGAAAAAAACCCCCCTAAAATTGCTTCTATCGAGGTTTGAATCTCAGACCTCTCCCATAGAAGTTTTGTGTCTTATCACTACACTAGATAAGACTTAACAGTATGAAGTATTACATTTAGCAGGGAAGTGTATTTCCTTTCGCCAGCCACACACTCGTAGAAAAAAGATTCATTGATTTTGCAGGGCGAGTCGGAAACGCTCACGCCATACCGTTCTAAGGTAAGTCAAATATTGATCAATTAATTAAGAAATTTTGAAATTAAAAATAAGCTAAACTTATTATTTCCATGATTTTCGACATCATTTCTTGTTTCATATTAATAAGAGTAAGATCTCATTAAATTTGAAGACAAAGACTTTCAACTATTCAAGGCTATGTTACTCGGATACTTCAAATATCTTATCGCATCTGTGTCGGATACTTGTCGCACCCGTGTCCGATACGATTCGTGTCTGATATTTCACGTGACAATCATAATATATTTTTTAATTGTTGCTTTCTCACGTTGTCGTAAGGTTGAAGATACTTCTCATAAAAAGACATGTTGTCATATTCTCTCTTGTATATAATAATAATTTTTATTATATATATTCACTTATATATTATTTTTCAATATATTAAATTATTTTTTAATTAAAATTTAATATATATAGCCACACTTGTATCTAAAATATTTCAAAAATTTTGTATCGATGCACCTATATCCTATCGGATACGATATCAGCCCGCACTCGCACTCAGACAACATAGATTCAAAGAGAAAGAAAAAGAAAAATACATCATAAGAAGCACAAAAGCTCAACAAAGAGGCTTAGGAAATTGGTAATATATTTTCAAATGTGTTGTTAAAGCACTGTTACGAAAAAAAATCAATTTAGATATTGATGCATAGTAATAATGTTTTTCTTGAGGTGCGCAATTTAAATCAACCAATCACGTATGATTAAGCTGTAACGACTATAGTTACTAAGATTAAGAGAAATATTGAATGAAGACATTCATTCTACATTCAGTGTAGTGTATAAGGAGGTATGTTTTTCAGCGTTAAGCAAATGAAAACAATTATATCGTACGCTATTTATAAGCATAAATTATCATTCACCAAGTAACTTGACATTGTATAAATGCAAGAAAAATATTATTTTGAGTTCTACATATGAACTTAATGACTTATACAATAATTGAAAAAGTAATATATCAATGTTTTGCATATAATCTCGACAATGATACATTTAACAGTTCATGAACTGTGAAAATAAAAAGGACAAGCAATGGAGCAACCTAGGACTCTTCATCGAGTCGAGTTCGAGCGAGCCGACTCCAACTCGAACTCAACTCGGTAGTTATTCGAGCTGAGCTGACTCGATTAATCAAGTCTCATTCGAGTTCAAATGCCAACTCGTACTCAACTCGAATTTTACTTGAGCCAACTTGTAACTGGTATTCAGCTCAGTTAAAAAGTTTCTTTAAAGTTTAAATAACTCAAATAGCTCAACTGAGCTCAAATCAGCAACTCAAATAACTCAACTCGCATATCAGTTCAATTAGCAATTCATAATAAGCTTAAGCAAAATAGCAACTCAATTCGGAAGGTCAAAATAGCTTAAACTGGACAATATGCTAACTAAATTCGGAATGCTCATATACAAAGTCCCATATACGAGCCGAGTCTTCGAGTCACTGAGCGAGTCATACCGAACTCGAACTCGACTCGAATAGAATTCGAGCTGGATTTGACTCGAGTTGATTCTGAGCGAGTTTATCCGAACTGTTATTCGAGCGAGTTGTGAGTGAATCACGAGTTATTTGTCCAGTCCTAGAGCAACCTAGCAAAAAGTCCCAACACCAAACCCAATTAGATAAATTTATAGGGTCAAGAGCATAAATTCCCTCATATATGAGATTATGACTATGCCATCCAGTTCCGGTGGAAAATATAAAATGAGCATAATTAATCATACACATACAGATAGAGACACAGTTACATGTAGACCCGTATTATCTGATAATAAATCCAAGTATTCCATCCCCTCAAAATATAATATTTTAATGTTTGTGGGGTCTAACCTACAACTAATCCCATCATTGGGTTGAATTGGAGGCCTCCTACTAGCTGATGTGTTTACTAGCAAACGCCTCTGCGTTTTGGCCCGGCCCACACTTGATCGTTTTCGCCAGATTTGTTGTGGTGCATCTATGTGGTAATTTGTGTTGTCACTCTATTAGCTGAACTTTTTTATTTTATTTTATTTTTATTTTCTGTGTCTTGGTAGTTGGTAGTCTTTAATTTGAACTCTGTGTCTTTAGCTTTGAAATTAACGATAGATATCAATTAATCTGCTTAGTGTTAATGAAAATTTCTCAAGCAATACTAACAAGACTAATTTGAATTTTTCTTATTAGTGGGCTAATATTTAATGCATAAGTTGGCACTATGATATTAATGTATGGAGTCTTTAAACATTTTAACAACGTATGAATTGAAATTTCGTTGTTCAAATTAACTCATTATTCAACAAGCAAAATTATATGATTTTAAGGTGGTCTGTTTTGTGAACCTGATGTGAGAAACGGTGTTGGGATCTAAATCTAATCCACAAAGAGAATAAATTAATAAACTAATGATGGGGAAAGTTGAGATGTTGACAGTACAAAAATTTATTTGCATACCAGGGAGAAACGGTCGATGTGTAAATGTAATCAATCAATTGGTAGTTGTGATTAAATAAAAACCACATGGAGATGATATCTGATCTGCCATTTCTTTCTTTCGTCTCTTAACACGAGATATAAGACGGAAACAATTCAAGAAAAAATGTGGAACAAAAATGTATTTGTCATTTCTGGTTTGGTTTTAAGACCCTTGACCAGCAATTAATTAAATAAATACACATTTTTATGAAAACGAAGGTACAAAAGCGTTGCTCGTGCAAGCACATACTCTATCATGCTTTCGATCACATATTTCGAATTTCAAAGTGCAAATGATCGGTCCGAAATGCTAAAATGTTGTTCATAATAAAATCTACTTAAGAATCAAAATTTTCAAATTTAGAATTTTTTACTATTTTATCGAATAGGTGAAAAATGCATTGATTTAACGATTACAAACCTCTCCAATTTAATGGATTCTTAACCCATCTGATAAAATAGTAAAAATATTCTAAAATTGAAAATTTCTGTTATTAAATAGCGATAAGTGCATTTTTCATATAAATAATTCAAGGTTTTCTAATTAAATTAACCAAAACTTGTATTATTTAATTAATATTTATCTTATTTTATCGAGAGTTTGACTTACTATTGTCAAAATTGCAGAAGAAAGAGAACAAAACAATCGAAGCTTGAATTGAAGATACGGAGCACAACTTAGCTTAAATTCAGATCACACAATAGTGTTGCGGGTCGAAGGAGAGAGTTGAGGATCGCAATTTGACCTCTTTCACCACTTGATCTGCATGGCAATCTTGAGGGGCACAAACATCCATTGCCGGGGGGGGGGGGGGTGCAGTACAGATGGACAACCGTCGTGGAGGGGTGCAACATAGACACCAACCTCCTTTGCGGGCCTTAATTGCGGTGTTTTCTCCCATGCCTCTTTTGTGGGTCGCAAATGACACGTTGTGGGCTGCAACTTAGGCGTGCGGATCGAAAAACAAAAATAGAAATAAATATATACTGCAGCTGGTGCGGATCGAAAAACAAAAAGACAAAATTATAATTAAATGATCAATGATCCTAATTTTTTGCTAAATATGATAAAAATTGTAATTAATTTTCTATGCATAGACAATATCCTAAATAAATGTTCTAAAAAAACAAGCAAAAGCCACACGGTAGAAAATCTGCCATGCGGCAAAAAAACTGACCTCGCTGTAGAAAATCTACCATTCTGACCATTCGATCGAAAAACTCGTATCCCTTGACTAATTTTATCACTATTATTTTCATAATTACCCAAAAAAACTGCTTATTTTCTACTGGTACCCATGATTTTTTTAATGATTCCAAAAAAAGTTCGGTGAGATTTAATCTGAAAAAGAAAATTAAAGATGTTTGTTTTACATAATATGAATTATATAAAAAAATAGATTATATTGAAAATGTGCGAAATATAACAAAGGTTTTCATATAACTGATAATTGAGACTAATCAATCACTAATCGAATAATTTTATCCAAATATTCGAATAATTTTATCCGAATGTTCTATGGATATAAAATAAAAAGACATAAGTCTTCAAATAAGAAGTCACAATCATACGATATTTGTAGTTAAGCAAATTACCTATGTTTGGTTATGTATGTATGTATGTATGTATGTATGTATGTATGTATGTATGTATGTATGTATGTATGTATGTATGTATGTATGTATTTTTTGAATTCCATTTTTTCTTATGATAATAATATTATTTTAAAAAAATTGGTATTTTTCCATCGCAAGGAAGAGTGAAGACTTGAGTGGTCAGCGTGGATCAAATATTTAATTTGTAATGGATCGACCAAAATGAAATTATTAAGTAAAGTTATTGTGTTTCTAAACTTACTAACAGAGTTGATGAGTTGAAATACAAGATTAATGAAATCAAATTTAAATAACAAATACGAACCGTGAAATTTAAACAACTAAGTAACGAGTGATGCATTTGCAGATTGAATATATAACTTTTTATTTTATTTAATGCAAAATCAAGCATTCAAAATTTAACATAAATTGAATGCATGAAATAATTCATAAACCTTCAATATTTTTTACTGCATGACTTTGTACTAAACGAACTAAAATTTAAAATATTGATACATAAAGACATCACTCGTTTTATAAATCGATTTCAACGGTTTGAATTTATAATTTGAAACTGATTTCATTATTTTTTATTAAGCTCACCAACTTCTTGTGAGCATAAGAGTAAGCTAGCTTGACTCAAATTAATTATAAAAATCTGCTCAAGCAATAATTTGAACAATTCCCTTTCTTAAAGTCAGGATATGGAATTTCAAAGGTTCCATTTTTTTTAACATGGTCGAAGAATAAAAATATCAAATTGAAAACGTGATGTTTAGTACGAATGATCAGTAATATCGTTGCTATTGTTAAAATCGCGAGTTCAAATTTGATTAAACGCTGACAAAAAAAAATACATTTGATATTTATTATGAATACCAAACCAAGACTCTAATATAAAGAGGATCTTACTAAATAGAAACAAAAGCCATAATTTGCTATAAAAAATGAAAAATATAACTACAAGTTGCTATATTATTTTTGCAGTTTCTAAAAAAGATAGTAAGGGCAATGTTATAAAAGATTATAAGTAATTAAACAAAAATCCTACCATATTTTTGTTTAATAATTAGATATGTTATTTCGTAATAGAGTACCAATTACAACAACAATAATAAATAATAAATGCATGATTCACCAGAAACAACGATAAAAAAAAAAATCAAAAGAAAAAAGAAACGGAAAAGAAAATTCAGTACGACTTTAAATGGGACATCCATATGTGTGCGAAACACACGTTGAGAAGCCAGTCAGCGATATAAAAATAATTTATTAAAGAAATATAAAAGTAATTGCATGTGTTAGATTTGTTTTATTCATTGTTATGAGTTACAATACATCTCAAAAATAAATCAGAAAATAAATTTAAAAAATTTCTTTTCGAAAATAACTCCTACCATAACTTGAACCCGAAATCTCGTATAAAAATCTTGTACCTTACCGTTACACTAGACTCGATTGCATGTGTTAGATTGCCATGACACACAATATATACTTACATTATATCATTTTCTTTACTAAAAAATATACCATTTTCTGCAGCGTAAAATGATTTTGTCACTTGAATCTCTACGGGAGAAGAAATAGTGTCAATTACCAAATTATTGTTTTTAGAAACATAAAATGTTTAGCAAGTTATAATCAAGTATTGGACAACTAGAAAATTTTTAAATTTAAGTTTGTAAATTAAATTTACAGTAACGGCTTCTTTTTTTTTTTATTACCAATAAAATTATTGACTGGGTAAATATAAGGAAAGAAAAAACTAGAAAAGACAAAGCTTTGAGCAATGGCGCTATGGATCCAAATCTGCTACAGCGCAGCACATATTGGACGCTCATAATTTACTGCGTTGTAAGCAAAGAACGGTCCAAATTTGATTCAGGAGTTTGCATTTTTAAAGTTTAGTTTGCACAAATCTCAAAAAATTTAAAGGTCCAAGTCAGCTGCGCTGGACGTGTAGCGCTGCAGCTGATTTGAATTCATGGCGCTATGGTCGCTTCTAATTAGCGTAGTCCAACACCTCACCTAATAAAATCAGCGTCGCTTGCTCTCATGAAGGAAAATATTCATAGAGGATCGAGTATTACTTGCGTTATTAGTCGAAATTTTTAAGAACTAATTAACTTTATCTGTTGAATTTTTTTATTTTTGACTCTCTATTAAAATTTTCCCTCATGAAAGAAGGAAAATTTTCTATTCATATATTCCGTTTGACTTGTTCTCTCCGTTCCCATAAAATCGCCTCCCTTTCTTTTGTACTATTTGAAAGTTAACAACGGAGCTCTTTTTATGTGTACAATGAAATATATATATATATAGAGAGAGAGACCAATATAATATGAAATCATGTGATAATCATTCACGTGGACCAAATTTATAAAATATGAAGAATAATTTTAGAGATATATTTTTATAGTTTAATGGATTGTGTGTGAAATTTAGTGTGATTTGAAAATCATTTAATCTGATCAAACTGACAAAACGAGATAAAAAAAAACTAAAATTTAAAATTGCCTAATGAATGATGAATTAATTTTTAAATTGTATCAAGTTATACAGCATACTTTAATATAGAAACCATTTTAAAAGGGTCCCCTTTAACGGTCTTTATCTATGCATATTAGTGAATTAAAGACGGGGCGGATACCTGTGGATCCGATCCGTTCGGATTCACGGATTCACGAGTACGACGGGCGGGTCGGATTCGGATCCGTCTATTTTTTTGATTTTTTTATTTTTCGAATTTATTCGAATTTTTTAATTTAAAACTGCATATTATTTTAATATATATATATTTTTTCGAATTTTTCTGATTTTTTTCGAATTTTTCGAATTTTTTTTTGTATATTTTTTTGAATTTTTTTTTAATTTCTGCACGGTTCCACAGGTTCACGGGTCGAGCACGGGTAATCACGGGTCTGGGGATTTTGGGCCAACCTGATCCGTGCTAGATTCGTGGATCCGAGATCCACGAATCGGGTCGGATCTGAGCACGGACACGGATCGGACACAGACGGATCCACGGGCGGGTAGACCCGCCCAGGTTATTTTAATACTCTAATGCATATATATATTCATGTTGAAGATGGATAGTGTTATGAAATCTTCAAGTCACCTACTAGAAAACTACATAAAACCACATGCACAAAGTAGAGATAGTAACTTTTATAATTCCCTTGTGCACTTAATAAAAGACCTTTAAAATAACTCTAAAGAATATGAAATGATAGTACATTATATTTTCTCTTTCTTTTTCTAAAAATGATAGATTTTCAGTTTACTCACTTTTTTTTTTTCTAAAATAGAGAAGGTTCTTAACACTTAAAAACTATAAAGAATTAAGTTTTATTTGTAGTGAAACAATATGAACAATGAAAATTTAAGCATACTAATCTTTTACTGTAACTAGTACCATTTAATAATTATAAGAATGATGCACACTGTCACGAAAATATGTTCGAAATAAATACATATATAAAAAGTTAAGAGTTGTATTTAGTTGTAAACGCATTCATGATTCATCTCGTTATATATTCAACGAATGCATCTAAAATTTATAATTTTGGATTTTGTTTTTGAAAAATCAAGAGTCACATAATTACATAAAGTTAAAGAATCTTCATGATAGTATAAGATTAAGGTTAGCACT
Source organism: Eleocharis quinqueflora (assembly GCA_964058865.1). Lineage (NCBI taxonomy): Eukaryota > Viridiplantae > Streptophyta > Magnoliopsida > Poales > Cyperaceae > Eleocharis > Eleocharis quinqueflora. Next base: position 398,723 of record CAXKVX010000088.1, on the reverse strand, counting down.
TTTTTTAAATCTTAATTCAATTTAAAATAAATTCTAAATGTTATAAAATTTTATGTGGACACATGAAATCCTGAATCTTTGATGAGTCAGATGATACATATTTCATTTCTCTATATTGCTTTTACAGTCTCAAAATTAGTGCTAAATACTGTATTTAGCATGAAATAAAATTGAAGTAATTAGAAAATAATAGTTGTATTTTTTCTTATGCTTTTTAATAAAACCAAAATTTGTTTCTTTTATGAAGTAGTATTCTATTTGTATTACTTAAAAAAATATTAAATAAAATATAATTATAGTTTTGCAATATGAAGTTGATATAATGATACCTTCATGGTGACCACCATTGAGCTTAATAGAGTTATGAATTATGATTTAGTTAAATAACTTAAAAAAAACACCTAATTTTAATATATCTTGGCCACTATAACTTGAAAATTTTACAGCAAAGATTAAAAGGAAAATTGATGTTCAAGAGGTGTTCAACATATTTTGACTGAATCAAATAACAATATAACATACATACATACATAATTGCTTTTAAGATATTATTGAATAACTTAATTAAGCATTCAATTAACAGGAAATAAAAGGAAATGGAGCGTTCAATTTGTTAAAAAGGAGAAGAGGAAATTAGAAAGGAAATATGAACACAAAGAAAGAACAAGTACACAAAACAGAAACTGAAGGTGCCGTAACGGGAACTCCCTCCAATCCAATCACAGAATCCGCCGACTTTTACAATTTTACCTCAATAACTTTATTTTTTACGGTAGAGCCCTTCCAATGAGCAATCATGCCTGTAATTGTAAAACGTGGTTTATTAGTTAGTATTATCATGGTCAAATCTTGTTGGCTAATCAGAAAATTAGAATACAAGTTAAGAAGAGTTTGCATTTGTTTTCCTGAAATGCATGATTTGATGGTATTTGGTTCAAAGATGATATATCTCTGCTAAGTGCTTATTCTTTTCTGTTTTTTTTATCAAACATATCTTTTGATAAATTTCAAAATATGTTTGAAGTTTTTATAGAAAAAAACTATAGTTTATTGGTACTTTTCTGTCGATCAAATTAAGCTCCATTTATATGCCTAAAATAGAATTCAATGCTAGCCACTAATGCTCATCACTAATTCAGCTACCTACGGCTACTAGTTTAGTCTTAGTCTTTGAATCGTTCGTCTTTCAAGTTGTTTGGCTTATATCGAAACTCAAAACATTGCGCTGCTTTCGTTGAATTTAAAGAGTTACGTCATATTGTCATAGTAGTGCATAAAATTCAAATGATTAACAAATTTTGCTGGCATTGGTGCATACTTCTACTTAAAAAATAAATTAATCTTCCAAGGGTGTATATGCAATGTCACCAATGAAATCATAAAATCATAAAAAATGATAAATTGTAAAGGACTGAATATTACGCGCAGGCGGCTGGATATTGGATATGCCAACTTACAAAGGGGGACGCTTGGAAGCAGTGTAAAGACCCCACGTGGTCCCCTACCCTTTTACTCTCTTTGGAATAAAAATAAGAAATTCAATAAAGGCTCAAAATTATCAAAAAAGGAAAAAAGCACTCAAATGGGAAATGGAAAATGGAAAAATACGGTGGGTATGGTAATTAAATTAGAGAATATTGAAGAAATTGAAAACAGCGAGTCGAGATAAAAAGGGAACAAAATTACAAATAGCCCCCGAAGTGTATACTCGTGTTGTTGTGAGAGCGAGAAGAGAGATAGAGAAACAGAGAGGAGAGAAGAAGAGAGAAGAGAGAGGTAGTCGAAGGAGAGAAATCGAACAATATGCATTGAGGCCTATTTGAGAGAGAGAGAGAAGGAGAGTGAGAAGAGTATTCTCAATCTCACATTAAACGAGAGCGCCACTAGGTAAATTTCATCTTCTTTCTTTCGTCTCTTCATTGTTTCCTTAATCTCAATCTCCGTCGAGTTTGTTCTGATTTGGTATTGAAACAGAAGCAACGCCTATCTTTTCGAGGAGATCTTTGTGCTAATTTAGCTTAGAGTATTGGTTTAAAGCTACAAACTGACTCATTTTTCGTTTAATTATTTACAAGTTGAAGTCTTGGGCTAAGTTTCTAGATTTGTTTCTGTTGAGGAGTAAAAAAGTTGTTGTATTCAGTTTTTTTTTTATAATCGGTAGCTCATTTTCTGGTTCTTATTCCTAAATTAACGAGGTTTCGTCATTTGGATCTGGCCTCTAGCTAGAAAAGGAACACGGTTTTAGAAATCTCGATCTCGATTTATCAGATCGTATTGAAAGGTCTTGGAAATTTCCTCCAAAGATCCGCACTTCATGTAAGAAAACTTTATTAGATCTTGGAATATGCGATATAGATCTCCTTGCTTTGATCAGGAAAGCGAATCAAACAGGAAAATAAATTATAGCTTGTAATCAACTAAACCTGTTTTCTTCTTAATCTGTACTGATGCTTCTCCTTTCTCTTAACCAGTTCTTACAATTCACAACAGAAAGAAGATATTTCAGGTGTCGGACAAAATTTTACAACCTAGGATTTGAGCTCTAATCTCAATTCTAGAACGCCCAAATTCTCCAGGCGCCATGCTAGAGGACCAACCCTTTCACAATTCGCAACCAAATTGGGGCATCAACTCCTATCAGATCCAGAACGAGCCTTCAAACAGCAAACGTTGCCCTGACCAATCAAATATTTCCGAAGATGAGCATGAGGTAAAGCGAAACAAACGGTCCCCGCAGCATCCGCACACCCCCGATATTGAAGAGAACTCTCTTCGAGATAAGTGCATGGATTCACAACACCATGACTCAAATAGCTTAATAAACCCGATTGGCCGGGACCTTTCAATAACCTGCTTGCTCCGTGTTTCCCGATCAGACTACAACTCCGTTGCCTCCCTCAACCGCAACTTCCGGCACCTGGTACGAACAGGGGAGCTGTACAGGTTTAGGCGCCAGGCTGGCATCACAGAGCATTGGGTCTATTTCTCGTGCAACGTGCTTGAGTGGGATGCATATGATCCATTCCGATCTCGCTGGCTAACCCTACCTCGAATGCCTCCAAATGAATGTTTCATGTGCTCTGACAAAGAGTCGCTAGCAGTAGGTACTGAACTGTTAGTATTTGGTAAAGGTGTTGGGTCATTAATTGTTTTACGGTACAGCATATTGACAAATTCGTGGACACCTGGTATTGTTATGAACCAGCCACGTTGCCTCTTTGGCTCAGCGAGTCTAGGAGAGAAGGCTATTATAGCAGGTGGTACTGACCCAAGTGGTAACATTTTAGGATCTGCTGAAATGTACAACTCAGAGACACATGTCTGGACAACCCTCCCCAGTATGAACCGGCCCCGTAAGAAGTGTTCAGGGGTATTTATGGATGGTAAGTTTTATGTCATAGGTGGGATGGCATCGAACACTGAGGTGTTAACATGTGGAGAGGAGTATGACCTGGAGAGGGGTACATGGCGGATCATACCTAACATGTCTTTAGGGTTAAATGGGGCCAGCGGTGCTCCACCATTAGTTGCTGTGGTAAATAATGAACTTTATGCAGCTGACTATGGTGAAAACGAGGTGAGGAAGTACAATAAGGAAAGAAACGAGTGGATCACACTCGGTTCTTTGCCAGAGAGGTCGGTATCGATGAATGGATGGGGCCTAGCATTTCGTGCATGTGGCGATCGCTTGATTGTTATAGGGGGGCCCCGATCAATTGGGGGAGGTGGTGGAGGTGTCATAGAGCTCAGTTCTTGGATCCCTAGAGCGAGTCCCCCTGAATGGAACACTATTGTTCGAAGGCAGTCGGGGAGCTTTGTCTATAACTGTGCGATTATGGGTTGCTGAAATCAGAGAGGTTTGTTATGGTAGTCAGTCATTGGATGGTAGCTTCTGCTGCTGCATTGACTTCTGTGGTCCAACCTTTTCATATCTTTTACTTCTTTTTCTTGAAATTTAAGAAAGAAAGGAGGAAAACAAATTATGTTGTTTGGGTGGAGGGAGGAGGGGGATTCAGTAAAAACACAGATGGTGGTGTAATTGTTTCAGTATTTTTTTGGTTAATCCTCTTTCCCCTTTTATTGATGCATAGTTTGATTTAGTTTACATTTAGAGTTCTCCAACATGCAAGAGAGAACTATGTGATAGGTCTGGATGCTAATCTTAAAGTTTTCTTTTTCCTTGAGACCTTTATTCATGGCATACCTCTGATTTTTCTTTTTGGTATTTGGAGGAAAGATGTGCAATAATGGAATTAGTTATGACTATGTAATTTATGGAAATTCTTTTTACATCTCATCATTTGTTTTTCTTGTTTCTTTCGCCTTTTATTAATCTGTGCGAAACATATATTGCTATGTATTTTCGGTTAGTTAGTCTGAAAGATTTGCAAATCAACTGGCAAATTTGGCTTGTTGACTCATATGGCCAGTCTATTTGCAGGATTGTTACTGAGGGCACTACTCTTCCTTGAGACTTTAAAAAAGCGGAGCATATATACCATTTGGAAGGTATATTTAAGTTAAAACCCTAAAGGCAGTTTACGCATTTATTCATGGGCTATTACTTCAACAGATAAGATAGTACAGATTTGTTTTGATGTATAGTTAGAATATTGTTTTAATATGCTATCTCAAAAAAAAAAGAGAATTGTTTCAATATGGTTTCAAGAGTAGTGATAAGAAAGAACTTAATCCAATATGGTTTCAAAATCCTGGTGAATTTTATTTATTTATTTTGCCTAGATAATGAATTAGTTGCTTAGTCTCTTCCTTTATTTCTTCGTTTTTTAGGCGTTCACCGTATTTTATGTGCTGTACCAGTTACTGGTACAGTTGCTACTCTTTATTTATCTTCTTTTGGACAAATTTTCTGGGAAAACAGAGTTAGAGAGCATAAATCCAATTGGTAAACTATCCATAACTGCGCTAGTAGGAAGAAAACATTTTGGGATAAGCTCACAAGGAAAGTTCAAAATAGTTAATAATTAACAAGATGTATGCTACTGAGACGTCCTTCTCTGCTAGAGCTGCCGCTAGCGCATTTTGTTTCTTCTGGGTACCAGTTAGTGTTTCACTGGTACCATCAATTTTAGGATAGTGTTCACTTGAAATCTGGTTATTTTCAAGACAGCCTGAGGTTTCTGGTTTTTTTTTTTTTTTCCTTTACTAATATCTGAACTGCAATTGTATCCAAAGAAAGAGAAAAGAACGAGAAAAGAGAAGATAAGTGAGAAGCCCCCATTTATTATATCCTGACAATAGCTTAAATAGACTCAAGTTTTTGTAATAATTTAAAAAGAAAACAAGAATAATGTTGCAATACTTGCTAACTTCTAGTTTAGCCTGACATAAATTTTATTTTTTACAGCAAATGATCTGATAACTAATTAGAATGACTTTCAAAAAGTCATGAGTTCAAATCTTGTGAGAATAAATCAAAGTTATAGCACCTTAAAGAATGAATTTCTTGAGTGCTAGACTTTGCCTATCTCGCAAAGGCTTATTTGAAAAGTAATAAATGCTGAAGATTCGAAAACCTCTATTTTGAAAAAAAAAAAATCATTTTTATCACTAGAGAAGCTTCGAAACTGGCGTCCTTTGTTGATGCAAGCAATACAATATCGTTGTTCATATAAGCACTACAACATCCTTGTTCTTTTGTGTGTGTATTAAAATTTCTCTCTTGTTCTAGCATTGATTCTTTTGAATAATTATCAGTCTAATCAAGTGTCTTAATAGAATACATACTTATATTCCTTGGCAAAAGGTCCATACAATTTTTTTTTCATTAATTGCTACTAGCTTGATTCTCTGTTCCTTTCTGTCAGGTTTTAGCGGTAACAAATGATCGCATCTGAGACCAATTGTTACCTTTACATTTCTCCTAAATTTCTCCACTAATTTATTCTCCAATTTGTTTTTTTTCCTTGTGTGTTGCATAGTTGATTTGGCTTGTTGCGTTCAATAAAATGTCATGTTAATGGAATAATTTAGTGGAGAACAATTAAAGCTAGAGAATGATAATTGGGAATTGATGCTACCGAATTTGTGGAAAAGTTATCTTTTGAAACTGCAAATTGAATTTGAAAGTTCTTCATGTTGCTTATGTAACAGGATCAGCTGTCTGAAAAAGAATCAAAGTATATGAAATGAAATGCACCAAACTTGAGGTATTGATATATTTATTAGTCCCACAACCCAGGAATTTTTCATTTTCTTCCCCCTTTATCTTTAAAAATATTCTCCGTGTCTTGTAAAGGTGCAAAGTTGCTAAGCATAAATATTTCTCCAGGTGCATATATTCCAAAACCATGTTGCCTTAATGCAATTTTTTTTTCCAAAGTAATTTTGTGCCGAATATCCCTTTGGTTTTAAAACTAGTGCTAGTTGAGATATGAGAAAGGAGAAGTTTGAAACCCTTAGAGAAAAAAAAAATGATTTGAATATTGACAAGGATTGATTGTAGGCTGTAGCTGGCACTTGGCACAAGTATTCTTTTATCTTTTCCATTACTTGAGAATAAAGATGGCTCCTGTTAAATAAGTCTCTTTTTTTTTTTTCCAATTGTAGTTGTAATAGTGATGAAATAGTTTGAAAAAAAGAAATTATTACAAAGAAGAATATTAAATGAACATGATGTCAGTGACACTAGAAAAAAATGAAAAAAAATGAATACCTTAAAATAATTGGGTGTCTGAACTCGCCTCCAATATAAAGTCAGTCTTATTTTTGTAAAGAAAATGTGAGAGATATTGAATAATACAATAATAACGTTAATTGTTGCCCAATTTTGCTATTCTAAGAGTTAAAATTTTTCCTTGTCACAACATTAATTTGTTTCTTATATTTAAAAAAATTGTTATGCATTATTTTTTTTTGAAGGAGTTATGCATTATTTTGAAAGCTACAAAATATAATTTTGTGACGGATGAAATCTTTTAACAAAAGTAGAAAAGGAAATATAGTATTCGAATGTTAACCGGAAGTTATGTTTCTATTAATTTTACAACTCTGATTTAATCTTCTTCATTTTTTTAACTTTTTGGTGGGAGGAGGAGAAGACCCCTGTATTGTTCTATTTTTGTGCTATTTTTTCAATAAAATAATTTACGAAACAAATAACACCGATAGCTATAATACAATAATAAACAGGAAATAAAGACGATATGTAACCAAATCAAAAAGACAGAATGTCGCATGAAACAAAATGCTCTTTTGTTTCGTTGACAAAAAAACAAAAAGAATTTCTTCTTTAAAAATGGAAAGGAAAGAAAAATTAGAACTACAAAATTGAGCATCAGCATGACTGCATGAGATCCATCAGTACACAAAACGGTTTTGTTTGCGATTGCGAACTTGTACTGTTTATACGCCGTATAACTTCCAGGAACTGGATCTACTGCTCGTAAATTCCTGCTTGCTTCTCTGTTTGTTTCGATCTGGACCGTTCAAAACTCATCTAACGGTCAAAGCATCTGCCCCTGAATCAAATCACAGCCGTCCGTGACGATCGAGCGGTCGGATCGAAGACAAGTATGAAAGCAAGCAGGGATTTAGGAGCAGCAGATTCGGACCCATAACTTCCATAAGCACGTGTTCAGACTTAAAAATTAGGAATCATATTTTTTGCAGATTTTTTTTGAAACTGATACGTAGATATTTGATATCAACTATTGATATCGATTTTATTATGTACTTTTAGTTGAGTTATCATGCATATTATTAGTTATTATGCATGTTATTTTTTGTAATGAAATAGTTATACATGTTGTCGATTTTATTATGCACCTTTAGTTGAGTTATCGTGCACATTATTTGAGTTATTGTGCATGTTATTTTCTGTAATGAAATAGTTATACATGTTATTTTTTTGTACTGAAATAGTTATGGTATAACATGCATAATAACTCAAATAATGTGCACGATAACTCAACTAAAGGTGCATAATAAAATCGATATCAATAGTTGGTATCAAATGTGGTATCTACGAAACATTATCCTTTTTTTCTTCTCTGCTTTCTGCTAAACTTGATCTGAATCATCAGATTAAAAATTAATGCTCGATCTTCAACAATATGATTCAGAAGAATTTTTGTATTATTAATCTGAATCGTTAATCTTTAATTTAATGATTCAAAACAAAAAAAATTCTCTCTGCGGAACAAAAAGTTACGCAAAAAATTTTGTTTATGAAGATTTTGTGGTACATGAAAAGCACTTAATGCCAAAATATTTAAATAAAATAAAAACTTATTATAATTTCAGTAGTTTGCATTCCAGACCTCTTTTTTTAGTCAATAGGTAAATATTATTATATTACATTGATTTTTTTTTTGTGTGTTAATGGCTGGATGCTGTTCAAAGACTTGCTTCATGGAAACACAGTAGGCCATCATTGACAGAGAACCTATATGCAAGATTTGTATTTGTTATTCACCAATTTTAAAAAATCAATATTTAATTTTCATATTTTCAAAATATAAAGTGTCTTGTAGAATAAATTAAAATGCATTCAATTGGACTAAAGAATTTCAAATAGGAGATAAATAGATATTGGTATATGACTTTGTTGCATGTTTTCAAGTTTGTGTGAATGCATACCTTTTGATTTTTGAATGAAAATATGAACAAGAAAAATTTGACGAATACTTGAATTCAACAATCCTAACGGCATGTAATTAATAAACTTTGCTCAATTGTTTATTATTTCTAAAATGGAGAAATATCTGGGGAGAAAGTGGAAGAAACTCTTCTATTTTGAAGGAAAAGGGTAAAATTGTTCTCTACATAATTGGAACTATTTAATTTGATTTATTTTAGTCCAAATTGATATTATGGAGAGATATCTAAGAAAATCACCAATGAATAAGTAATATCTAATTTACATAATTTCATGAGTAAATATCTAAAAAGATTTTTTTGATGATTATGTACTCAATTTCGCCAATGAGAAACCGATCAAATCATATAAATCGAACAACCAAACTGTTTCATTCGAAATAAATTTGATTTGATTTGATTAAAACCAAACAAGCCAAATCATTTGAGCACTCGTAGTCGACATATGTAGTTGCAATTCCATGTTAAGATCTATTTTTTTTTTGTTAATTTCTGAAATTTTTGGTTAATTTCCGTGTCAAGATCTGATGCTTTTGATTAATACAAATATTTGTCAAGATATTCACGAAAATAGAAATTGGTTAATATTTTTTGGTTAATACAGTTGGTTAACCGGCTTTATGGAAAATGTGCACCAAATCTGTTGTTGAATTGCACTAACCGGGCAAGCATGTGCAAATTGAAATTAAATGAAAAATTAATCTGATACCATTTACTTTACACGGCTCTTGCACTAACCAGCTAAATAGGATTTTAAATGGTACACATAAACCGGCTTTTGCATTATCCTGGCGCATATATCACATTAACCGGCTAACTTGGTTTGTATAATGTTTTGGCATTAAAAGATATATGAAACCGGCCTATGCCTTAACCGGCTTTTGGAACTATGTGCATGGTATATGATATCTGTGTAGAGCAGCCGTAGTTACTCGCCGGCCGCTAAGGTTTAAATGACATGCAATTTATGTCAATTTTTCAGAATTTTTAGATTTTAACATTTTAAATTGTGTCTTCATATATAAAAGATAAAATTTGTGCCTAATTTCAAATTATTAGAAGCAGCTATAAATAATTATAATTTGGGTTATATATAATTATAATTAATATAGTTACTAAATAATATTATAATTATTTTAATTGAATATAAAATTTAGCTATTATCTATAATTAATATTTAAAACTAGTAAAAGAGAAAATGAATGTGCTAAATTTTAAAAGGTTCAAATTAAGAATAAATCTAGTATAAAAGATATTAGTGATTTTCTAAAAGATTTTAATAAATACTAAATAAAGTTTTAATATATAAATAACTACTGAAAATTAATTTTCTAGTAATTAAAGATCCTATTAGTTATTATATATATGAATAAAGCCTATTTTTTCACAATATATATATATATATATATAATTAACTATTGAAAATTAGTTTACTCTAATTAAAGTTTCAAATTAGTTAATTTATATATATAGCATGAGTAAATTCTTTTAAGATACTTTCTAGTATAGACTTTAGACATGATTTTAAAATCTATTAAAAGACAATTAAGAATACATGCCTAATTTTGCTAAACAATATTGTTCACAAACTTACATTATTGCTAAAGTATAAGCAAAATGACTCATGAAGAGTTTTAAGTTGATGTGCATACAAAAATTATTAATTTTTTCCAAAGGAAGATTAATTTTAAAGTAGTTGTTGTGTACAATAAGGTGTACAAAAAAAAAAAATAACGAGATACTATGTGCTAATGATGTCTAAGAAAAGCATTTGGAGGCTTGGTGCACCTAATCCGTCTGTGACCCACCTCCCCCACACACAAAGGCAAAGAACAAGAAAAGAGGAATGCTAAGAAGAGAGAGAGAGAGAGAACGAGCGGGAGATGATATAATAATTGATTTCTATAGACTCGCAGGTGGTATCTGCGTGTATAAGCTCTACACCCACAACTCCTCTCTGTGAGTTAAAAAAAACCACAATTTTTTGGTTCAATTAATGTATTTAATGTTGAGTTATTCAATGCAGTGTTGACTCGCATGTACCACCTGTGTGTTTAAGCTCTATGCACGCAGGTGGAGGCTGCGTGTTTATGATTTCATTTTTAAGCGATGGAAATGAAATTTAAACCTTAAACACGCAGGTGCCACATACGAGAAAGGGCAAATTTATATATATTAATTTATTATTTGAAAAATTTCATCGTCACGATGGGGTGGGGGTATATTGGTCGTTAAATTATTTTTTTCTATACAATAGATTATTTACAGAGGGAAAGTGATAATTTAGGAAGAAAATGATGTTTTAGGGTGACAAATTAGAGAGAAGATGACAAATTTTCAATTTCAAAGTTTTGTGTGGCATAGAAAAAAATTCCAAAAAAAGTACTAGTAAATATAATTTCAGAGACAGATTAAATAAGGATAAGACTCATTCAAATATATATAGATATATGAATACTAAATATATTCACCCAATTCATATTGTACTTATTTTCTTTTAACTTTTAATTGTGATATAAGGATATCCCTTCAATTATAATATTATTATTTTTATATGTCTGTGGTGGAATTTAAACTACCTACGTCTTTCAATAAAGAGACGGATTTCAACACTATTTGTGCTAAGCTTTACTTGTTAACACTTCTATTCTTTAGTTTGCAATGGAAAATGCCATGCAAAATCCTTCCTTATTAATTTGTTATCATATAATTCCTTTTGTTCGCCACACATGACATTAAGTGCAAATGCATTTGAATACGTACTGGCTTATTTTGTCAATTCAGAAAAATAGAACGCATTTTTTCTCTTGAAGAAAACAAAGGAGGCAATGTGAATTCTTAAGGTAAATGGAAAGGCATACAGTTTTTCTAAGAACAAAAGAAAAGAAAAAAGAATTTTGGGCCGGTGTTTATCTATTTACCTTTTTTGGGTTGGCCCGTTAGAATTACAAGATGCGTTTTAATCTCAGTCCTTTTTTGGGTTTCCAAATGGGCCAAATTGATACAGGAAAAAACCCAAATTGATATATACAATAATACAAACTACGTACCAGGAGCGTTTTATATGTTAGTTTTATCTTTTTTTTTTTTTTTAAATATATGTTTTCATTTCTTCCAGATAAAACTAAAAACACGTTTATAATTATACTAATAAAGCAACCATTAACAGCATACAGCATAAAGACGCACAGACATAGTACAAATACAACAAAATGAAACCGAAACAGCTTAATTGTCTGCAATCTCTCCCAAGGACTGAGATTCTTATGTTATATATTTTAATTAATTTAAGCACATAATCAAATTTTAAGATCTTGATATAATTTAATAGTAGTAAGTAGTAACTAGTTCAGAGCCAAGATTTAAACGCCATGTTAACAGTTGAATGTGATAAATATCATAAAAATATGTTTATATTTAGCATTTCAATGTTCTGGTAAGCATCTCTTTTTAACTAAAGATTCTCATATATACTATTTTGAGCTTAGTTATGTGTTTTTCGTTATGTTTATGGTACTGTCATTTCCGACATTTGTTAGTTTAATAGAAGTTTGGAAACATATATAGTAGACATGATAAATTAACGTAGTAGTCTGTTAAAAAAAAACTGAGACTCCATCAAATGCTTCATATATAAAATGAAATCACAAGTCTTTGTAATACTACCTTGTTATATTTTACATGGCAGAACTGAGGTAAATTAGCTGATCAGGCATATGCACATGTACTGTCTCCTAGGGACCAAATTGTGGCAGTCCCATGCAGATTAACCCCTGCGATAGCGACCATCAAGTAACTGCTTGCCTTTCCTCGCTATAAATTGATTTTTGAAATGAAATAAACAATTAACTTGGGAAGCAATTATATAATAACATGTAGGGAATAGAGATGTGACTATGGTCTCCCATTTCTCAAAATTAAAGATAGATACAACATGCATAACTAATTTTGTTAACAAAGTAATGCTACTTGTTGAAAGTAGTGTTTGTAATCACTAGTTGTTACTTCATCTGCATCTCTTGTTTTTGTAATTTTCAGCATTCTATCTGAGAATTTTTTTTCAGAAATTTCATATTTGCCTTGAGAAACTCAAAGATTATGGATCTCTCTCAGAAATTGAAGTAAATTTTTTTTTAAAAGATCATGGATCCACATTCCCAGTTCACTATTTATACACATATCTGTCACCCAATTTACAAATTTCACTCTCAAGCCTGATCAAGAATAACAGTAAACTGATACAACCACTTGGATTTGACTATTTGTTTCGGTTTATTTTGTAGAAAGGATCTCGACATGTATGCATGTGAATAGATATCGATTTATGCAACAAAAACTGCAATTATGTAAAACCATTGTTTGCAGTTGTATGTTGTGATAGACATGTGGCCAAAAACTTGCCTTTTTATTTAAGACAATGTATCTGAAACCATTTCATGTACTTAATGAAACCGCAGTCCTGTAAGGTTGCTTTTACCAAGAAACTAAAAATGTATCATTGATTGCATTTAATCTTAATATGTTTACACATTTCAGAGAACAAGGAGGAATCCCTTGGAGGTTAGTTTCAGTGTGAAGTCTATTAGCTGATGTATGTTATCAATCCAGTCTTCCACAATAGAAGGGGCAAAACCTGAGACCTTCATTAAAGCTCTATTATAAACGCCTGAGACATTTTGGATCTTGCTATAGTGCCACTAATATTGCCTCATTTTTGTCTCCACCACCGTGATGGACTGGTCCCCAAATCTTAATATTAGGAACCCATTTGTCATAGGTAGATCAGTAGATGTGTGGATTGTAAGGCAAGTGAAGGAGCATAGTAGATTTTTTTTTTTTTTTTTTTCCATTTTAAAACATTGGGATTGAACAGTAACTTCTTTATATATTGAGAGATTAGATACACTTGAACAAGGAAGATATGTAACAAATGAGGAGATGATTCTATTTTTTTTTTCTACTTTGAAAGAAAAAATTGTGGTGGGGGCAAGAACTTAATTAGAAGACAGTAGAACAAAGTTCAGTTGGTGTTCATTTTTGTACTCCAAAAAGAGAAAAATAAAAAGTGGACAAGAAGTAATAGTACCTTCCCACTACACCAAACAGCTATTAAACCACCCCCAATCAAGTCCCACCTAAATTAACTGAATCGGTGCTCCAATCACCAGCTTATTTACACCTGTAGATTCAAAAGCCCCCATAGTTATCATGGTGGGCTCCATGTCCCCCGCCTAGTCATTAGCCATCGAATAACTGCCCCTGCTGCCATTTCTGAGTGTTTAACACGTGTCGCCATATGGAAATGAAGTCAATGACTTTGCAGTATAATAATTAAATATCACTATCAAAATTTTAATTATTAACGTGATATGTTTATTTGTGCGGCAAAATTATTCTACAAAATATTTTTTCATTTTGCGTGAATTTACCATTGAACAAATTATGTACAGAAAAATTGTTTCTTTCCACAAAGATAGTATCTGATTCCATAAAAATAATATAACTTCGAAAATATTAGTCTCTTCAACAGAAAAATTCTACTTACTAAAAAACTTCAATTTTTTTTTCGTGATAACTTTTGAATCATTTATGTGGTAATTTTTGAATCATTTCCGTAAAATACCATGAAAATTTGTCATGCTAATTATGAAAATAAGATAGGCGACCCCACAAGCAAAATTATTTTCGTGAAGTTATTTCTCTGCTTAGCTCCAAAGGAAAAGAGTATTTCCGTAGTGTTCCATAAAAAAATGTTTTTTTTGTGAGGAAAGTAGTTCCATGAATTCATTTTTATGTTTATTTAACTAAAAAGATACATTTTTTTTATTCTACCTACAAAACATCCATTTTTTTTCGTTGGACATTAATTTGGTGCAATTCAATTAGGATATAACCATAAAATCATTTCCCTAATCTGAACTATTACAATTCAATTAACGGTTCTCCGTGCGACATGTATGGAATAAAATTATGCGAAAGCGTATAGTAAACTTACTATCCATCTCCTTTTGTTGTCTCCTTTCTTCAACTTGAGTAAATGCGGAGATGTGGATGCACGATCGCGGAAGTCCTTCACAACTGTCTTTTCCAACGAGTCCTTCAAAGCGACTAGGGATGCTTTACTTTCTTCGATGAGCACGAACATATCAACAGAGTACCAACACTTAATCGAGGAGTGTTTGGTAGCTATGCACAACACATGTGTTGAATTAAACTCATATCGTGTTTGATAAAACTTGTACATACCAATGTCAAACATGCTCAAACACTGGACAAGTCAATACATGCTCAAGTTATCAAGGGAAGGCTTCAATGTGCAAAATAGAGCACATCGTTACAATAATGCTTCACGACCCGTTATAACTAGAGGTGGCTTGGAAAAACCTCAAAACCCGCAAAACCCGCCCGACCTGACCTGATTTTTATTGAAGTCAAACTAACCCGAACCCGACCGACCCGACCCGAGATGATCCATAACTCGATTCGAGGCGACACATGATGACTCGAAACCCGAGCCGACCCGACCCGAGACAATTCATAACCCGATTCGAGACGACATCTGATTACCCGAAAATCGACCCAACCTGACCCGAGAAGATCCATAACCCGATTCGAGACGACACCTGATGACCCAAAACCCGACCCGACCCGAGAAGATCCATAACCTGATTCAAGGCGACACCTGATAACCCGAAACTCAACCCGACCCGACCCGGGACGATCCATAACCCGATTCGAGGCGACACCTGATGACCCGAAACCCGACTCGGCCCGACCAGAGACAATTCATAACCCGATTCAAGGCGACACTTGATGACTCAGAAACTCGACCTGACCCGACGCGACCAGAGAAGATCCATAATTCGATTTGAGGCGACATCAGATGATGCAAACTCGCCCGACCCTCAAGAAGGTATTTCCGCTCTTAAAATGCAACGTAAGACACAAGAAGGTATTTGCGTGATTGTTTCGTGCATTCGACAGTGCTGTGATTAAGAAAAAACTTTTCTTAAGCTTTTAAAGTGCTCGTGAAACTAGTAGACAACCCAAACGTATTCCTCTAAAAATCTGTTTAAAACCCAAAATTTTTGTGGTCCAATTAACTTTGCTAGACAAAAAAGTTATAAACTCATTTTTTCTTCTGGTCCTATAATTAAGCATTGTCAACTCTTCCCGTAGCTGTTTAAAACCCATAATTTTTGTGGCCCAATTAATTTCGTTAGACAAAAAAGTTATAAATCCATTTTTTCTTCTGGCCCTGTAATTAAGCATTATCATCTCTTCCCGTAGCTGATCAGCAGATCAGTACTAACATTTTTTTGCTAGTCAGAGGTGATTTTTCATTATTAGTTTACATCTTTGTCAGATTCAAATGTTGAACATATAATGTCTCAAATTTGCAAATTCTCCTCAGCTGCTGGATTTTGAAGTTGCTTGATGCCCGACCCGACACCCGATCCGAAACCCGAAAAAAATCAACGTTGCCTGACCTGAGACTCGACACCCAAAAAGCATCGACGTTGCCCGACCCAAGACCCGACACGACCTGACATCCGAAAAACATCGACGTTGACCGACTCGAGACTCGATCCGATTTCGCCCGACCCGACTTGACACCTGAAAAACATCGACGTTGCTCGACCCGATTTTGCCCGACCCGACCTGACACCAGAAAACATTGACGTTGCCTGACCCGAGACCCGACCTGATCTCACCCGACTCGAACCAACACTCGAAAAAGATCGACGTTGCCCGACCCGAGACCCGACCTGATCTCGTCCGACCAGAACGAACACCCGAAAAACATTGACGTTGCCCGACCCGAGACCCGACCCAACATCACCCGACCCGACCCAGCACCGAAAAATCGTTGATGTTGCCCGACTCGACCCACAACCCGAGTTTTAAGAAAATCAAACTAACCCGACTCGACCCGGCCGAACCCAAACCCACCCGACCCTCCCGACTTGCTACCTCTAGTTATAACGAGTCAGTAAGGTGTTATAACGGATGCCCAAGGCGTCATAACGCCTCAGGAGGAGAGAGAAGCACATGCAGCCTGAAGTTTCCCGAAGCAAGCGTTACTGTAATGCTTTAGGAAGGCGTCACAATGGGTTACAACTCGTTATAACGAGTGAGCAAGCATTATAACGGGTTCCTGAATAATTGACCCACAAGTCAACTGCACAAGGGCAAAACAGGCAGAAGTACAAGGTGTTATAACGCCTTGCCCAAGGCGTTGTGAAGAAGATGTAAAGCCAGGAACAATTTCTCTTGTTCTCGATTACTCTCTCTTCACACTCTCTCTCTCTTTAGTACTTTGCTCTTAGATTTATGTTTTGCTCAATTATTTCTTGAAATTGATTGCTCTATTACTTGGCTAGGTGATTACATGTGTTTTGGACCTAGATCACTTTAAACTCTTCTGTCTTTCTTTTCATATCTCTTAAACAATTCATTCCACCTGTTATACCAGTAAGGGACTTAAACGATAGTCACCATATTTTCTTCGTGGCTTTATCGATGTAAATCACAATACCAAATACTTCTGGATGACATGAATTAGACTTTGGTCATATAGTTCAGAAATTAAACGAGAGTGTGATTTTACGTGTCTATTTTCGAACGAGTTATCCTTTATTTCTTTACTTTAGTGAGGTCAAAACTTTGAAGAAAGAACACAATGAGATTCAAAATATAATTTGCATATATCATAACTTGTTACAAATTACATAGCATGAAACTTCAAAAACAAAATCAAACTCTCACATTTTCCCTAAACTATCCTAACATTGGTACTACACCCATATGAGCAACATGCTCATGAAACTTCTTGGGTGGTAGTGCATTTGTATGGGGATCCGCAATCATGGAGTCTGTACCAATATGTTCTACATTTAACTCATTGTTATGTACTCTCTCTTTTACTGCAAGAAATTTGATGTTTATGTACTTAGACTTGGTCGAGCTTCTATTATTTGTCGCATAGAGTACGGCTGAGTTGTTGTCATACATCAAAGTAAGTGTCCTCTTGATGGTAGGAAGCACCTGCAGCCTAGCGACAAAATTCTTGAGCCACACGCAATGGTTTGAGGTTTCATAGCATGCAATAAACTCGACCGCCATAGTAGAAGGTGCTATAAGTGTCTGTTTAGCACTTTTCCACGATATAGTGCCACCTGCCATCATGTAGATGTATTCCAATGTCGACTTCATGCTATCTACGCAGCCTCCAAAATCAGAATCAGTATATCCAATGACCTCGAGCTTTTTCGATCTTTGATATGTGAGCATATAGTCTCTTGTTTTCTCCAGGTACCTCAGCATCCTTTTTGCTGCTTTCTAGTGCTCCATTCCAGGATTACTCAAGTATCGCCCTAGCATTCCCGTAATGAAGGCTATGTCCAGCCTCGTGCAAACTTGGGCATACATGAGACTACCTACAATGGATGCGTAAGGAATGTCTTTCATGGCAAGTTTTTTTGAATCAGCTTTGGGACATTGCGCGAGACTGAACTTGTCTCCCTTAGCCATGAGCGTATCACCTGGTTTGCAGTCTTTCATGCCATACCTACTCAGCATTTTATCAATGTAATTTCTTTGGAACAGTCTCAAAATACTATCAGTTCTATCCCTAGAACAAATGAGTCATCACCAAGATCTTTCATCTCTAAATAAACAAATTTTAGTTTGGTGGAACATGTCCTCATCATTACTTGAGAGTAGTATGTCATCAACATATAAGATCATAAATGTGACCTTGCTCCCACAAAATTTAAGATATATGCATTCGTCAACTAAGTTAAACTCGAAACCGTATGAGCTAACTATGTTGTGAAACTTTAAATACCATTGTCGAGATTTCTTGCTTGAGCTCATAAATGGATTTCTTAAGCCGAAATACCATAGACTTTGGATCACCGATCATAAAGTTTTCTGGTTACCTCATGTATATAGTTTTCTCAATGTCATCATTAAGAAAAACTGTCTTTACATTCATTTGGTGGAGCTCCAAGTTATAATGCGCTACCAGTGCCAATATATTTCTTAAAGAATCCTTCGATGAAACTGGAGAAAATGTATCATAGTAAACAATGCCTTCTTTCTATGTGAAACTCTTAACGACAAGACGTGCTTTATATTTCTCAATATTGCCTTTAGAATTCCGTTTGGTTTTGAAAATTCACTTACAACCAACAGTTTTCTTGTCCTTAGGCAATGAAACAATATTCCACACAACATTGTCATTCATTGATTCCATCTCTTCATTCATCGCATTGATCCACTTTTGAGAGTTAGAACTTTCCATAGCTTGTTTGATGTCTCTTGGGTCATTTTCAAACATGCTTATGTTAAATTCGTGTTCTTGAAGATAAGCAAATCTTCTAGTGTATCTGTTCTCTCTAGTGAATCTTTTTATTTGTATTGGTTCTGTAATTTCTTAAGTTGCTTTAGTTGCTTTAGTTGGAACTCTGTTGAGTATATAATATGCAGTCTTTAAGACTTCTCCCCCACAAACTTTCTGGAAGAGTTGTACAAGCAATCATACTTCTCACCATGTCTTTAAGGGTGCGATTGCGCCTTTCAGCAACACCATTTATTGCAGGCGAGACTGGCAATGTATACTGTGGCATAATCCCGTATTTCTCTAAGTATTTTATAAAAGGCCTCGAACGTTGTTCTCCCGAACCATCATATCTGTTGTACTATTCACCACCACGATCAGATCTGACGGCTTTAATGCGTTTGTTAAATTGTAACTCAACTTTTTCTTTATAACTTTGGAACATGTCTAGTGTTTCAGCCTTTTCTTTAATCAAGTAGATGTGTCCATATCTTTAATGATCATCTATGAATGTGATAAAATACCGGTGATCATTTCTTGTAGCCTTTGGAAAAGGACCACATATATCGATATATATCAATTCTAAGAGCTCATTACACCTTTTGGCATCATACTTGCATTTATTAGTTTGTTTTCTTTTTATACAACTTACACATTCTTTGGAATTTGCAAAGTCTAAAGGAGTGAGAATATCATCAGACACAAGTCGTTGGATTATGAATGTGAAGTGCTAATTTTAAGAAAATAAAGATTATCATAAGAAGATAGAGAACCAGAAGCAACTTGTTTGAATTTTGAGACAAACTAGAATTTTCATTACCAAATGAACATACAAAATCATTCTTGTCCAAATATGAAATATAAATTAGGTTCTTTCGAAATGATGAAACCACTAATGCATCAAAATACAAATAAAAACCACTCCTATACAACAATCTAAATTTTTCTATGCCTTCAACTTCAACATTTCTGCCATCTCCCACTTAAATGTAGTGTTCAACTTGATTTGGCTTTTGAAGGTATAGGCAACCCTGCATAGATATACTTATGTTAGATGTTGCACCTGAGTCTAACCACCAAATATATTCTGATACTATACTTAAATTAACTTCAGAACAAACTAAGCCATGAAATATATCTTTCTTTTTCAACCATGAAGAGTAGTTGATACTATGTATCTTGATGTGTCCCGACTTCTTGCAAAAGTGACAGATCACCTTATCTCCCAATTTCTCGAGAGTATTGTCAACTTTCTGCTTCTTGTTGTCTGCAACTTTCTTAATGGGATCTTTTCCTTTATTATTTTTACGCTTCTTTTTCTTGGGATCGGATGTTACAACACGAGCCTCATCTTCTACCTCTCCTCTTCATGTACCAGCTGAGCTTCAAGCTCAGCCATTGTCCATTTTTCTTTCAGACAGTTGTAAGTCATGATAAATTGACTAAAGGAAATAGAGGAAGAGACATGAAGATGTACTCAATGAGAAGATCATCAAAGAAATTGAACTCGTGCGCGCGAGAGAAGCGCACGTTGGAGCTTGTCATTTCAGCAGCTCCCTAATCTCAATTTTTCCCTTGTACTTAAGAGTGTGAAGTTTGGTCATGAGTGTACGTATTTGTGTTCTTTTACTCACGACAAACTTCTCCTCTGAAGCACTTAGGTACTTCTTAGCGCCAAAATCTTGGTCGGGTACACAACCTTGAAGAGTTTCATGGGTTGTCATTTTCATGATCATGAGACACATCCTGTTGTTATGGTTCCAATCCTCCATGTTAGCCTTTTCAGGAGCAGTGGGCTCATTTCCATTTAATGATATTCATGTTAGCTGGAAATGAGCCCACTGAATACCTCATATTTGAATCACTGCGAGTCGTAAAGATATTCATTTAGTCCTTTAGAACTTCACACACATACACATCTCTAAGTAGGAAAGATGAATACCTCATACTTTAGAACTTAACACTGAATGAAAACATTAATGACACGTACACAATTCCATTTAATGTTTCATTCGAGGTCTGTCAAATACCATGTTCCTCTAACATGTATTCATGTGATTAAAACGACATCTTATGTCTATGGTTTGTAAAACTTAACCATCTTTTAATCCACATTCTAACCTTGTAACTGTAAATTAGTGTTCCTGTTAATTACGTTGGTTAGAGACTTTTAAGAGTATATATCATCTGTATTATGAAGTTTCACAATTTCAGTTATTGACTCAAGTCAGATAAAGGAATGATTCATAAATTCAATAATACTCAAGGTAACAAAATGACAGTTTAATTAATCACTCAATTCATGAACAAAGCTTTATGATAATTTATCGTATTATTGACTTCTAGATTATTACAAACTAACAATCTCCCACTTAAGCTAGAAGCCAATCATCGTAGGATCTAGTTACACGAATCTCTAAATTTCAAAAAATTTCATTGATCTAAAGAAAAATTCATAACCAATCTCCTATGTGTCTCAGACCCATAGAAGTTTTATGCAACTGGTGCTTGGTTTGAGGAAGAGGTTTCGTGAGTGGATCAGCTGTGTTGCTGGCTGTGTCAACTCTACATATCTTTACATCACCTCTATTTACGATTTCTCGTATCAGGTGATAACATCGTAAAACATGCTTGGATCTCGAGTGCGATCTCGGTTCTTTGGCCTGAGCTATAGCTCCATTGTTATCACAATAGAGGTCTACAGGTCCTTGAGCATTGGGAACCACTCCAAGTTCGCTAAGGAACTTCTTGATCCAGAACCCTTCTTTTGCTGCTTCGGATGCAGCTATGTACTCAGCTTCGGTTGTTGAGTCTGCTGTAGTCTCCTGCTTTGAGCTCTTCCAGCTCACAGCCTCTCCGTTGAGTATGAACACGTACCCGGACTGTGATCTCGAATCATCTCGATCAGTTTGGAAACTTGCATCTATGTAACCGTTTATCACGAGCTCGGAGTCACCACCATAGACGAGAAACATATCCTTAGTTCTTCTTAAGTACTTAAGGATATTCTTTGCAGCATTCCAGTGCTCCATGCCTGGATTAGCCTGATATCTACTCATCACATTTAAAGCGTACGAGACATCAGGACGAGTGCACAACATGGCGTACATGATAGAGCCTATAGCCGAAGCGTATGGCACTCTACTCATTATGCTTCGCTCATCAGTTGTCGAAGGACACTGAGTCTTGCTAAGCTGCGCACCATGATTCATTGGCAGGAATCCTTTCTTAGAATCCTGCATGCTAAACCTGTTTAGCACTTTGTCAATGTACGTGCTTTGACTTAATCCTATAAGTCTTTTCGATCTATCACGATAGATCTTTATGCCTAGTATATAGATAGCCTCGCCTAAATCCTTCATCGAGAACACTTTCTTTAATGAAGACTTAGCATTTTGCAACATAGGAATGTCGTTTCCTATTAAGAGTATGTCATCTACATATAAGATTAGAAAGGCGATGGCACTCCCACTAGTTTTTCTGTACACACACGGTTCTTCTTCGCATCTGACGAAGTCAAACTTTTTGACTTCTTCGTCAAACCGAAGATTCCAACTCCGTGATGCTTGCTTCAATCCATAAATTGATTTACGAAGCTTGCATATCTTCCCAGCGTTCTTTGGATCCTCAAAACCCTCAGGTTGTGTCATATACACATCCTTTTCTAAATTTCCATTTAAGACGGCGGTTTTGACATCCATCTGCCATATTTCATAATCATGAAATGCGGCAATTGCTAGGAGTATCCGAATTGACTTAAACATAGCCACGGGCGAAAAAGTTTCGTCATAATCAACTCCTTGAATTTGTTTGAAACCTTTCGCTCCCAGCCATGCTTTGTATACAGTCAACTTACCATCCATGTCTGTTTTTCTTTTAAAAATCCATTTGTTTGCTATGGGTTTCACCCCATCAAATGGCACAACTAGGTTCCACACCGTGTTGTCATACATGGATTGTATTTCGGATTCCATGGCCTCAAGCCATTTATCAGAGTCGGGCCTATCTATTGCTTTCGCATAGGTCATAGGATCTTCAGTATCATATACTGATACCTCATGCAGTCCCAAGTACCTCTCGGGTGCTCGGACTGTCCTTGCAGACCTACGTAGCACTTGACCTTCGGGTTGTTGAACTTGATCTGCAACTATTTGCGGATTTGGTTCTACTTCAACTTGCGTTGAAGTACTTGAGCTCGGGCCGAGAACCTCCTCCATAACTACTTGTGGATTTGATTCTTCCAGATGCTCTTCAACCGATGTATCAAGTGGTGGGTTAATCTGATCTCGTTCAGATACTGTATTGTGCGATGTATCTCGAATTTCTTCAAGTATTACATTACTCCCACTACTTCCTTTTGCGAGAAACTGTTTCTCCAGAAATACACCAATACGAGCAACAACTATTTTGTTCTCGGCCTGGTGATAGAAGTAATATCCTTTCGTTTCCTTAGGATATCCTACGAAAAAACATTTGTCAGACTTGGGATCAAGTTTTCCAGACGTCGGACGTTTGACAAATACTTCACAACCCCATATTTTAAAATAAGACATATTTGGGGCTTTCCCAAACCATAACTCGTATGGAGTCTTTTCTACTGACTTAGACGGGACCATATTTATCGTTCGTGCTGCAGTTTCTAGTGCGTACCCCCAAAAAGATTTCGGAAGAGTGGTATTACTCATCATAGATCGGACCATGTCTAGCAAGGTTCGATTTCGTCTCTCAGAAACACTATTCCATTGTGGTGTTCCCGGAGGCGTGAGTTGTGAAACTATTCCACATTGTTTTAAGTACGTTATAAACTCATGACTCAAGTATTCGCCTCCACGATCAGATCGTAAGGCTTTAATACTCTTGTTTAATTGATTTTCTACTTCAGCCTTGAATTCCTTGAACTTTTCAAAGGATTCGGACTTATGTCTCATCAAGTAGACATAACCGTATCTACTGTAATCATCAGTAAACGTGATAAAGTAAGAATAACCATTTCTTGTACAAGTACTCATAGGTCCGCATACATCAGTATGGACGAGTCCTAGTAAGTCACTTGCCCTTTCGCCCTTTTTGGAGAAAGGCTCTTTGGTCATTTTTCCACGTAAACAAGATTCGCACGTGTTAATTGATTCAAGATCAAAATTTCCAAGAAGTCCATCTTTATGCAACTTCTCGATGCGTTTCTCGTTTATATGACCAAGGCGACAATGCCACATGTAAGTTGTGCTTTCATGAGACGCTTTGAGTCGTTTATTAGTTATGTTGAACACAGGTTTTTCCAATTGCAATATATACAGACCATTCATCATACAAGAGGATCCATAATATAACTTTCTTTTATATATTGAGCAACTATTGTTCTCTATTACAAAAGAGAACCCATTCGTCTCTAAACATGAGATCGATATGATGTTCTTGGAAATGCTAGGAACAAAATAAACATTTTCTAGTTCCAATACAAGCCCGCTAGGCAAATACAGCTCTATATTTCCAACGGTTACGGCTGCAACCTTTGCTCCGTTTCCAACTTGGAGTTGTACTTCCTTGTTACGTAATTTCCTCCTATTCTTTAGTGCCTGCACATTTGAACAAATATGAGCACATGATCCAGTATCTAATACCCAATCATTAATAGAGGTAGTAACGTTAATTTCAACAACAAATATACCTGAGGATGAAGCTTTGGAAACATTTCCAGACTTCACGTCCGCCAGATACTTCGGGCAGTTTCTTTTCCAATGACCCTTTACTTTGCAGTAAAAGCAGTCAGAGGCATCAGATACCTTTACCTTGGGAGGATTGGGTTTAGCAATCTTTTTCCCTTTGCCCTTGTACTTCGGGGCCACTTTCTTCGGTGATTTCTTCACCTTTCTTTGACCAGCCCGGATCATGAGGACAGATGTAATCTTTTTTATGTCATCATCTGCGATCCTCAACATCCCCTGCAACTCTTGCAGACTCTTCTCCATTCCCAGCATATGATAGTTCATTATGAAATTCGAAAAGCTGGGAGGGAGGGAATGAAGGATAACGTCCGTTGCAAAATCTAATTCCAACGGAGCGTTCATTTTCTGCAGCTGCTCAACATCGCTTGTCATACGAAGCATGTGAGAGCTGATAGAACCACCTTCATTTAACTTATGATTAAGTAGGGATGTGACCACTTTATATTTCTCCGCACGAGCCTGCTCTTGAAACATGTTCTTGAGCTGCTCGCACATTTCGTAGGTCTTAGTGTCCATGAATCGACGCTGCAATTCAGGAACTATAATTCCTACCAGGAGACTTTGTACATCAAGCTCATCATCTTTATGCTTGTTGTACAAAGCGATCTGATCTGCTTCGCCTCCAGCAGGCCCAGCAGGGATTGGTTTGTTCAGAACATAATCCTTTTTCTCGCGTCTTAGTACGATGGTGATGGCACGGAACCAATCAGTAAAATTTGATCCGTCCACCTTCAGAGTTTGTTTCTCGAGCAGGGAACGCAGTGAGAATGACGATTCTTTAGCCATATTTCTACAACGTTAAAAGTAAGATTTTAGCTTTGTTCATGTTATGTTCTATTTAAATAATAAAACTCACACTGCAAATTTGTTCTATTCCCTTTTGCAGTAGGACCAAGATCCCTATTTTCACTAATATAAGAGTCAGCTGTTACGCATAACCCGGCTATTAGTTATTTTAGGTAAGCCATCTTGCTAATCACAACTATTTGCGATTCTTGGTTTCGTTAAAACATCGTATGTTTTTAACGAAGACTTTGCCCCAAGCCCAAAACGTTTTTGGAAATCATTGGTAAGTAACCTCACTCTACTTGGTTCGTTATGTCTTACATAACCCTTGACCACCAAAGGTAAAAGGCGACGCCTACTGAGTAGAGAACCATCAACCGATGAACAATAGTGTGAGATGGATATAGTAGGAAGGACATACTACTTAATTCGTGTGGGTTTGTTTTTATGTTTGACGGTGCAAGCTTCATTAAAAAGGTATGTCAGATAAACCACAAAGGGTGTCCACCTTCCGTTTATCTCTAACATCAAAACCTCTTTCATAAGCTTACGTTCGTTAAGCAGTCAGTTCTTTAAACTAATTGTAAGACACTCATACGGATACGCGAAAAACCGTCTGCCAGAAAGATCATCGTGAGTTCCTTCACAAATCTATCTTTGACATCACGCTCTTTCACGTTTCCTTGAAAGTGATAAATCTTATTTATACATTTTGTAATATCTCGGTAAATCTCAATTTACGTATATATTTGGTCCGGTATATCATTTATCAGTTTCTAATTTTTATCTCGCAGCAATGCTCAGTTCTCATTTATACCGTTTAAAAGCAGATAAACAATTTATATGATTTTGCAAACAGATATTCTTTCCAGTCCATAAAGCAATTAGTAATGTGACAAAGTCCCCATTTGGGCCTGATGTCGTATTATGGAGAGGGGCTCCCAGGAAAGATCAGGGTCATCGGGGACCTTATTAGTTCTAATCTTTCCTAGACAGAACCTTCTTTCTCATCGTACGCGCAACTTTTCTTACTTTGAGTACTTTATTGCTTCATCACACTCCTCAATTTACTTTACTTATTCGAAGGTTTTCGAAATGTGAAAGAGTTACATTTTGCCATTTCAAACACATCTGAGTAATTTGGTAACGTGATAAAGTCCCCGTTTGGGCCAGCTAATCAGGACACGTAAAAGAGATCAGACGAAAGAGTCCTAAAACACCTCTCATGTCATAACCTTTAGCTCTTACGGGTAGAGATTAACAGTTCTTACTTTGGGTACTCTATTGCTTCATCACATTCTTAGATATACTCAAACGCAGTTGAAAGTGTTATAAAACGAAAACTTAAATAAAACATACAGAAAGCTTAAATCACATTTAACTTTCTCAGTCGGTAAAACCGAACCGAGGAAATCTCATTTCATTTCGATTTTGGACTTAAGCTGCAATTCAAAGAATTTAAACCGATGTGCGGTATATGCACCTAATTTGCATAAGTTATAACTTTTAGAAAATCAATTAGCGGGAGAGCCCGGTGCTCTGATACCACTGTTGGGTTACGAACAGTTCAAAACCCGTCATTTGGCCTAAGCAGCGGAAAGACCGTAAAAAAAAATTTTACGTCTGACTTAAGCCGAGGATTAAGCGGGGTATGTCGGATAAACCACGAGGGTGTCCACCTCCCGTTTATCCCTAACATCAAAACCCTACTTAATCCCTAAACAGATCTACTCCTTAACTGAATTCTAAAACTTTAATCTACTTACAAATTAAATAGATTAATATAACATTAATACCTTGATCCAAATTCGAATTGGACCGCAGAAGACTCGGACGGCCGAATCACAGACGCTCTTCTCCTCGGAGTATCAGACGTCTGATACCTCTACCAGATGTCCACCAGGACGACCAGAGAGCGGCTTACTTCTTCTGCCAGAAATACCGAAAGCCGCGATTTCCCGCAAAAACACTATTCACCGAGATAAGGACTAAATGAATATCTTTACGACTCGCAGTTATTCAAATATGAAATACCGCTCCTTTCGCAAAAATACTATTTTTCCGAATCCCATAAATAACCGTATACGAGAAAGAGAGAAAGTATATTTATCGATACGAATCCGAGTTAACGAGTACGAATCGATTTTTGGTATATCTTTCTCTCTCCCTCTACCCCTCTATTTATACTAAAATGAGGAGGTTACAAATTACCAAAATACCCTTAAAATGTGAATTTACCATTTTACCCTTTTGGAGGTCGGCACATACAAAAAATCAAGAAATGCTTTGGCCGACATCCCCATGACACACATTTTATTCATGTCACCTCATTCCTTTTTGTGTTCTATGGTTGATGGCGGCAAGGCATACAAAAATATCAAATTGTGGGATATGCTCATATAGTTAGTCATATGCCACCTCATAATTCATGTGCCGACCTCCCCCTTTTTTTTTTAATTACGTTTTATTTTTAATTAAAGTTTTAATTTGATAATGATTTTCATTTCAAATTCAAAACTATAATTAATATTTAAAATCTAAATTAAATATATAAATATATAATTGTTCTCAACAATTATATTTCTCAGGGTTTGGTATTGGTTTGGTTGCGGTATGATTTTATACAACGTATCGTATACGTCTATAAATTCAACCGTTGTTTTTGCTTGTCATCTTATATGACATATATAATTTAATCATATCATATATATAATTATTATAACCATCTTAATATTAATTATAACTATTTATAATTAATCATTAAGATTCTCTGATTTAGCTCCTATGCGGTGTGACCCAATAGGATCTGTGTTATGTTGGTAAATAGAATTAAAACCATTTTAATTTCTATAATCATAGGAGGCATCTGACATCTGCGCTATGACCATCCAATTACACAGACGATGTTGTACTTATGCAATATCACGATCCACTAAACATTTTAGTCGTGTTAATTCTTTCGTCTCACAGTATCAGATTAGTTTCAAGGCAGGTGTGTGTCATCCTTGCAAACTTAATCTTTTCTCGATCTTGAGCAGACTTATCAAATATAATTACTCTTGTAATTATACCGCATGCAGATAATCTTACTCTATCAAGGGGCCCAGCGATACTGTAACTCGTATCAAGATACGAGGGACAACAGTACTTTCAGTAAACCATCACTACCTTAACTAAGCTATGTTTACCAAAAAGCTATCGTTATGACTGCGTTTTACCGACATCGTTAGATAACAATCACACATACACATCTCTAAGTAGGAAAGATGAATACCTCATACTTTAGAACTTAACACTGAATGAAAACATTAATGACACGTACACAATTCCATTTAATGTTTCATTCGAGGTCTGTCAAATACCATGTTCCTCTAACATGTATTCATGTGATTAAAACGACATCTTATGTCTATGGTTTGTAAAACTTAACCATCTTTTAATCCACATTCTAACCTTGTAATGGTAAATTAGTGTTCCTGCTAATTACGTTGGTTAGAGACTTTTAAGAGTATATATCATCTGTATAATGAAGTTTCACAATTTCAGTTATTGACTCAAGTCAGATAAAGGAATGATTCATAAATTCAATAATACTCAAGGTAACAAAATGACAGTTTAATTAATCACTCAATTCATGAACAAAGCTATATGATAATTTATCGTATTATTGACTTCTAGATTATTACAAACTAACAATCTCCCACTTAAGCTAGAAGCCAATTATCGTAGGCTCTAGTTACACGAATCTCTAAATTTCAAAAAATCTCATAGATCTAAAGAAAAACTCATAACCAATCTCCTATGTGTCTCAGACCCATAGAAGCTGTATGCAACTGGTGCTTGGTTTGAGGAAGAGGTTTCGTGAGTGGATCAGCTGTGTTGCTGGCTGTGTCAACTCTACATATCTTTACATCACCTCTATTTACGATTTCTCGTATCAGGTGATAACGTCGTAAAACATGCTTGGATCTCGAGTGCGATCTCGGTTCTTTGGCCTGAGCTATAGCTACATTGTTATCACAATAGAGGTCTACAGGTCCTTGAGCACTGGG
The DNA here is from genome assembly GCA_964058865.1 of Eleocharis quinqueflora. Taxonomy (NCBI): domain Eukaryota; kingdom Viridiplantae; phylum Streptophyta; class Magnoliopsida; order Poales; family Cyperaceae; genus Eleocharis; species Eleocharis quinqueflora. Next base: position 369,198 of record CAXKVX010000088.1, on the reverse strand, counting down.
AACCACTCCAAGTTCGCTAAGGAACTTCTTGATCCAGAACCCTTCTTTTGCTGCTTCGGATGCAGCTATGTACTCAGCTTCGGTTGTTGAGTCTGCTGTAGTCTCCTACTTTGAGCTCTTCCAGCTCACAGCCTCTCCGTTGAGTATGAACACGTACCCGGACTGTGATCTCGAATCATCTCGATCAGTTTGGAAACTTGCATCTGTGTAACCGTTTATCACGAGCTCGGAGTACTTAAGGATATTCTTTGCAGCTGTGTATCATAGACGAGAAACATATCCTTAGTTCTTCTTAAGTACTTAAGGATATTCTTTGCAGCATTCCAGTGCTCCATGCCTGGATTAGCCTGATATCTACTCATCACACTTAAAGCGTACGAGACATCAGGACGAGTGCACAACATGGCGTACATGATAGAGCCTATAGCCGAAGCGTATGGCACTCTACTCATTATGCTTCGCTCATCAGTTGTCGAAGGACACTGAGTCTTGCTAAGCTGCGCACCATGATTCATTGGCAGGAATCCTTTCTTAGAATCCTGCATGCTAAACCTGTTTAGCACTTTGTCAATGTACGTGCTTTGACTTAATCCTATAAGTCTTTTCGATCTATCACGATAGATCTTTATGCCTAGTATATAGACAGCCTCGCCTAAATCCTTCATCGAGAACACTTTCTTTAATGAAGACTTAGCCTTTTGCAACATAGGAATGTCGTTTCCTATTAAGAGTATGTCATCTACATATAAGATTAGAAAGGCGATGGCACTCCCACTAGTTTTTCTGTACACACACGGTTCTTCTTCGCATCTGACGAAGTCAAACTTTTTGACTTCTTCGTCAAACCGAAGATTCCAACTCCGTGATGCTTGCTTCAATCCATAAAATGATTTACGAAGCTTGCATATCTTCCCAGCATTTTTTGGATCCTCAAAACCCTCAGGTTGTGTCATATACACATCCTTTTCTAAATTTCCATTTAAGAAGGCGGTTTTGACATCCATCTGCCATATTTCATAATCATGAAATGCGGCAATTGCTAGGAGTATCCGAATTGACTTAAACATAGCCACGGGCGAAAAAGTTTCGTCATAATCAACTCCTTGAATTTGTTTGAAACCTTTCGCTCCCAGCCATGCTTTGTATACAGTCAACTTACCATCCATGTCTGTTTTTCTTTTAAAAATCCATTTGTTTGCTATGGGTTTCACCCCATCAAATGGCATAACTAGGTTCCACACCGTGTTGTCATACATGGATTGTATTTCGGATTCCATGGCCTCAAGCCATTTATCAGAGTCGGGCCTATCTATTGCTTCCGCATAGGTCATAGGATCTTCAGTATCATATACTGATACCTCATGCAGTCCCAAGTACCTCTCGGGTGCTCGGACTGTCCTTGCAGACCTACGTAGCACTTGACCTTCGGGTTGTTGAACTTGATCTGCAACTATTTGCGGATTTGGTTCTACTTCAACTTGCGTTGAAGTACTTGAGCTCGGGACTAGAACCTCCTCCATAACTACTTGTGGATTTGATTCTTCCAGATGCTCTTCAACCGATGTATCAAGTGGTGGGTTAATGGTGGGTTAATCTGATCTCGTTCAGATACTGTATTGTGCGATGTATCTCGAATTTCTTCAAGTATTACATTACTCCCACTACTTCCTTTTGCGAGAAACTGTTTCTCCAGAAATACACCAATACGAGCAACAACTATTTTATTCTCGGTCTGGTGATAGAAGTAATATCCTTTCGTTTCCTTAGGATATCCTACGAAAAAGCATTTGTCAGACTTGGGATCAAGTTTGCCAGACGTCGGACGTTTGACAAATACTTCGCAACCCCATATTTTAAAATAAGACATATTTGGGGCTTTCCCAAACCATAACTCGTATGGAGTCTTTTCTACTGACTTAGACGGGACCATATTTATCGTTCGTGCTGCAGTTTCTAGTGCGTACCCCCAAAAAGATTTCGGAAGAGTGGCATTACTCATCATAGATCGGACCATGTCTAGCAAGGTTCGATTTCGTCTCTCAGAAACACCATTCCATTGTGGTGTTCCCGGAGGCGTGAGTTGTGAAACTATTCCACATTGTTTTAAGTACGTTATAAACTCACGACTCAAGTATTCGCCTCCACGATCAGATCGTAAGGCTTTAATACTCTTGTTTAATTGATTTTCTACTTCAGCCTTGAATTCCTTGAACTTTTCAAAGGATTCGAACTTATGTCTCATCAAGTAGACATAACCGTATCTACTGTAATCATCAGTAAACGTGATAAAGTAAGAATAACCATTTCTTGTACAAGTACTTATAGGTCCGCATACATCAGTATGTACGAGTCCTAGTAAGTCATTTGCCCTTTCGCCCTTTTTGGAGAAAGGCGCTTTGGTCATTAATCACTCAATTCATGAACAAAGCTTTATGATAATTTATCGTATTATTGACTTCTAGATTATTACAAACTAACAACTTCATCATTCCCAGAAACAGTCTAAGTTTTGATTCCCATAGCTTAAAATTTGCCCCATTCAGGGACCAAATCTGATTCATCATTGCCAAATTATTTGGAAATTTTTTGAAAAAAAGAAAAATATCAGTTTATGCGTCATGTTCCTTAATCACAATTTTAAAGTCTATTTAAAGGCCTTGCAAAAAGAACTCTAAAATGTATTCATTGATTTCATTTTAACCAACAATACTATCCAGCATGAGACTCCGATGAGAGCGATCAATACTCTTAGGTATTTTGATGTTATGTACAAGTACAAATGAGACATTTTGCCGCTCTTGCCGATGGGTCCGATTGACATACCTACGTACTAGTGACTAGGCCAGTCAGGTGAAGGAGGTGAGTCACAAGCGGACTACTCAAGTACCAAACCTCAAATGCTTTTCTAGACATCACCAGCACGTAGTTTTCCATTCCTTTTCTTTATGCACCTTACTTTATGTGTATCAACAAATACTTAATGTATTATTCCTCCTAAGAGAGACATTAATAATCTGTTGTTAACACACATCCTTTTAACTTTCATGGGACATCTTGCTTGCAACTTTAGTGATGGTGTTCGGAAGCGAACAAGATCATTTAACAAGATGCGGTATGTATTCCTAATTGCCTTTAAATATATTAAAATAGTGTAAAAGTCTACATTGGACATATCCTAAAAGAAAACTACTCGTCCATAATATACAAATAATGTTTTATCAACTAATAGGGGCTTTCAATTAGAACTAACCAATTTTTCTATTTGTTAATAAAATACATATATATATTTACAAAATATAGACTTGTATACATATTTAGTATTAATAAAATCTTTAGAAAATTACTCAATATTTATTAATACTACTTTTAATCTTAAATTGAATTCTTTTAGAATTTAGCAATTTTATCTTGTCTTTTATTAGTATTAAATCTAATTATAGATATTAGCCAATTCTATATTAAGATAAAATAGTATTAATTTTGTAACAAAACTAATTGTAATTTGATAAAATTCAAATTTTTAGTTTAAAGATACTCAAAAACAATTATTCAACAAATTCAAGAAAGAAAAAAACAAAATTGCAACAATTAATTCGATAAATCTAGAAAATCACGAAATTCCAAACATGCGCAACAAAGTTGGCTCTGATACCACTTGATGGATATTAATTTCATGCAATTCAATTAGGATATAACCATAAAACATTTCCCTAATCTAAACAATTGTAATTCAATTAACGGTTATTCGTGCGACATGTATGGAATAAAATTATGCGGAAGCCTATAGTAAACTTACTTTTCATCTCCTTTCGTTGTCTCCTTTCTTCAACTTGAGTAAATGCAGAGATGTGGATGCACGATCGCATAAGTCCTTCACAACGGTCTTTCCCAACGAGTCATTCCGAGTGACTAGGAGTGCTTTCCTTTCTCCAATGAGCACGAGCATTCAACGGAGTACCAACACTTAATGGAGGAGTGTTTGGGTAGCTATGCACAACACATGTGCCATAACAACAGTAATTTTTTTATCTTAGAATTACCCCATAACGTTTGGAGACCCGGGTCTATTCATAGGGGTGAAAGTGTATCTTGGAAAGATGCAAAATTAATTATGAAATATTCACAAAATATTTGAAATTATATTCTCTCCAATTCTTTTTCAAATTCTAATATTTACTGCTGAAAACATTTTCACGAATTTGGTATAAAAGCTAAAATATCGAATCAGAAATATAACGGTAAATCTAGGCAACCAAAACATGCCTTACAGTAGGTCTCTTGCGGTCGCAATGAATCTCATTGCGACTGCAATTGACTTGGCAATTCCTTGTGGCTGCAATGGGATCCTTTGCGGCCACAATCAATCATGCTGAAAATCAGCAGATTTATTGTCAAATCTCTCCTATTGTATTACGGCCGCAATATATCTTCGTTTGTATTGTTTTGCTTGGTCTTTGATTCAATTTGAGTTAGATTTAGACCAAACAATATTTCTGAATTTACACTAACATCCATATATAGTTTAATTGATCACAATCAGTCAATTAATAGTTATAATCAATTTTACTTTAATTCTATATGCATTTGTGCCCAAAATCTTAGTGAAATACGTATAATGTCTTGAATATTGAATTAGTCACATTTACGACATTTTCACATATTACTCCTCGTAATATTGGTGACAGTACGTGACATGTAGTAATCATATAACATGTAGTCCAAACTTAATTTATTGGAATTGACATCTCAATTCCAACACTTTCCACGTTAATAACCAAAATTTTGGTATATTAGATCTCACACCCACTACACCAAAAATTGGCATTATTCTCGATTTTTTTGCCTTTATTCCCGGGTTTTTTCCAGCATAGTAGAGTGGATCACTAAAAGTATTAATAATCGAGGATAATATCTTGACTTTTTTTTTTACTAATAACCGGAAATAATAGTGATTTTATCACCAATTTTATTACTAAAAAATGATGATAAAAGTCAAATAAAAAATTAAAAAAGTTGTACGTTTTGCAACCTAACAGCTGGTTACAGAACGTACAACTTTTGACAGCTATCAAATCGTAGATAATTCAGATTTCAAAATTTCAAAATTCAATTTAAGAAATAAGAAAACAGAAGATTAGAAGTAATAAATAGAAAAATAACAACAAAATAGAAGATAAATAGAAAAATAAAGTAAGAAAACAGAAAAATATAAGAAATAAATAAATAAAAGAAGAAATAGAACAAGAATAGAAGAAATAAATAAATAAAAGACAAAAAAGAAAATAAAAATAAATAAGTAAAATAGAACAAGAATAGAGAGAAGATAAGAGCCGGTGCAGTTTGCATCTAATATTGAGAGAATACAATGGTGATATGTCGCTTCTCAAACCCTCTCTCTTCAAATCTCATCATTTTTGACGAAATAAAACAAGACCAACAATGATGAATACATAGATAGAGAATGGAGATAGTAGAAAAGTATATTTAGAAAGACATGGGAGATAGGAGGGAGAGACAGAAAAATGAGCTAGGGGCCGGCACAGGTTTTCAAAATTCAAATTATTATTGTCGGTTATTAAAAAAATCGGGTGATAAAACTTTTATCACCCGTTGTTTGTTAATATCCGATGCTTTTATCACTGAATATTGAAAAACAGCAGGTGATAAAAGTTTTGTCACCTGTTGTTTCATAAAAATCGATGATAAAAGTACTTTTATAACCGATTTTTATTAAAAAACCGGCATTAATACCGCTTAGTATTTTTTAACTTTGGATGTCACTAAGATCCGGTGATAATTAGACGGCACTAAAGCCATTTTATGTTGTAGTGACCGATCATTCTGAGGAGTCCACCGGCCGAACCTAAGGATTTGTATCTAAATAGAAGTGTAATTATTTATAACTTATTTATTTGCTGTGCAGGGCATTAATCAGTAGTCTATGATCTGAAACATTGGCATGCTTAGGTTGTTCCCTTCTTTCAGAATTTGAAATTATGGGACTAGTTCTGCCCTAACAGACTTGCAAAGAAAGAGAAAATATCTTTAGCTTTAGACATCTAGTGAAAATGCAGAGCAATTGGTGTTCCACTGTTCAAAATGAGACACAAACATTATGCTATACATATTGCTATCTATGGTTACTGAATGTTAGTTAGTTCTCTCTATGACAACTGTACTTCGAAAACTAGTCGTTAATTAAGGTTATAAGACCTTAGAAGAGCTTTCCTTTTGACACGCGTTTCTTTTACTTGGGGTAACTTGTTGCCTTAGCTAGAACATTAGTTAAAATGGCATGTGGGATAACAAATTTGGGCCCACCTAAACACAAGTGTACCCGTCATATAACTTCTCTTGGTATATATATATCTTCGAAGCAAACTTGCTCCAGACCAACCTCACACTCTCCTCATCCCTCCCACCCCTCTTGATAGAAGAATATAGAAGCACATTTGCATAATAGTGTTAATCAATTTGAGAGATGTCGAGTCGCAGAGGAAGGATCACAGATGAAGAGATGAATGAGCTTATTTCGAAACTCCAAGCACTCCTTCCCGAGTCCCGTCGGAGAAATGCTGGCCGGGTACGTACATAACTAACATTAAATTAATTATGACCTATGTTATATTATCCAATATTCATTCATCCGATGTTCCATGTATACCAAGAAGACCTAGCTAGCTAGTACACATGCTAATAGCAAGATTTCAATTCAATTACTGTGCCTAACACGCATGACAAATGTGTTCCGTGATGCACTGATCACGCCATATAGAATGCACAGAAGTAACATACATGGACACTTAGAAGGAATCAGAAATAGCTATGGTTATCTAATGCACTTTTCCTCTTTTCTGCACTCCTATAGGTTATGGTGTGTTAATAAATCGATAATACTTCTTAACCACATTTTCATGATAGCTAGTAACTCTTTCTGAAAATAGAATGCAGTAAACAAAGCACAGTGCTAGCAGCTCTAAAGTCAATTTCTATTATGGGCTCGTGTCTCTCATTCTGATGATATATTACGTTATTGTTTTTTTATTATTATTTTAGGCTTCTGCAGCAAAGTTACTAAAAGAAACATGCAGTTATATCAAGAGCTTGCACCGCGAGGTTGATGACCTAAGTGACCGACTTTCCCAGTTAATGGAAACTATGGACAATAATAGCCCTCAAGCAGAGATCATTAGGAGTCTCTTTAGATCCTAAACAATAAATAATAGTGTATTTAGTGCTTCGTAATTGATGAGTTTTTAGCTTAGTATTTCCCTTTTAGTAGTGTAAGATGTGAATGAGTGGCTTAGTGTCAAGAAGTATTTAAATGCGCTCATTGCACATTTTCTGTAGCTTGGATTGAGTTGTACTGTCATGATTGTTATAACCAATCACTACGGAAAATATTATATATTTATATGTACGTCGTACCATTTGGAGTTTTAAGTTGACACGTGAGGTGTCAAACATGCAAAACGTGTCCGAAATTGTGCCGTTGCATTAAATGTTTCGTTGATTCACGTAACAAAATAATTTGCGTTGCACGTTTCGTTTAGCACGAAATGTAAAATTTCGCGAAAATTACACTTGGACGAAAGAAATTCCGGCTGCATTGCGCGTTTCGTTTCTGAAACATAACAAAAAATCGTTGCGTTGCACGTTTCGTTCGAGCGAAGCAAACGTAACAACATAACACGTCGTTGCGTTGACACCTCTAGCTACATGCCTTGGTAAGTGATATTTCGTATTTGGTATGATATGCTAGCTAGCTACTCTTTGGTAGTTAATAGAACTTTTATGGGATCAATGCCCCTAATATCAATATATCATGCTCATCAATATCTCTACCACAACTGATAAATGAGGTTCACGTAATCGTGACCGCTGGAATTTATGTCACATGTAGTGAGAGCATTGTTGAACATGATGTTGGAGACGAGATATATTTGTTTTTAGCAAGCTGTACAGTATGTGCATTTAAATACCTAAATAAATTAATGCACTAATTCAGATATCTCTAGATCCAAATCAAAACAATTTAATGGGGCGCCCTACGTATTTATGCAGCTAAATAATGTACATTAATGTAATATAAATCAGACAACAATATTAGTTAATTTGCATGTCCTAGGTACGGATAAACATCCCAATAAATTATTTAATTTAGCAGCTTTAATTAAAGCCCTTGTCTCTGACTGCGTACTACTTGACGAGGAATGATCTACAAAGAGAAGATAATAACAGAAGGAAGCAAAAATTGGTGTAAGAAATTAAAGTAAAAGAACTACACAGGAGTTATATCAGTCCTGAAATTTGAGTATGAAACTATATATGTTTTGTTTTCACTACGAGAAACAACGATTTTCACATCGGTTTATATATTGGTTATCGATCTTTCGTTATAAATACGGAGGCTGCAAAAGCTAAGTTAAAACTCGTCCTAGAAATATGAGGCACACTCCGCTTTCCTTCAGCCAATCTACACCATTTTTTATTATTTAATATCATATGTGGAAGATTTAATATTTTTTTACTCGTCAGTGCCTTTATGACTTGATATGATTTGATATGACTTTATATCCGATGTAATATATACTCTATATTACATTCTTTCTTTGGTATTACCCGTCGTAGAACATTCTCGTTTTTATAAAGTTTTTGCTGCTTACGTGGCTAGCCCATTTTTGCTAGCTCGTCATAATTAACACTAATATATATAAATAGAGATTTAAGTTGCTCAATAAAAAAATCTTCATATAAAAAAATCTTCATATAAAAAAATTATAGAAAACTAAATTTCGTGATTTTTAGAGTTTTTTTGCTATTTTTTAAATATTTTTTAAGAGCAACTCAAATTTAATATTACAAAAGTGCAATTTCTCAGTTGTTTTTCAAAAATATTTAAAAAATAACAAGAAAGCTCTAAAAATCACGAAATTTGATTTCTTACAAGATTTTGATATGAAGAATTTATTGAGAAACTTAAATCTCAATTGCCTTATCTCTCACACATTCATGAAATAATTGTCTTATCTCTCATACAATCCTCTAATGCCAAGGAAATAATTGGTATGAATATCATCTTAAGTTCTATTCATGAAATAATTGCCTTATCTCTCACACATTTCTCTAATGTCAAGAAAATATGAAATGCACTAGTTCTTAGGTATGAAGGGAATGAACATATGAAAAAGACTCGAAAAATTAGATTAGCCATAATGTTAGAAAACATGAAGTTTGAAGATAACAAGTCTTTTGAAAGTCTCTACCATAGACTTGTATCTTTTGAAAATGAATTTGTTGAAGTATGATCTAACACTTGTGATGAAGACTTTGTATATAAACTCTTGAGGATGGTGTCCAAAAAGCCCGATTGAATTGGCGTAATGAGCTCTATTGAAGTCCTACAAGCTAAATGACTTACCTATCAACCCGAAGAGGTGTATGCTCAACTTTGTTCACACGAGGAGAATCACAAAGAAGTCAAGAGCACAACCTCAACTTCAACCAAGACATTGGCATTACCGGCTCAATCTTCGTTTAATCCACCTTAAAAGTTCGAGTCAAGCGAAGTCATTTACCAAAACCTTCACCAAGTTCTCTCAACAGACAAGGACCTCCTTACCAAGCTAGTGAAATGAAGAATAAAATTCAAAAGAAAGGTGAATGAAGAGAGACTAATTTAAGGAAAAAAGATCGTATGCCTATCTTGCAACAAGAAAGGTCATAGCATTCGAAATTGCCACGTGATCTTTCCTCAAAGAAGAAGACCACAAGAAGGGCGATTTAGGAATACTAACAAGAAAGCTATGCAAGCAACTTGGATAAGAAAATCCGAAGAAAGTAAAGATGAGGAAGAAGAAGAAGTAAATCTCGAAGAAGGAGAAATAAACAACAAGCTAGCTTTCATCGGGAAGAAACCAAGGATATACTTGGAGATCGCGCTTGAAGTCATAAAAGAACAAGGGATAACAGATCAAGAAATGTTGAAGAAATTGACTCAAGTTAAGGATGATTATGCAAAGGACCAAGAAGAAGCTCTAATGAAAGGTGAATTCTCAAGAGTGGTCCTCAACAACAAAGAGCTATCTCCATCACTTGCAAAGAAGGATAGTGATAAGCAAATTGATAAACCTTTGAGCCTTGCTAAAGATAATGATCAAGCGCAAAAGACAACAACTCAACCAAAGGGCAAGACTATAAGCATTCAAGAATTGGAGGCCGCTAGCCGAGCTAGTACGGTAGTCTTTGATCTTTCTAATTTTCATGATGAGAAGATTTTTAGCAAAAAAAAAAAGGATATTTAATTAATGACCCCAATTGGGTATATATAGAGTTACAAACTCTTTTGCACTTTAGTCCCTCAAAGTACTCAGAATAATACTATTACACTAAAGACCCTACAAAAGACCTAAAACAGAAAACATACCAAAAACTACTACAAATATCATAAATCTCAACACTCCCCCTCAAGATGGGCGAAAGATATCCTTCAAGCCCATGTTGTCACAACACCTAGCTAAATCTAGTGAACTTAACCCTTTAGTGAGACATTCAGCTACTTGCTCCTTAGTGACTACACGTCTCAACTCTATCACTCAACTATTCAGCTTCTCTTTGATGAAGAATCTATCAATCTCCACATGCTTGGTTCGATCGTGCTGCAAGGGGTTGTTCGCAATACTAATTGCAGCCTTGCGGTCGCACCACAGCTTCATCGGGGCTCTCTAGTTCAAATCGAGCTTTGTCAACAAGGCTTTCAGCCATAACATCTCTGCAACGCTCAAAGCCATGGCCCTGTACTATGCCTCTACAGTGGACCTCGCGACCACTGGTTGCTTCTTGCTCTTCCAGGAGACCAAGTTATCTCCCACGAACATGCAATATCCATATGTGAACTTCAGGTCATCAGCACAACTAACCCAATCTGATCAATGGGAAAACTATCCCTTTTCCATTCCTTCGGAAAACTCTCCCTTTTCAATTCCTTCGGAAAACTATCCCTTTTCCATTGATGAGATAGCAGTAATTGAATTAGTGTATCAAACAAAATATCTCTATAGTAGAATTATATCAGACAAACTTTTATATCTATATAAGAATATACTGAAGATGGATACCACAATCAGAGAAAATAGCCAGGGGTTCAATGATTCAATAAGATCTTGTATGACACCAACGAATCAGTTTTCGACCGTATAAGCCAGCAGGTTATTCCTAAATACTCCACTTATAATACAATATCAACTTGATTCACCAAGTGTTAATGCTCAATAGGATACCATGACTAAATAAGACACTTGTAACCAATGATAGGAGTTAAACTACTGAATTCAACCAAATATTTCATTGAGTTCTGTTTCGTCCGAAACTTGGCAAAAGCACAATATCATTGGAAGCTTTACTAATTCCATAGAATACTAATAAGTCCAAAATATACATCAATTGTCATGACAAGGAGCCAAAAACAAGTACTATAAGGAAAGCTTCCAGACCCGAACTCCATAAATTTAGAACAGAATACTATTGACATGAAAACCAAATCTTCCAACGTATACTTATTCTTAGCCACTTCATTTGAGTTCAACAATTACTCAAGAAAAGTAATTGGTCAAGTATTTTACCGAAGACAATCAAGATATCTAAAATATTTATAGGAAGTGACCGACCCAAGAATGTAGTTATAAAATAAGAATTTATTTTTCATCAACAAAAAGTGTCACCGTTACTAAGTAGCTAGGTACTCAACCTGTATATATCTTCTTTTTTTTCTAACAAAAATAATTGAGAATTTTTAACGAATGCTCCAAACAGAAGAAGTACATATACCTTGTGACCATCAAAATGGTTTACTGATTTACAACGGTTGTGGTAATGACACAAAGATATTTCAAAATTCACAACAATTGAAACAAGCAACTACTGACGATTTCATCCCATATGTTTCAGTCAAAAGGAGTTTACAAGAAAGAGTACTACCAGAGTACTACCGGATTAGCACGGACACTATACATGTACTAGCGCCAGATGAACAATACTGACACTAGTTTGGTTCAATATATTGTGTTTGAAGTTTGTTCCAAAATGGAAAGAAGGAAATATATGCTTCAACTAGAATATTGGCTCAATTTACAAAGGATAAATTAACTTGAACAGCTAAAACAGGAAGTTTGCTCATAACAAACAGATCAAAAAGTACTTTGACTATACATGCTCCACAAGTTGGAAAATAAGAAACTGACTCAGCAACAACAGGGAACTTACTGGCTTACAACAGAAATTCAAATATTTTATGGTCTATTCCGACGGTGTCGAGACTGAATGCTCTGACCTCACAATTACCAACCAAGTACTGTCCTATTAGAATCGAAATAGAATATGAGTCGAGATCAAATTCGAATACAAGTCAAGATCAAAACGACAAAGATATCTTATCAAAATGAAGATCGAATATAGGTCAAGATAAAATATGAATCAGAATTAAATACGATCGAGTATGGACCCAAACACAGCCCCGAGGAACATAATGCTCTGATACCACTTTGTGACACCCCGAAAATTTCGGTCCAACGGGGGTGCTCAAATCCATAGTATCTTCACAGCACATGTCCAGACTTGTCAACCTACGTCATCAAAAGAACAGAAAACAACAGAAACAAAACGAAGTCAGCTATAAAGCTCAGTAATCGGTTATTTTACGACGCGCTTCTCCTTAACAAGTTTTACCAATAAATCAATGTAATGTTTCAACTCACATGCAGATAATATCATAAACAAATAAATATCAAACAATAGACAGAAGAAATGAATGTAATATGTCTCGACTTTATATGGTGTCAACAGGTACTATCGAATCAATCTATACTAATATTGGTCTGGTATTTCGGTTCAGATTAATATCACATAGCAATTCACATCATTTCGAGACATTTTCCTATTTCAAGCAAACACATGTCAAATCATTGACCTAACGTCATCTTTAGGCCCAAAGAAGTAATATAATCCCCTATCCCAACCGGTACTGAGCACATAAGAGACGGTTTCTATATGCGCATAAAGAACCTGTTTTGCGAAGTCAGGTTGCGATCCTCGGCCTTCGTATATTACCTTTACAAATCCAGTATAGTCAGACCCACAGTGTATTCTGTGGCGTCAAATCAAATCCATTTCCAGAATCAATTACGGAGAACAGTCAATACGGTTAACCACTCAACTGATGCAATTCAACAAATGCAATGGAATCGAATATCAAAATGCATAATAAAATATATATGAACAATCACAATCCATTTCAAAATAAATCACACACAATTCAATCACAATTTCAATCTGAATCACACATTCGGATCAGATAGTCAAAAATCAATTACATGTTAAGGAGAAGTCCGATTACCTGGTCAGAAGACTATTCAAACCGTCAAATCAAATTTTCCTGAACTTGAAACAGCTATGTCGTATCGTTGGAAATTCAATAGGAGAAGCCTACCAAATCATCAACGGATATTCAAAAAATTCATTCCTTTTTATTTTTTTTCTATTTTCTAGTCTTTTTTTTTCCGGTTTTCTCTTCCTATATGTTTTTCATTTTCTTTTTTTTTCTTTTCCTTTTCTTTTTGTTCTCCCGTCTTAATTAAAGGGGATGATAATGGGAGTAAGATATGTCAATGGGATAAAGGTCACTTCACATGTGACGCGTGGCACATATGCCACGTCTAACTTTTCCCTTTCTTTTTTTTTTGAAATCTATTTTACACTTTAAATCTTATACATCTTTAATTTACAAGTTGGTCCAATAACACATACTAAAATATATTAAAATAATTTTGGGATGTTACAAAAACAAACACAACTGCGCGTCTGCGCCCACTATTTCACCTTCGGCATAGCCATCAGCAAACTAGAGAACAGTAACGTGCTCTGATACCATGTAAAAAGTTATAAATGGATAGTAGAAAACAAAAAGTAGAACCGGAGAGAACGACACCACACTCCCAGAAATTGCCCTTCCCTCCCAATTTTATTGCTCGCAAGAATTTTTACGAACTTACTTTTCATAGGTCAAACACCCTTTCTTATACCTCTAGCGTAAGTGGAATAAGGAAATATATCAAGAAATTTTCTCTGTATACAACATGATTATTTCCTAATACAAGAGAACTAAAACAGAAATAAATACAAAGTTTATTTCACTAGATATTCTATAGATCTTGTCTTTCCTTGTTTGTATTAATTCCAAATTCAGTCAGAGATCTTTTCCACTTATTTTTGTTGGTATTTCCACTATTTGTGTGTCTATATCTAGAACGTGAGCAATAATCTATCACCTTTAAACAAAAAATTGTTCCTTTTCACGAAAATAGTCTTTAATTCCACGAAAATAATATAACTTCCAAAATATTACTTTCTTCAACGAAAAAACACTATCACAAAAATACTCCAAATTTTTTAGCGGAAAAGTTTCCTCCAAAACTTCACAGAGTCCTCTCTCCCAAATATTTTTCTCTCTCTCTTCTCCAAAATTTTAACAGAGTGCTCTTTCCTTCTATTTCTTTCCTCTCAAATTTACTTAATTATTCGATTTCTCTTTCTTTCTTCTCTTCTGCAAAATCAACTCTAATGTCCAAATCAACAAAATGCTCCCTCCAATCTAAGTGCTTCCAATGTAAGAATTATCATCCAGAAAAATAGAAGACCTTATTCCCTTGAAGTGCTGTTACACGTAGATGTGATGGATTTCAATGTTCGGACTTCTTCAACAACTTTATCTATTCTTTATTAAAGAAAAAAAAATAAGGGCTAATCAAGACTATTTCAACTTTCAACATTAAGATCCGATCTTTTAGAAGTAATGACAAGCTTGAAATTGTTTGACTTCATGAACTTCTTCAATGATCTTTATTGTAGGATATTATGCGAGGATAAGATGAATTTGCACATTAGCTTTGTTACCGGCTTCAAATTTTGAACAATTTTATATTATGTAAAATTATATAGTCAAATTTTGAATACAAATTTATTTTATATTTTGTGAAGTTCACAACGTGTAAATTTTGATGGTACTTGCTTGTAATAGGTATTATGACAAATAAAAGTTGGTTAATAAAATTTGTGCAGATAATTGTTCTACTGACAAAAATATAATATATTTACGGACATAAACAATTGCTCTACTGACATAAATAATATATTAACTGACAGAAATAATATCATGACGAAAATAATGTTTCTATATTTCTTAAAAATACACAAATAAATATTAATTATGTTGATAATAATTTTTTTGTGAATACTTTTGAATCATTTATGTGATAACTTTTGAATTATTTCTGTGCAAATATCATGGATATGTGTCATGCTAATCATAAAAATAAAAACAGGGGAGCTCACAAGTAAAATTATTTTCGTGAAGTTATATCTCTGCTTAGCTCCGCAAGTAAAGAGTATTTCTATGGCATTCTATTGAAAAAATGTTTTTTGTGAGAAAAGTAGTTTAATGGATCAATTTTCATGTTTATTTCACGGAAAATATACATTTTTCATTCTTTCTACGGAACGACAATTTTTCTTTCCATGCTAATAACTAAAATTTGGGTATATTAGATCTCACACCGATCATTTTTAGGAGCTCACCAGCCGAATCTAAGGATTTGTATCAATAGAAGTGTAATTATTTATAACTTATTTATTTGCTGTGCAGGGCATTAATCAGTAGTCTATGATCTGGAACATTGGCATGCTTGGTTTTTCTCTTCTTTCAGAATTTGAAATTATGGAACTAGTTCTGCCCTAACAGACTTGCAAAAAGAAAGAGAATATCTTTAGCTTTAGACATCTAGTGAAAATGCAGAGCAATTGGTGTTCTACTGTTCAATTTTACAGTAATATATTCTACCTACGAATTTATGAGACAAACATTATGCTATACATATTGCTATCTATGGTTACTGAATGTTAGTTAGTTCTAGGCCTGTCTAACGTGCAATACGATCACGAAAATGATCCATTTCGTTAACCGTTGCAATTAGAGAACGATTAAGTTTATCTTTTGCGTTAATCGTTTCATAAATCAAACGAAGGAAAAAAATGTTGCGTTAACCGTTTCGTGTAAATAAACGAAACAAACGATTAAAAACTGTGATCGCTTTTACTGTCAAACTTGAATATATTCTTCAAAATAAAAAAATAGAAAATAACAAAACAAGATCACTTCCACTACTACACAGCTACAAATTGCTTAATTCATGAACACAAGAAGTCAATTATTATTTTACTGAAGGAGAAAATAAAACAAATTTGAGATAATTAGAATTCTTAAGTGCCATAAACAATACACAGCAAAAAATCAATACAACCCCAAGCAACCAACTCAGTACAATACTGGTAAATCTGAGACTTACTACTAATCAATAGAATTGTTGCATTATCTATGTGATCTGGTCTTCATTGAGTTGAAGGATTGAATCGTGAATAACAAAAGAAGATCACTTCCACTACCCCAAGCAACCAACACAGCAAAAAAAGAAATGCCAGAAACTCATCTCAATCAAATCCAACAAAATTGAGCAAGCCACAAGCAACTGGCCAAAAATCCAAGAAAAAACGAACAGTTTTAGATCAAAGAAACGACTTATAGTGCGATCTCGAGTGGTTGCTTCCTCTAATCGAATCTTCACTGTTGTATGTCGTGTGATCTTGCCAGATGATGTCTTGGAAAAAAAGAACAAGTAGTCCGAAGGAAGATTGAGTCGTCTCTTGCCCTCCTCTCACTTGAAATTTTATGGTTGGATTCACTGCTTCCTCTAATCGAATCTTCTACGTGGCTAGGTTTACGGAAGAGGAAGAGAGACAGAGCGGCTAGGTTTCCTCTTTTTCTCCGCCTAAGATGGCCTGCAATCCATACTATTCCAAAAATATATAATCATGAACGAAATAACGCAAATACGAAACGTAATGACTTTGTACCGTCTTTCGTTGCGTCAAAGAGACGAAATAAATATACGATTCGTCTACCGTTTCGTTTATCAACGAAACTTATTTTTTTTGTTTCGTGACTGTGCTATTTCGAACGAAATAAAACGACAAAACGATCATACCTCCTTCCGTTGACACCCCTAGTTAGTTCTCTCTATGACAACTGTACTTCAAAAACTAGTCGTTAATTAAGGTTGTAACTTGTAAGACCTTAGAAACTTTTCTTTTGACACGCGTTTTTTTTACTTGGGGTAACTTGTTGCCTTAGCTAGGACATTAGTTAAAATTGTGAAAATGGCATGTGGATGTGGGTACATTGTGCCTCCTTTAGCTCATGGGCTTGGATAACAAATTTGGGCCCACCTAAACACAAGTGTACCCGTCATATAACTTCTCTTGGTATATATATATATCTTCAAAGTACTCCAGACCAACCTCACACTCTCCTCATCCCTCCCACCCCTCTTGATAGAAGAATATAGAAACACATTTGCATAATAGTGTGAATCAATTTGAGAGATGTCGAGTCGCAGAGGAAGGATCACAGATGAAGAGATGAATGAGCTTATTTCGAAACTCCAAGCACTCCTTCCCGAGTCCCGTCGGAGAAATGCTGGCCGGGTACGTACATAACTAACTTTAAATTAATTATGACCTATGTTATATTATCCAATATTCATTCATCCGATGTTCCATGTATACCAAGAAGACCTAGCTAGTACACATGCTAATAGCTAGATTTCAATTCAATTACTGTGCCTAACATGCATGACAAATCTGCTTCGTGATGCCACTGATCACGCCATATAGAATGCACAGATTTAACATACAGGGACACTTAGAAGGAAACAGAAATAGATATGGTACAAATCTAATGCACTTTTCCTCTTTTCTGCAATCCTATAGGTTATGATGTGTTAATAAATCGATAATACTTGTTAACCACATTTTCATGATAGCTAGTAACTCTTTCTGAAAATAGAATTAATGCAGTAAACAAAGCACAGTGCTAGCAGCTCTAAAGTCAATTTCTATTATGGGCTCGTGTCTCTCATTCTGATGATATATTACGTTATTGTTTTTTTTTTATTATTTTAGGCTTCTGCAGCAAAGTTACTAAAAGAAACATGCAGTTATATCAAGAGCTTGCACCGAGAGGTTGATGACCTAAGTGACCGACTTTCCCAGTTAATGGAAACTATGGACAATAATAGCCCTCAAGCAGAGATCATTAGGAGTCTCTTTAGATCCTAAACAATAAATAATAGTGTATTTAGTGCTTCGTAATTGATGAGTTTTAGCTTAGTAATTCCCTTTTAGTAGTGTAAGATATGAATGAGTGGCTTAGTGTCAAGAACTATTAAAATGCGCTCATTGTACATTTTCTGTAGCTTGGATTGAGTTGTACTGTCATGATTGTTATAACCAATCACTACGGAAAATATTATATATTTATATCTATGTCATACCATTTGGAGTTTTAATTTGCTACATGCAGGGGTGACAAACGTGCAAAACGTGCATGAAACTGTGCCGTCACGTTGAACGTTTCGTTGATTCACGTAACAAAAAAATTTGCTTTGCACGTTTAGTTTAGCACGAAAATTACACTTGAACGAAAGAAATTTCGTCTGCGTTGCACGTTTCGTTTCTGAAATGTAACAAAAAATCGTTGCATTGCACGTTTCATTCGAGCGAAACGAGACGTAACAACATAACATGTCGTTGCGTTGACACCCCTAGCTACATGCCTTGGTAAGTGATATTTCGTATTTGGTATGATATGCTAGCTAGCTACTCTTTGGTAGTTAATAGAACTTTTATGGGATCAATGCCCCTAATATCAATATCATGCTCATCAATATCTCTACCACATCTGATAAATGAGGTTCACGTAATCTTGACCGTTGGAATTTATATGTCACATGTAGTGAGAGCATTGTTGAACATGATGTTGGAGACGAGATATATTTGTTTTTTAGCAAGCTGTACAGTATGTGCATTTAAATACCTAAATAAATTAATGCACTAATTCAGATATCTCTAGATCCAAATCAAAACAGTTTATATGGGGCGGCCTACGTATTTATGCAGCTAATTAATGTACATTACTGTTATATAAATTAGACAAAAATATTAGTTTGCATGTCCTAGGTACGTATAAACATCCCAATAATTTGTTTAATTTAGCAGCTTTAATTAAAGCCCTTGTCTCTGACTGCGTACGTACTACTTGACGAGGAATGATCTACAAAGAAGATAATAACAGAAGGAAGCAAAAATTGGTGTAAGAAATTAAAGTAAAAGAACTACACACAGAAGGAGTTATATCAGTCCTGAATTTGAGTATGACACTATATATGTTTTGCAAAAAGATGTTTCTTGTTTCTATCTATTTTTTAGTACATTTAACTTTTATGGTACATATATTAAATATTATTACATTTGTTATTCTTAGTTAGTTATATAGATAGAATGTACATCAAGTTTGAATAAATTTACAAAATTAATTGATTTCTAGAAGTCTTGTCCAAGATTCTGCATGTATCCAACTCCAATATGACAGTATATGCTAAGACAAAATTGAAGGCCCGGGCAGAGGGCAAAAAGTTAAAGAAAACCAAATTTTAACAAAATTGGAGTCAACTTTAAGCAAATATTGTTGCAGTTTTCACTACTAGAAAAAACGATTTTCACATCGGTTTTTTTGAGGTTTATATATCGGTTATCTTCCGTTGTAAATACGGAGGTTCAAAAGCTAAGTTAAAACTCGTTGTAGAAATACGAGGCACACTTCGCTTTTCTTTAGCCAATCTACACCATTTCTTATTATTTAATATCATATGTGGAAGATTTAATATTTTTACTCGTCAGTGCCTTTATGACTTGATATGATTTGATATGACTTGATATCCATGTAATATATACTCTAAATTACATTCTTTCTTTGGTATTACCCGTCGTAGAACATCCACATTTTTAGAAAGTTTTTGCTGCTTACGTGGCAAGTCTATTTTTGCTAGCTCGTCATAATTAACACTAATATATATATAAATAGAGATTTTTGTTGCTTAATAAATTTTTCATATCAAAATATTATAGAAAACTAAATTTCGTGATTTTAGAGCTATCTTTCTATTTTTTAAAATATTTTATAAGAACAACCCAGATATAATACTATAAAAGTGCAATTTTTGAGTTGTTTTTAAAAATATTTAAAAAATAACAAGAAAACTCTAAAAATCACGAAATGTGATTTCCTATAAGATTTTGATATGAAGAATTTACTGAGCAACTTAAATTTCAATTTATCGGACAAATTAAACATACATAGCCGCATAGTACGGACGGTGGTGTACTATGCATATTATTTTAACCTTGCTCATATATATATATATATATATATATATATGCTATGGTGCATTACGAAGCTAAGATTAGTTTTGGCATCATGCACAAATTTAAACGGTTGATCCAAACCGTTCAATGTGATCTCCATATTAGAATCTTACTATAAACAAAAATTTTCATTTTTTAGAATTTTTTTACTATTTTTTAGAGGAGTGCAAAATCAGCCATATCGGATGGCCTAGAAATCATTATATCAACAAATTTCATACCTCCCTAAAAAATAAAAATAAAATCTAAAAAATGAAAAACTTGGTTTCTAATGAGATTTCAATATACATTGGACGGGTTGGATCTATTGTTTCAAATTTTCTTATTTGAAATTTGAGTGTGATGCCAAAACTACTCATGGCTTCGTAATGCACCATAGCATTTCTCTCTCTCTATATATATATATATGAGGGGGGATCCATTAGCCTCCTTTTTCGTAGCCTCCTCCATCAAAGTCAATGAAAATGGTCGATCCGGACCGTTGAAAATATTCTTCATACTAATATAAACTTGGAGACCAAATTTTTTATTTTTGATTTTTTTTACTATTTTATCGGACGGGTTGAAAATTGGATTTATCTAACGACTTATAGACATCCAATTTTCAACCCGTCCAATAAAATAGTAAAAAAAATAAAAAAATCTAAAATTTGGTCTATAAGTCTATATTAGTATGAAGAATATTTTCAACGGTCCGGATCGACCATTTTCATTGATTTTGGTGGAAAATAGTGCAGGAGGCTACAAGAGGAGGCCACGAGAAGGAGGCCATGGATCCCCCCTCTATATATATAGAACTGGGCTATGGTGCTTGATCAAGCACCAAGGGGTCGGCGCTTGATCATCAAATCACACAAATGGGCGGTTAGAATTTTGATTTATCATGCTCAATAATTTCTTTATATCAAAATATTGTGGGATACCAAAATTTTCTATCTTTAGAATTTTGTAAGTATTTGTTTTGTATTTTTTTAAAATGACTAAAAATTAGTAATAAAAATAAACAATGCTTATACATAAAATTGGTCACTTTCAAAAATCCAAAACAAATACTTACATGATTCAGAAAATAGAAAATTTTGGTATACCACAATATTTTTATACAAAGAAATTACTGAGCATGATAAATCGAAATTTTAACAGTCCTTTTTTGAGATTTGATGATCAAGACCGACTCCTTGGTGCTTGATCAAGCACCATGGCCTAGTACTAAATATATATATATATATATATATATATATATATATATATATATATATATATGAGGAGGAATCCGTAGCCGCCATCCATTTTGTAGCCGCTGGCAACCGCTCCATCATACCAAATGTAAATCGTCGATCTGGACCGTTGAAAACATTCTCCATACTAATGTAGACTTGGAGACCAAATTTTATATTTTTTGAAATTTTTAACTATTTTATCGGAAGGGTTGAAAATTAGATGTTTGTAAATCGTTAGATAAATAAATTTTCAATTCATCCGATAAAATAGTAAAAAAATTCAAAAAATTTTAATATTTGGTTTCCATGTCTATATTAATATGGAGAATATTTTCAACGATCCGGATTGGTTATTTACATTTGCTACCATGGAGCGGTTGCGAGCAGTTGGAAGTTTGAAAGGTACGGATCCCTCTTATATATATATATATATATATATATATATAGTATGGCTAGCGTGCTTCCATAAGCACTTCAGGTGAAACGCTTACGGGTCAAATTTAAAAATTTAACATCTGAAATTTCGATTTAAATAGCTCAATAATTTATTTATATCATAATCTTGTAGAATACAAAAAATTTCCATTTTTAGAATTTTCTAACTATGTCTAATGATTTTTTAAAGATGACCTATTTGCCATAGAAATTAAGGTATTTTTTATTATTTTTTGGGCCAACTTTAAAAAATCATTAGACATAGTTAGAAAATTCTAAAAATGGAAAATTTTTGTATTCTACAAGATTATGATATAAATAAATTATTGAGCTATTTAAATCGAAATTTCAGATGCTAAATTTTTAAATTTGACCCATAAGCGTTTCACCCGAAGTGCTTATGGAAGCACGCTAGCCATACTATATATATATATATAATCCGACTACGATCATATGCATAGTTAGTGAGCATTTATGTTATGTATTTTTTCTTCATTGGACTACTTTAAACAACACCAATTTAAGTAGCCCAATAAATTCTTCATATTGAAATCTAGTAGGAAACCAAACTTCGTGATTTTTAGAGATTTCTAGCTATTAATTTATATTTTTTTTAAAACAACCCTGAAGAGATCATTTTTTAATATTAAACATGATTATTTTTTAAAAAATAATTAAAAATAGCTATAAAGCTTTAAAAATCACGAAATTTAATTTCCTACTAGATTCAAATATGAAGAATTTATTGGACTACTTAAATTGATGTTAGTTAAAGCAATTCAACGAAGAAATAATGCATAGCATAAATGCTCACTAACCATGCATATCACCGTAGTCGGATTCACACACACACAAACACACACACTGATGTACACAACAATTAGTAAAACATCCAGATCATGTCATCCACACTAATCAAACATGATTACACATGCATCCAGATCATGCACATCAAAAGTATCACCGATCAACATTAAAATAATTAATAATAATATTCATGACATTAATTAAACCAAAATAATTACATATCTAGTTGGATTACAATATTCTTCCATGTCATGACTATCTTGTATTATATAATTACCATTTCCAATTCTTTACATTGGACGTATCCTAAAAGGGAACTACTCGTCCATAATATACATATATTGTTTTATCAACTAATAGGGGCTTTAAATTAGAAGTAACCAATTTTTCTATTTGTTAATAAAATACATATATATATATATATATATATATATATATTTTACAAAATATAGACTTTATACTTATTTAGTATTTACTAAAACCTTTAGAAATTACTAAATATTTATCAATACCACATTTTAATCTTAATTGAAATCCTTTTAGAATTTAACAATTTTATCTTGTCTTTTATTAGTATTTACCAAGCTTTTAAATAGCGGCGATAAAACGGTGATTTAGCGGTTTTAGCGGTTTTTGGCGATATAGCGGTTTTAGCGGCCGATAAAGCGGACACGATTTAGCGTTTTAGCGGTGATATAGCGGTTTTAGTGGTGATATAGCTGTTTTTGCTGTTTAATTGCTATTTTTTTAGCAGATCAAGTTTTAGGTGACTTTTTCATTTTTTTATTTATGCTTCTAAACTACTAATATACTTGCTTATGAATTATTCAACATAGAGCATGCCTTAAATAATATGCATAGTACACCACATTTCGTATTATGCGGTCATTTATATTTAATTTGGTCATTAAATTGATATTTAAGTTGCTCAATAAATTCTTCATATCAAAATCTTGTAGGAAATAAAATTTTGTAATTTATAGAGCTTTCTTGTTATTTTTTAAATATTTTTTAAAAACAGCCCAGAAATGACATTTTTGTAGTATTAAATCTGGACTGTTTTTAAAAAATATTTAAAAAATAGCAAGAAAGCTCTAAAAATCACGAAATTTGATTTCCTACAATATTTTCATATGAAGAATTTATTGAGCAACTTAAATCTCAATTTATTGACCTATATATATGCATAATACGAAATAGGGTGTGTTATGCATATTATTTTAGCCATGCTCATTCAATATATTATTCTTTGAAAATATATTTTGTGAACAAATTACTATTATATGCTATAATTAAGCAAAAAATTATATTAATTATAATTTATACTTAATATCATTTGAATAAAGTAATATGATATAAATATCGATATGGTAGCTGATAACAAATTATTATTATATGTTATTATTAAGCATATAAATTATATTAATTATAATTTATACTTAATATCATTTGAAATAAAATAATATGTTATAAATATCTATATGGTAGTTGATAACAAATTACTATTATATGTTATTATTAAGCATATAAATTGTATTAATTATAATTTATACTTAATATCATTTGAAATAAATTTATATGATATAAATATCGATATGGTAGTTTATCGACCGTTTTATCACCGATAAAACGCTAAACGCTAAATCACTCCTCCACCGCTAAACCGCGCGAACCGTTATTTTAAACCTTGGTATTTACACTAATTATAGATATTAGCCAAATTCCATATTAATATAAAATAATAATAATTTTGTAGCAAAACTAATTGTAATTATATAAAAAATAATTATATATATATCCTAAATTACAATTAATTACAGGTACTCCTAATTAACAAAAAATTAAATTTCTGAAAAAATGGCACAATAAACTTGTTAATTCAATATTTGTACCATTTTCCAGAGTCATTGCGGGCGCAGTGATATTCATTGCGACCGCAAGGCATCATGGCAATTCAATTTTGTTCTCTGGATTTCCAGAAACACATAGAAAATAGTTCTATCGCGGGCGCAATAGCCTGGGTTGCGATCAAAGTCCACTTGTCAGTTCAATAATTTTGCTACCAAACAATCCAGAAATGAAACACCTGCTCAATTAAATTAATTCTGCCCATTACAGAATTGTTTTCCTATTGTCTTGCGGCCGCAATGGTCTTGCTTTCGGTCGCATGACATCTGTCAGTTTCAATACTGATTTTCCCTAAATATATTACGGCCGTAATGAACTTCATTTCGTCCGCAATAGACCTTGTTTTTGTTCAAATTGGCTCTGTTATGGAAATAAATTGTTCTGGAAATAACTGTTTCGAATTTATCACTTAAATTGTTGCATTTCTTTCTTAAAATCAACCTTATTTGAATAATATCAATTTCAAATTTGCATAAAAAATGCGGAATTTGACAAAATTCAAATTTTTAGTTTAAAAATAATCAAAAACAATTATTCAACAAATTCAAGAAAGCAAAAAACAAAATTGCAACAATTAATTCAATAATTCCAGAAAATCACAAAATTCCAAACATGCGCAACGGTGTTGGCTCTGGTACCACTTATTGGACATTAATTTGGTGTAATTTAATTAGGGTATAACCATAAAACCATTTCCCTAATCTATATCATAACAATTGCAATATTTCAATAATCCTTCGTGAGACATGTTTGAAATTAAATTTGTGGAAGCAGAAGAGTGAACTTACTTTTCATCTCCTTCGTTGTCTCCTTTCTTCATTACTTGAATGCGTAGAGATGTGGTTGCACGATCGCAGAAGTCTTCAATGATCCTTTAGCCAATGAGTCCTCCCAAGCGACTATGGGTGCTTTCTTTTCTCCGCGAGTACGAATACCTCAACAGAGTACGAACACTTAATGGAGGAGTGTATCAGTAGCTACGCACAATACATGTGTCCTAAATGAAGTGTTTCCACTATTTTTATTCCCCCATAACGATTTGAGACCCTGGTCTATTTATAGGAACGTAAGTGTATCTTGGAAAGATGCCAAATTAATTATCAAATATTCACCAAATATTTGAAATTATATTCTCTTCAATTCTTTTCCAAATTCTAATATTTACTGTTGTAAACATTTCGACGAATTTGGTATAAAAGCTAGAATATCCAATCAGAAAGATAACGGTAAATCTAGGCAGCAAAAACATGCCTTAAAGCAGGTCTCTTGCAATTGCAATGAATCTCATTGCGGCCGCAATTGACTTGGCAATTCCAGACTTGGCAGGTTTCTGCCAAGTCTCTTGCAATCGCAATGGGATCCTTTGCGGCCGCAATCAATCATGCTAGAAATCAACAAATTTATTGCCAAATATCTCCTACTATATTGCGATCGCGAAAGATCTTATTGTTGTCGTAATAGATCTACGTTTGTGTTGTTTTGCTTGGACTTTGATCCAATCTGAGTTGGATTTAGCCCAAACAATATTTCTGACTTTACACTAACACCCATATATAATTTAATTGATCATAATCAGTCCATTATTAATTATAATCAATTTACTTTAATTCTATATGCATTTATGTCCAAAATCTTAGTAAAATACGTACAATGTCTTGAATATCAAATTAATCACATTTACGACATTTCCAAATATTACTCCTCGTAATATTATGTGGCAGTACATGACATTTAGTAATTATATAACATGCAGTCCAAACTTTATTTATTAGAATTGATGTCTCAATTCCAACAGTGATATAATACAAAATGCCAATAAAGTCCTAAAAGATCATAAGCTTCTTTTGCAAGTAGATAGAGAGATAATATCTTCTGCACGTACCACATTTCTCCAATAATGTAAAGCTACACTTTGGAGGATTGATGGTGACCAAATACTTGAAGGAAAGAAATATGATTTTGACGTCACTATTTCTCCATTTTTTATTTTCCTCTTGTATATGACATCATACACAGAAAGATTCACTAACACCATCTGAGAAGACAACACAAAACTTACAAGACATATAAAAGTTACCCATCTAATACCTCTCGCAAGGAACCCCTACAGAAATACATAAATGCAAAGTTACCCATCTTTTTGTTCACTAATACCGAAGCGGCATTCTGAATAATTTATTTACGTCACTAATTTTTTTGTTAATTAATGTTAGCTGTAGATTCGAAGCATGTACAAATTAAATGAAACCAATGATTTTGTTCTCTACACTTTAGAAAAGCAAAAATCTTAAAGAAAATAGACAAATTATGTTATTTATGGATAAAAATTAATTTGATTGCACCATTAACTATTGAATTTGTATGAATCAAATTTTGTGTTCAAAATTTTTTGTCCATATATAACAGATCCATCCACTCTACAAAATATTCTCAAAACAAATTAGTACTAACAAAAAAGGGATTACAAAATAATCGCAAAAAAAATTGTTAATATTTTAATCGAATTCTATTTTTATTTTTCATTGGCAAGTTTTCTACACCGGGATTCCAATAAAAGATGCAAATTAGGGGTTGTAATGAAATTCTACATCGTTCTACACCGGGTGATAAACAACAAAGGGTGTAGATGTATGGCGCTCTACACCGATAATTTCTTTATCGAATTTACTAAATAAAGGGTGCAAATGTCTTGATTTATACACCAGTTATTAGAGAAGCTGGTGGAGAATTATTTCGAATAGTGGGACCGACACTTCTATACCCGATTTAATATAACTGACGTAAAGGAGGGTTGCACAATATCATTTTTCCCATGTTTAAAAAATAAAAGCAACCCAAACCCATTAATTTTCACAAGTACATCGTTCAAGCTCATAAATAAAGAGATCAAATTTATAAATGTTATTTTGAACAATGGGATAAAAGACTAAAATGAGGCGGAAGCGTTTAACAATTTCAAGTATAACTTTTGGACCTTAATCACCTAACAAAGTCAAGTAAGCAAATAATGATGCAATTCTAAACAATTCAAGCAAGAGTAAAAAGAATAAGAACAAGAGAACACACTATGTAATGTGGTTCGATCTACAAATGAATTAAGCCTATTCCACGAGACCCTCGAATTCAAAATACCTTTTGGGGTCGATTCCACTAAAACAAATATTTTACAATAAAGGAGTATATCCAAAAGACTCCAAACCTTTGCAAGAGGCTATATTGCTCTACAAAGATAAATGGTCTTGATTGACAACACAATCCAAGACAATGATGAACTACTTGACAACACAATGTAGTTTTACCAAACAAAATAATTAAAAGTTATCACCAATTGATAATTAGAGAATAGCTATCCTAAACAGTCTCTCATGTTTGGATGCTGGGAGGAGATGCTTCAATGCTCTTTCTGGTGCTTAATTGAGTGCTTGTAAACTTGAAAACTGCTTTTTTGTTCTGCTGAAACCTATGTATCAAGTTTATATGGTCATAGCACATCTTGAACTTCTTGAAATGTTGATCAGGACTGCTTTCGTTATAGAAATGGGCAGCCCATTATGAATCCTGTTGTGACGGATTAGCACATTTCCAGAAATGTCATTGTATGCGTCTTTGTCTGACTTTTGGGCACATTTCTTTAGTAACCAGTTGAGACGGGTAAGGAACTCGTTATGACAGGTTGGCAATCCGTCATGACGGGTTTGCTTGTGTTATTGTAACACAAGCCTCTGCCAAATTCTTCTTCTGCACTGACTTTTGAACTCTTTTTCTTGAGAACCTGTTGTAACGTCATGCACACTCGTTGTGGCGGGTTGGAGACCCGTCGTGGCGTGTTCTGTTGCGTTACTGTAACACAAGTCTTTGTGAGGCTGTGTTTTGCTTGCTCTTGATGTCAACGCGTTCCTCTTGACTTGTACATGGTGTATGAAATTTTTGCAATACTTAATTGTACCCGTATAAATCTACAACTTACCAAAACAAGATCAGAACTTATTTGTTTTATAAATTATCAAAATTAAAGGAGGGTTTAATCTAACGAGAAGATGATTCTAATTATGAGAAGATGATTCTAATTATGGGAATAATCTATGGTTCTTGGTCACAAAATTGCAATCCACCTGCATATATAACGGACGTAATTGCTTCTTTTCTCTTTCATATGTCCCAAGTAGAAACCCAAATAAAATATATTATCACACACATGTCGACAATAATTTAATTAGGGTATGCAAGTTAATTATATATGTCGACGAAGCGTGGAATTGATATTAATAGAATGGACAGATCTGTAGCACATTTAATGTTTTGTTTATTTGATATGGATAATGTTTCATAGATACCACATTTGATACCAACTATTGATAACGATTTTATTATGCACATTATTTGAGTTATTATTCATGTTATACCATAACTATTTCAGTATAAAAATAACATGTATAACTATTTCATTACAGAAAATAACATGCTTAATAATTCAAATAATGTGCACGATAACTCAACTAAAGGTGCATAATAAAATCGACAACATGTATAACTATTTCATTACAAAAAATAACATGCATAATAACTCAAATAATGTGCATGATAACTCAACTAAATGTGCATAATAAAATCAGTATCAATACACTACTAAAGAAAGGAGCTATTATAGCCCCCCTATTACAGCGGACCTTGATGTCATCCGCTATAATAGATCTATTATAGCGGACCACAGAGAAAATCCGCTATAATAGATGTTCTATTATAGCAGATGGAATCAATAGTCCGCTATAATAGGTCTATTATAGCGGATTGGAGATAAAGGCCGCTATAATAGGGTTTTCCACGGATCACTATGTAGTATGAATCTAATCGTTGATTCATGTCAATCCAACGCTCCAAAATTTCACATAGTCCCACGGATCAACACAGATTTTCTTCCCAAAAATTTCCCTTCTCTATATAAATATCAACTTTCCATCATTCTTTCTTCTTCACACAGAAATATGCCCTTATCCGTTCTTCTTCACACAGAAATCTTCCATCATTCTATTTTCGTCAAATATTATTGTGTTTTAAGTTTGTTTGTATATATATATATATATAAAAGAGTCCTGAATATTATTGTAAAAAAATAATTCACAACTCAGTTATTACTGTAAAAATAAAATTAGGCTGTTCAAAATCAGCAACCGAACATATTTGGTAAACAAAATTTCTCTTGATTATAAATTATGAATGGATATTTATGCAAAAATGCATATCAAATCAGTCAATATCACGATAAATGAAAAAGCTGACAGCGCCATTTTCCAAAAAAAAATTCAAAATCTATTATAGCGGACTTTTGCAAAAGGCCGCTATAATAGACACCCTATTATAGCGGACTTTTGCAAAAGGCCGCTATAATAGACCCCCTATTATAGCGGACTTTTACTAAAGGCCGCTATAATAGACGCCCTATTATAGCGGACTTTTCTTAAAGGCCGCTATAATAGACCCCCTATTATAGCGGACTTTTGCAAAAGGCCGCTATAATAGCCCGACCTATTATAGCGGACAACATATACCTATAGCAGCCCCCCTCTATTATACCCCTCCTTTATCCGCTATAATAGCCCTTATAAATTCGCTATAATAGCTCATTTTTGTAGTAGTGATAGTTGGTATCAAATATGATATCTACGTATCAGCTCCCATTTGATATTTGAGTTAAGCTACGGTGCTTATACAAAGTTGTATCGTGTTTATGATTATATCTCGAATTTTAAAATACAAATTAACGATCTGAATCGTCAAAAATGTTGTCCATACTAAAATCTAATGGGAAACGAAATTTTCATTTTTGGAACTTTTTTACTATTTCATCGAATGAATGGAAAATTGATTAAATTTGAAGGTACATAAATCGTCAGATTACTTAATTTTCTATCTATTTGATAAAATAGTAAAAGATTCAAAAAAATATAAATTTGATTTCCAAGTAGATTTTAGTATGGATAACATTTTAACGATTAAAATCGTTCATTTGCATTTTGAAGTTCGAGATATTATCATAAGTACGATAGAGCTCCGTGCTTATATAAGTACCATAGCCTAACTCTTGATATTTTAAAAAAGTACGGTTCAGAGAGAGAGAGAGAGGTGTGCTAAAGTTAAAGCACAACATGACATATACTTTAGATCTGTATTTCACGTTACAATGATAAAATAGCCGATCTGAAACGTTAGAAATATCATTAATACTAAATCTACTTGTAAATAAAAAAAATACTATTTTATCGAATAGGTATTTTTTAAATTGGAGGTCTGTAAATCGTTAAATTACTGAAATTTCTACTGTCACCCCGAAAGTTTTCGACACATTACGACCCGAGACTGACCCGTCACCCGAAAGTTGTCGACACATTACGACCTGTCATCCGAAAGTTGTCGGCACATTACGACCCTAGACCCGCCCGACCTCGCCCGACCCGACCATGACCTAACTTCTGTCAAAAGTCAAACTACCCGATCCAAACCCGTCTGATCCGCCCGATTGCCACCTCTAATGTTTACCAATTGCAACGTGGTAGCTCTGTTAGATTGAGTTATTTGACTTAGAACAAACACACAATATATACATAGTCTTCCTTTTCAAAACAAATTAGAAGTATGATGGCTCACTAGGGAATTATTAGCCTTTTGTTAACCCAACATTCATGGGAATAGTGCATTGACTGAATAACAGTTTCTAAACAATCCTATAATTTGTGAAAATTGTCTGTCAAGATACAACGGCTTATGTTGGTACATAACCTAAGCAGTAATAGATAGGTAGCAAAACAAAACCAACCTAACATGCATGGTCCTTTGCTGAAGCCTGGTCTGGTCTCAGATCTAAATAGATTCATGAAAAAACTGGAATGCAAGAGAAAAGAACAATTTACTAACTGTTTTTTTGTATGGCCGTCAGATAGTAATTAGATCAAACGGTTTGAGATGCAAAAGGACAGTAACTGGCCATGAGAAGTCAGTATCAAGGGAGCAAGTGTATTTAAAATTAGGTCCCAGAAAAACCTGTATTTTTTTGTGGGACCCAATTTGATAAAGATGGTCCAGGTTCTACCAGACTGATATTATGTAGTTGGAGTACTGAATGTCTCTGCAAGTTGATTCTCTATTTCTCTGACAACAAACAATTGGAAAGAAACAGTTTGTGATAAAAAAACGGAGGGTTATTCTTTGAATGTAGCCATTGCCTGTAGCAGTTTGTACCCTGTCGGAGACCGGACTCCGATGAAAATGGAGCTCACAACCTAATTGACTTATCCAATGCAAGATTTGTTTTGAGATTCAAATCATAGCGATTGAAATGTTGTTCATAGATATCAAATATCTGTAGAGGTTCTTTGTCTGTTATTGGACAGTTTATGCTTCAAATACAAGCCCTTTTACAAAGTGGACAAAAAAGAAGTCTATGCATGGGCCTATCTTCACGTGCAATAACATGTACAGAGGCAGATCACTTGCCGGGTTTGATTTTCAAAAAATGTAAATTTTAGTATATTATTAGTTATTTTTGTAGTGAAAAATAGATTTTTAATGATATTTTAGTAAACAAATGTCTGAGGTTGATTTCAATCTTAATGTCCGAACTTAGTTTTGTCTGAACTTAATTGAACTCTGAATCCGTCTAGCCATATAGGTATCTCAATAAGATGCACAGAGAATAGACTAAAAGTAAAACTAGGCCTATGGGCCTTCTCATAAAGTATCTAAACAAAATCACATACTCTGGTTCTAATAACAAACCACAAAACTCAGCAACCAAACGGGCAATAAAGAGGGTCTTTGTTGTTTCAAACAATAAACCCAAGAACGCAGTACAGATTGCCAAGCACCACTGCTATCGGCACGGCACCACCACAGAAGTTTGCAATTTCACATATAATTGTGTGGAAAAGGAACCATTTCTTTCTGAAATTTTATGTTTGACATAATAATGTTCGACAAAAAAGGCCTGATAATGTTAGGTGCTTTGGATCTGAAACATGCTCTTGAAGCCATGGCATTGCACATCAGTCATTGTAGATACATTGAGAATGTTGTAGTTAGGCATGCTGCGCCAGACTTGGTGCAGTCCTTATGCATGCCGAGACATAGTAAGTGCGATCAAGAGCATACTGATATCGCAGATTAAAAAATAGTATAAAAATATGCTTGTTGGTGTCTTGATGAATTGATAGCTATCCAGTTTGCACAAACAGTGAGTACATGTCTATGAAACAAGTTCCTCGATTTCCGTCTATGAAGTAGTGATCAGATGGTTTACAAAATTTCGAAGAGATGCTGATTCCTACTTCACTCTGTGAACCATTCGATTACTACTTCACTCTGTGAAGTATTCCAGAGGATGTTGATTCCTAGAAGAGAGTGGTAGATAAGTGATAAGAATAAAATAAGTGTAGTTTTGAAATAGTGATAGAAAAATATTGTGTTCTTGAATATTTGAAAAGGCATCGTTTGACAAGTGTAAATGAAAATAGTAGAAATATTGATAATTATGATAATAATAATAATGATGATAATATAACAATTATAATAATAATGAACTAAATAATATAATAAGTTAATAATAAAATGTGATTTTCTAAAATAATAATATTGATGATGATAATAATAATACAATAATAATAATAAATATTAATTATTAATATTATTTAATAATGAGGATAATATAATAATATTAATAATAATAATAATAAATTATATATAATATATTAAAATATTATTAATTACAAAATATAATACAACATAATCAAATAATAATAATTATTATAATAATAATAGTAATAATATAACAATTATAATAATATGCATTATTTTAAAATAATAAAACAATAATAATAATTAACAATAATTATTAATATTATTTCAATAATAAAGAGAATATAATAATATTAACAACAATAATAAAGTATATATAATATATTAAATTGTTAATTACATTGCAAATTTGATTGCATAATCATACATAATAGTGTATTCCGATATTTCATCTATACGATGGTATACTAGAATAACCTCTTTTATCACTATTCTATTCTTTCAAAATACATTTGATAAAATCATATTGTTGGAATAAACTCTTATCTCGATACTCCTTCCAAAATTATTGTCGCCAAACGAACCCTTAAGAGATTAAAGAGGTGTAGATTAGTAGTAGAACCAGTTGCTACAAATTGTCAAATTGATTTATCAGTCCAAGAGATTACTCTGTTGCAATACAACAATTGATGGATCAAATTTTATCACAGGAGTGCTAATCTGTCAATATTCTTACCAAATAGAAGACCCATTACAAAACCACACACTGCGCCGTACAGCGGGCAGAAGATGAGGCCCGTCTGAGGAAACAAAATCATCTGTTGCCCTTCTTTTTGCAGAAGAAGACTGCATTTTTTTTTATCTAAACCGTCATTTCAAAGATGAACGATTCTAATTTAATAATATAAAATCCATGAGCTGATTTCTCGGCTGAGACATCTCATTTGTTAGAAGGTCCCCCTCTCCTTCTTCGTATAAGTCCTGATACCTCCTAATCTCAGTTGTGAGCTTCTTGATATGTTTTCTCTTGAATCACACCAAGAAGATTTAAGCAGCAACAAGCCTTTTGAGAAGTGATGAATCGAATGGCTCCTTCAGTTACTTTAGTGAGATTTATGATCAGCTCTCGAGCTTCTATAGTCAATAATTGAATCTTATTAATGAAGGTCGAGATTCATGGGTATGGTCCAAATGAATCAAAAGCATTAAAATAAAATCAGACACGGTCCAGATTAAAAAGCACCCTATAATCCAAAAAGTGCTCCAAAGGGGTTCCGGAAGGAGATGGTTAAATAAAAACAGAAAACTTTCACAAATTACTAAAAGCTAAATCCATTATGAATGTACGAGAATCCAGCATTAAATTTGAGTTCAAATTTGAGAAACGCATGTTTTTACAACTAGTTGCAACGAATGGGTATTGGCAAAAATGATACTGCTAGAGGTTAAACAAAAACGCTAATATTAAGAGCAATAGACAAACATCATAAAAAAGATATCTTGATACGCTAAATTATGCTATAGCATGTCAGAGAGGAATCCAACACCAAAAAAACACTGATACAAAAAGAAACATAACTCTCACCTAAAAATTGTTCAATTCATCAAGGATAAAAGGCTGATTCAACAAAACCTCATAACTCAACTCTTAACAAAAAAAACAAAGAAAACTAACAGCCAAAATACCAGGACATCCCAAAAGAAACCAAACGTCAGTATCAGAACTAATACTGATGCTCAATCTCAATCAGGATTAACACTGATTTACTCTTCATCTTCTTCATCTCCATCACCACCAGCAGCCTTCTTAGCAGCAGCCTTCAGGTTCTTGCGCTTCACTCTGCCAGGACCACCACCGCCGAATGGGCTTGTCAGTGAGAAACCAATGTGATTCTCTGATTCCACACGCACCATAAATGATGCAATGTTCACCAGTTGCCTCCCCACCCTACAATTAAGCATGAGTGTTAAGATAAGTCAAGGCAATGATGGTCTAGATTGCATGGTGATAACCAGAAAGAGCTTAGGCTACAGTTTCAACAGAAAAGCTGTATGGTGATTAGCCACAACTTTTTTTCATATTACAGACGAAAAATGTTCAACATACAGAGAACCCAAGTAGTTGGAAAGACATTTTTTATTATTTTCTAGTCAGAAACATGTACCAGAGTGCCACAACAAAAAATGTGTATTGTTGTCACAGGTTCAAAAACGCTCCAGACAGTGCTATGATTACTCTAGTACAAAACCAAATTAAACCAAACAAAGTGCTATGATTAATCTGGTACCAAACCATACTGGGTTGGTTCCGAATTTCAAACAAAATATAATACTCCTAATTCTACAGAAGATGCACCAGTCCAGACGGTTCATTTCGAAAATAAGAACAGTACAGTACCTTATGTGGCGCTGTCTGATCAGAACTCTGGCATGGTGAATGGACTTGGCCATACCTCTCTTGAAAACAATAGTCTGGAGCCTTCTCGACAAGAAATTCTCAACAGTCAAAGCAAGGACATAATCGAGCTTGTTCTGCGACTCTTCCAACAGACCATACCTGTTTAATTCATTTTAACAAACATTGAGAACCTAGAAGAACATAGTTCAAAATTTCAAGTTAGCAATACCCATTACTGCAATTCTAGAATACAGGATTACACCCAAGAAATTCCAATGTTTACAAAAAAAATCAAAACAGACCTCTTCATGCGGCGCAACAATGCCTCTCCCTCAAAAATTCTTTTAGGGTTTTTCTCATCAAGGGTCAAGAGTTCTCTGGCTGCATTTCGGATGCGGCTCAGAGCATACTGGACCCTCCACAACTCACGCTTGCATCGCAAGCCATACTCACCAACAAGTTTCAGTTCTGCATCAAGACGTTCCTTCTCGTACGGGCGCCTTGGCTTCTTAAATGTCTTTCCATCTGTAAATATCAAAGTTTATGGTCTAAGTAATTGATAAACAAAGATGTAAGGTGTAGTGTGTTTGGCACACTTTCACTGTTGAGTGCCTGAATTAGCAAAACAAATTACAACAATAGACAAGCAAAATTTCAGAGTCAGTCATAAATTACAGAATTCTCAATATCAACAGGTAAATGCAGCAAATAGCAGATGAATACCCCAAAGCTTTTGCTTATCAAATCGCCAAAGCTAGTAAAGTTCACTAGGCTAATTGGAAACTGTTAATAGGGCAGCATAATTCCAAATAAGTGGGCGTAGCAAGATATAAAACGTCATTTTTCTACATGTTAATATGTCGTAGCTCCGTACAAAATAATAATAATTACAACCATGTGATCTAATGCAAAAAAAAACCTAGACTTCTCATCTATTTTCCTAAATTACGGAGGTAAGGTCGGGTATTACAACTATGAAGTACCTAAGTTGAGATGCTTAGTCTAGGAGAAATGGAAGTTCCATAGAAAATCTCTACAAATTTAGGCCATCGTGCATTCAACTATGATTGATTAAATAAAAAGCATGAAAGAGAACTATGGTGAAAAGAGATCTGTTATAATGCACAAGAGAGAAGAGAAAAGGGAAGGGAAAGAGAGATTACAGTTGCGATAGAAGTTAACGTGCACCATGGCGAGATCGCTGAAGGGATTCGGCGGCGGCGGCGGCTCGAGAAGAAACGAGAAGGAACGCAAATGAAGCGGGGTTCGTTTTATAGGTGTAGAAAAACCCTAGTTGGATCGCATGAGTCGTGACTATCTGATCGATGGGTCCCTCTTTCACCGTTCACCGATGTTCTTTATTTTGACCTCAATTTTTTATAAAATACCAATTTAT
Organism: Eleocharis quinqueflora; assembly: GCA_964058865.1. Classification (NCBI taxonomy): domain Eukaryota; kingdom Viridiplantae; phylum Streptophyta; class Magnoliopsida; order Poales; family Cyperaceae; genus Eleocharis; species Eleocharis quinqueflora. The sequence continues at coordinate 332,102 of CAXKVX010000088.1, read as the reverse complement.
TTTTTAAAATTTAGCAAAAATTTAGTTACTTCGCAAAATAAATAGGCTGGATACTCCGACTAGAGTTGTAAACGGATCGGATACGGACGGATAATTGTTTTATTGTATTTTTATTAGTTAAAATTTTCGAATACGGATACGAATTCGGATAGTCTCAGATACGAATCGGATATTAATCGAATATCGGATACGAATCAAATATCAGACGGATACGAATACAAAACTAATATAATTCGAATAATAAAAAAATTCCTTATTTGTTATATGTTTATCCAAATGCATCGATGAATTATAAAAAATGTGATACATAAACACAAATTATATCTAAAATTAATTAGATTTGAAATCTTCATACAAAATTCAATAAAATATAAATAATAGTAACTTTTTTATTATGAATTCAGATACAATCATATTGAATACGAATATCTTCAATAATTTCGGATACTATTAGATAATAGCTAAACGGTCGAATACGATAATAATTATAATATCTTATTTATTCTTCAAATTTACGATAATAATTATAATATCTTCAAATTTTATTAGTATTATAATATTTCATTAATATTATTATTTTATTCATTATTTATTATTATTTATTATTATTGTTATTAATTATTTTTTATTATTAGTATTATAATATTTCATCATCATTATTATTATTTACGATAATAATTATTATATTATATTCTTATTTATTCTTATTTATTATTATTATTATTTATTAGTATTATTATTATTTTATTATTATTTATTATTATTATTATTTTATTTGTATTATTATTATTATTTATTATTATTTATTATTATTTTTTATCATTATTTGTTATATTATTATTTTTATTAGAATTATAATATTTCATCATTATTATTATTTTATTATCATAACTATCAATATTTTTACTATTCCAATTGACATTTGCCAAACGACAATTTTTCTCTTCAGAATAGTCAAGAATACCACTATTCTACCACTCTTCCAAAATCACACTATTCTATTTTTACTATTCTAATTCCACTATTCTGACACTATTCTTTGATTTGCCAAACGGACCCATAGTTTCAAGCTGGATCAGTGGTATGTTTATTGGCTTATTCATTTGTAAGCTCGATTAGAACTAGAGCCGACTAAATTGGACCTAATAAAATTTCATATGGTACGATATAAAAATACAAAAATATTATATTATTCATATATTTATAAATTGATATTTTATATTATACCTGAATATTATATATACGAACCTAGAATTATAATGATTACGATAGGATTTTAATTGATATTAGTATATTTGTCCCAAATATGAACTGGACAATATTCATATAAATGTTTGAGGTAATTCCAATACAATTTAAATTAATTAAATTTTAGGGTATACCACATGAAAATAATAACAAAAAATGAAGAAAAGTAATAATATATTTAGAACTAAGGTCAAGTGGTGTCATGACCTTCATAGTAATTAAATATGATTAGTTCAAAATAAAACAAGAGAGGTTCTTTGTACAATAAATTTTCACGGTTAACAATGAGTTTGTTAAATTCTTGGTTCTATTTTTAAAAGGAAATGTAGAAATGCTCAATGAGTTTGTCCATATAATCAAAATTTCCAAGTTGTTGTGTTAATAAGATAATTTGCCGTGTCAATATCCGCCCCCTCAATAGCCTTGTTATGATATAATACGTGTTTTGGTTTTCAATAGTGCCTTAGTATGACATAATAAGTGTTTTGGTTTTCTTTATGATTTTTACTTTCAAGTTGACCATTGCAGCGGAGCTTGATTACTTCTTCCATCTGTAAATTCCATCGTGAAAATAACTTTATCTTCCTTTTAATTAAAATTTTAAACACGGGCCTTCAAATAAAATGAATAAAAAAGGAATTGATATAAAAGAAACGGTAAGTGGAGGTAAGGGGAATGAGGGTAAAGGGAAAGAGTAATGACTAATGAGAAGGAATTGTGGAGCTCACAAGAGCGATTCAGCAAATATTTTTAATTTTATGGGAGGGTATTTGGAACGAAAATATTGGAAGGAAGGGTATTTTACGAATTTGTCCCAGAAAAAACCTGAAACCCTTCCTGTCTCACCACTAATGGCGACCGAGTTGGAAGAACTTGTCGGATTCCTCTCCTCTCCTTCTCCTCAGGTACTCTCTCTCTCTCTCTCTCTCTCTCTCACTCTCTTCTATACCCACCTTTTATTTCTCACACTGACAACTCTCTATATCTTTTTTCCAGTTAAGAAAAGCAGCCATAGATATTGTGCGTGGTTTAACAGGCTCGAGTGAAGGCATACATACCTTGGCTTCCCACGCATCCCTTGCCTTGCCTCCGCTCTCCCATCTCCTGCAAGATTCGTCACTGGATGTCTCCAGTGCTTCAGGGGATACACTCATCAATCTCTCACAGGACTCTGGCCTCGCCTCAAAGCTTGTCTCTCTTGGAATTGTTGGTGCTTCCATGGAGGTCATGTACAAAAGAACAGAGCTTTCACAGAAACTAGTTATGTTGCTCGTCAATCTCACACAGGTTGAAGCTGGTGTCACTGCTCTTCTCCAGGTGGGGTTTAATTGTGTATTCAAGAAGTGTCCTTACTTCTGGTACTGGTATAGGTTAGCACCAGTAAGCGCCCTCCTGGTATTGGCCACTGTTGAGTAGTAAAATTAAATTATATTAAGCATCATTTTATCACAGTCATACCCTATCAGATTAGCTGGATAATAGTCACTAAATACAATCAGATATAACAATCAAGATAAATTGAAGTCTTTGAGAAATAGAGGACATGCATGAGCTAGAGATTGAAGAGGAAAAGATATGGTCATGTTGATATTTTGGGATTGTTTTATGGATCAAATAACTGGTTATGTGGTAAATTTTTATTCTGTCATAGTAATTTGGGTTATACTTTCTAAGGAAAGATGTAATTTTTATGAACATAGCTCTAGTCTGTTAAAACTGGCATCTGTTTGTTATTTCTTATGTTACTGGTGTCAGCTGTAACTGGTATCAGATGTATGGTACTGTTCCTTGTACAGATACTGTTTCAATGAAACAAGTTAACGTGCTCCCATTTTTATCAAAATAAAAAGAACAAAAGGAAAAGCAAAAGAGAAATAGAGGTCAATTCCCGTTAACAATTGAACTAATTACTAAATTGTTAAATTTTTATCAATAAAAGTTTGTACCATTGGTCGTTCGTGTTGCTTTTTGACAGGTGAGAACTGGTAAAACTTAGCTAGTTTTCCCCTTCACTCTCTTTCCCTATATGTGTGCGTTTGTGTGTATCTCATCCATTGAACTTGTAATTTTTATTGCTTATGAAATATACAGTAAGCATTTTTCCTAGTAATTAATAATTGTGCCATTTATCTAGTATGGTCAGCCTTTTGTGTATTGATAAAATCTGATGAAACAGATTTAAGACATTGGAACTCGTACCGAAAGATATAGCATAAACAACAGTTAAGCATAGTGGTTACACTATTACAGATTCTCTCTCTTCATTGCCTAAAACATTTTAATTATTTTACTTATCTGATACTGTCAACAAGATGGTACAATAAATAACCAATTTGCATGTTTGCTCTTGGATGCATAGGTAGGGGATGAAAAGATGGAAGGGCTTTATGTGGCCAGACTAGTTAGATCATTCACCCGGTCATCTTCAGCTGACTCAAGTGGTATGTTAGAATATTTTAATAAACATGAATTAACATGGTATGAGAGTAAGTTTAATATAGCAACCTCCATGATCTACAACAGAAGATGCATTTGAACATGTCGCTTCGATACTTGTGAACATATCAAAATCCGAAGCAGGAAGAAGGGTATTGTTAAATCCAAAAAGAGCTTTATTGAAACAGGTTGTGCGGCAGTCAGACTCCACAAATCCAATCAGAAAGAAAGGGGCAAGTATCACTTTTATTATTCAAATGTTATAATATTAACTTGATTCTAAATCTGAAGTTTATTTATGTTCATGTATCTTTTCCTTTTTCCCCAAATGTTACAGGTGTGTGGTACAATTAGGAACTGTTGTTTTGAGGCTGATAATCAGCTGCAAAATCTGCTGATAATTTCTGAGTATCTTTGGCCAGCTCTGCTCCTTCCTGTTTCTGGAAAGAAGGTCACTTTCTGAATCTCCACTAAGGAAAAACATTTCTATGAACTGTTGTGAAAATAAATTGGATTTTGTCCTTTCATTTTATGCCTACTGTTGCTTGTGTGTATGAAATATTATGAGGCCTTGTTGAAGCAGTCGAGTTGTACCTAGTACCCAAACTGATGACCGAAAGGTCCAGGATAAGGAAAAAAGGGAAAGAAACCTTCTGCTTGGTCTTTCCTTTTTGTGGGTGGGGGTAGGGTTGGTATGAAAGTGCAGTAACCTGTCATACTTCCTTTGGTTGGTTTCTCTTTTACTGCATAACACAGTATCCTTGTCAAACCTCATAACAAAATTTTCATTGAATTTCTATGTATATAATTTATTATGTAGCAGATATACAGAGAAGACGATAGGTCAAAGATGCCACCAGAGCTGAGCAATGCACTCTCTTTCGAGAGAGAGGTGGTAGAAGATCCCGAGATTAGGCAACAATCCTTGGAAGCCATTTACATGATTTCCATGCAGGTCCCACTTCTTCTTTCTTCTTTTTTGGCTCCCGGCCTGTTTTGCATTCTTGCCAACTAGCCCTCTTTTTTATTATGTACTTTAATTTAAGATTCTTGTGCCTCAAGTAAATTTTACTATATAAGTTAAATTATTATTCTGAATTCATGTTAGCTTAGAGTTGCATTTTGTAAATAAATAAAAAACCCTCTTTGTGATATTCTCTATCTAGCTATTGAAAAGAACTTAAAAGATTTTTTTACAAAAAATATCTGTAGGAAGCTGGAAGGAAGGCACTTTGGGCTGTAAATGGACCAAGGATACTTCAATTAGGATATGAAGATGAAGAAGATCCTAAGGTTATGGGAGCCTATGAACAGATTGGCTCTCTGGTATATCTCCCTTCTCTTGCATTATTATTAGTTTGACAGAAAATTTCAAAGTAGCAATTAACAGAAAACAATTCTCAACACAGATGTAAAACAGGGAGAGAGACTCGAATTTGTGGTGCAATTAGGTCCGCACCATTTTCTGATTTTCTGACTCTTTTATTCAACTTCATAAGCAAATATAGCAACAAATAAACCTAATACAATACTTTCTAAAATTATGCCTGTGGTTTCTTATTTTCCACAAGCCAAACAAGAAATAAAATAAAATAAGATTCTATCAAGAAACCCTTTCAGAAACAGAAATAAAATAAAAACAATTTCCTGTTATACCCTTGCAGCCCCAGCTGGCACAACGGCTTATTTCAACATTTTCCCCCCTAAGCCCGTTGTGCTGACTTTGGTATTAACCACTCCTAATCGATCTCTTAGTTCTAGAAATTTTATCCTTCCCAGAGCTTTGGTTAGGATGTCAGCTAGCTGATCTTTGGTTCCAACATGCTCAACTTCCAACTTTCCTTCTTCTACACATTGTCTTATGTAGTGGAATCTTGTATCTATGTGTTTACTCCTATCATGAAATACCGGGTTTCTGCATAATCCAATTGCTGATATGTTGTCAATCTTAACCCTTATCTTCTGAGTTTTCTGGCACAAAAGGTCTGCACGCAAAGCCTCCAGCCAGACTCCTTGACATGCTGCTGAAGCAGCAGCTATGTATTCGGCTTCACACGAGGATAAAGCAACCACCCTCTGCTTTTTTGAGAACCAGCTAATTGGATTGTTCCCCAGAAAATAAACCACCCCTGTAGTGCTCTTTCTATCGTCTAGATCACCAGCCATATCACTATCAGAAAACCCTACTAAATTCTGATCTTCCTTGGTATTTTTGACATAGCAGCACCCCAGATTTGTAGTTCCTTTGATGTATCTCAAGATATGCTTCATAGCTGTCATGTGCTCGATCTTAGGTGACTCCATGAACCGACTAACAATTCCAACAGAGTATGCTAAGTCGGGTCTAGTGTGTAACAAATATCGCAGGCTGCCCACAATACTTTTGTACTTGGTTTGATCCACTGGTTTTGAGTTGCTGTTCTTGCTCAGTTTGAGTTTGGCTTCCATAGGCGCTAGTACTGGATTGCAATTCTCCATTCCACATTCTGTCACTATTTTCTGAGCGAAGTTTTCTTGACACAGGGTTATCATGCCAGTAGTTTGTCTTACCTCTATGCCAAGGTAATAAGTTAACAAGCCCAAATCGCTCATTTTGAATTCCCTCATCATGTCTAATTTGAAATTTGCAATCTCCATTTCACTGGTACCAGTCATCAACGTATACTCCCACTAAAATGATTTCTCCTCCTTTCTTTCTCCTGTAAACTGCATGTTCTAGCTGTCTTCTTTCAAAATCCATCATCTTCAGTGTGCTATCCAACTTCGAGTTCCACGCTCTTGGAGCTTGTTTCAAGCCGTACAGTGCCTTGTGCAGTTTCAGCACTTGATGCTCTTTGCCACTCTCTTCAAAACCCGGTGGCTGTGAAACATACACCTCTTCCTTCAATTCTCCATTTAAGAATGCCGATTTCACATCCATGTGGTGCAATAACCACCCTTGCTGTACTGCAAGTGCTGTAATCAAGCGCACTGTCTCCATCCTTGCTACAGGAGCAAAAACTTCTTCAAAGTCAATCCCTTGCTGCTGCACGTACCCTTTTGCTACGAGGCGCGCTTTATATCTTACCAACTTATCCTGAGCATCTTTCTTTAGCTTGAAAACCCACTTGAGCCCGATGACCTTCTGACCACGGACTGGTTCCACCAAACTCCATGTGTTGTTCTCTTTAATTGCTTTAATTTCATCCACCATTGCTCCCTTCCAGTTTTCATCCCCAAGCGCATCAGAAAAATTTCTTGGTTCCTCTATTCCAATCAAACATACGTCAGTGTAGTTCAATTGAATTGGCTGTGTTTCATTATATATATCTTCTAAGCTCCTTAATCTCAAGGGTGTTCCATGTGATTTTTCTTCAGAATCCTCAAATCCATCATGGGTGACACTCTCAACAGCTTCTGGTGCTGTATTTGGTGACTCTGAACCTTGCTGCCTTACTTCATTTTCTCCAACATGATATTCAGGTTCCAGCTCACTGTGCACTCCTTGGTCTACGCTAAAACCAGTATTAGTTTGAGCATTTTGTTCATCTTCTTCTATCCTCCAGTCCCACTTCTTTTCTTCCTCAAACACCGCATCTCTTGTCACATGAACTCTCTTGGTGTTAGGATTGTACACTCGATATGCCTTAGACCCTTTCTCATATCCAAAAAACACCATCAGTGTGCTCCTATCTTCGAGTTTGGATTGATGAGGACTTGTTACCTTTACGTGCACCAGGCTTCCAAATACTCTGAAATGATTAACCTTGGGTTTTCTATTGTTCCATGCTTCATATGGTGTAATTCCCTCCAGACTTCTTGTTGGTGCTCGATTTAGTATGTATACTGCAGTAGTCACTGCCTCTCCCCAGAATTCTGAAGGAATTTCTTTACTCTTCATCATGCTTCGAGCCATTCCTAGAATTGTTTGGTTTCTCCTCTCAACTACTCCGTTTTGCTGTGGAGAGTATGGTGCAGTAAGGAATCTCTTAATACCTTTTAGTTTGCAGTATTCACCAAACTCAGCTGATCTGAACTCTCCTCCCCGATCGGTTCTAAAACCTTTTACTTTTGCATCTTTTTCAACTTCAATATCCTCTTTTACTTCTTTAAATGCAAGGAATGCCTTATCTTTGGTTTGTATCAGCTGAATCCACATATACCTACTAAAATCATCCACTAGCAGAAGGAAATACTTGTTACCTGCTGGGGTTGCAGGATTAATTGGCCCACACAAGTCTCCATGAATTAGTTCCAACACTTTGTTTGCCCTGAAATTTGCTTCATCAGGGAATGGTGATCTACGTTGCTTGCCAACCATGCACCCTCTACAAACTCCTTCTTTGCATTCAATTTCTGGTAGTTCCTCCACCATGTTTTCTTGACTCAACTTCCTTAGAGACTGGTAGTTAATGTGACCGCGTGCCACTTCTGTGAATCATTCTCAATACTTGTTTTCAAACATACCGAATTTACCAATTCAAGTTTGAGAATATACAACCTGTTTCTTGTTCTCTGGACTCGTATGATCAATCTTCCATTCATGTCGAATACCTTCAACTTTCCACCCTCAATTTTCACCCTACACCCTTTCTCTTCGAGTTGACCCAGACTGATGATGTTGTTGGTCAGCCTTGGAATGTAATACACATCGGATATTGCCAATTGCTCTCCTGTGCGTCCCTTGATTTCAATCATGCCTCGTCCTCCTATCGCCACTACCTCTGACCCATCTCCAAGCTTTACACTCCCCTGAACAGACATGTCAAGGTTGGTGAGGTATCTTCTACAGCCAGTCATGTGGTTACTTGCCCCTGAGTCCAAGTACCAAGTGCTTTCCTCTGTTTCTGCAATTTCCCCCATGTGTAAGCTCTCAGCCTTCACAGTATCAGTATCATTGACAGCCTTTGCTTCTTGGATTTTAATCAGCTCATGCATCAGTAGTGTTGGCTCCTCTTCCTCTTTCTCTATGAAATATGCCTTTTCCTTCTTGGGCTTTCTGCATTCTGATGCAAAATGACCATAAATTGAGCAATTGAAGCATTTGATTTTGGACTTGTCAAATTTTCTGTATGGTTTCTCAGAATCTCTTTTCTGCCCACCTTCTTTGCTCTCAGATCCTTCTCCATTTCTCCTTTCTTTGATTGCCAGAGTTTCCCATTGAGATCGCGTCAGAAGTAGTTGCTCTTTATCTTGAGCTTCCCACTGTGATCGGGTGAGCATCAATTTTTCATTTTCTTCTTTGTGCTGTCGTCTCCCTTTCAAACTCTCTTCAAATACTCTCAATCTCCCAACTGCTTCTGCTACAGTCATCACAGACGTATCACCCCATTGTTCTATGGTTCCAATAATTTGTAGGAACTTATCTGGTACTGCACTGAACAACCTTTCTACAACAACACTCTCCTTCAACTCTGCACCCAGAGCCCTGATCTCTCCTACTACACTCATCAAATTTTGGGAAAAATCAACAATGCCACTTGTTTTCGGCATAAACATTCTGTCAAATTGTCTTTTCAATACCTACGCCCTTGCTTTTCTGACGCGTTCTTCCCCTATACTCATTTTCTTGATGATCTCCCATGCCTCTTTTGCGGTCTCCTTTTCAGCAATCGCCATGATCACAGCGTCTGGTATTGACTAAGAAATTGCAGCTAAAGCAGCCTGGTCCTTTTCTTTTCTGACCGGCTCCTCACCCTCTACCGCATTCCATACACCAAGGCTTCCCAAGATGATCTTCATCTTTATCGCCCACAGATTGTAGTTTGTATCAGTTAACATTGGATACTGAATTGGTACGTTCACTCTCACGATTTGGTTAGGTTGTGTTTTCTGTGTACCCTCGTCTGCCATGGCTCTGATACCAAATGACAGAAAATTTCAAAGTAGCAATTAACAGAAAACAATTCTCAACACAGATGTAAAACAAGGAGAGAGACTCGAATTTGTGGTGCAATTAGGTCCGCACCATTTTCTGATTTTCTGACTCTTTTATTCAACTTCATAAGCAAATATAGCAACAAATAAACCTAATACAATACTTTCTAAAATTATGCCTGTGGTTTCTTATTTTCCACAAGTCAAACAAGAAATAAAATAAAATAAGATTCTATCAAGAAACCCTTTCAGAAACAGAAATAAAATAAAAACAATTTCCTGTTATACCCTTGCAGCCCCAGCTGGCACAACGGCTTATTTCAACATAGTTATTGTGAAAACTGGTTGTAAATTCCCATTTTGCTAGATTGTCAATTCAGTGGCAGTTTCTCTGTGTTCTTGCAATACCTATTATGTACATACCACTTCAAAAGATAAACATCAGTTGTACCCTTGCAACACAATTCCGTATCCAGTGCCTTCAAATGATGGACCCAACTCTAATTCTTTGTTATTCTCTCACTATGGTAGAAAATATCAGTTAACATTATTTTTTGTCTTTTGAAGTAAAAACACTTGTCTTTTCATTACTAATGTACTATTAATTTACTGTCCTTTGTATTTCCTATTCTTTGATCTTTTGAGGATTTCCATGACAAAGTCTATAATATAGCATTATAGCTTATACAATTTTATCTTATCGGTGTCATTTTTGGCAAACAGCCTTACAAAATAAGCCTTTTTCTCTGAGAAGCCTTAAATGCAAATACATGTCAGAAAGCACTGTGAAACAAAATGTGATATCTGAGCCGTCATGTTTGAAGTTTCTGGCATCTAACTTTATAACCTTGTTCCATGTATAACAGCTTGTGAGCAATGATGGAGCTGAATGAGGACAAGCATTGTCTGAATGTTGTACCATAATGAATGAGGGCCTAAAATTTTGAAAAGATTCAGATATTTACATAAAAAATTTAGATTTGTTGTTATTTAGTTCTTAGGTATGGTCTTCATTTGTTTATGCTACCTAAGCCGATGTCATCTTACTTCTAACATTGGTGATGCTTTATATTAATCAATGAGACCAAATTTTGATTAAACCATTTACATACTTTTGTTAATGGTAGTCTATCCTTGTTGCTCAGCAGAAGTTGTTTGTATTTTTTGTGCATAATATGCAGATGATTTTGGTATTCATTCATTTTTACTAATTTTCTGTATATAATTAAATAGTGCAATCAACGAGTTGATCTGTCTGTGCATTTCAATGCTGAAGTCGTATATATATATAAATAAAAGTTCCTCAAACTAAGAAACAATTAGAAATTACAAAATTATACAATTAAATTTATACTACTAAAAAGAATGGGATAACCAGTCTTTCATTCTTCTTTTATTTGGGAAGTTAAATCTCTCAATTCGGATTCTAGTAAGGTTGTTCTTTTTTTTCTTCAAGCTGCAACCAAGAACCGTGGCAATATCTGCGGAAAAAAAGAAGGGGCCATAATTTGTAAAAGAACCGTGGCAATATCTGCCAAATCTGGGCTACATATACTGTTGATTAGTATACTACATTATTGTTCTTTTACCTGAATATTTGCAAGCCATTTGATTTAATTTTACCTAATTCTTTTAACAAAATCTTTGAACATAAGCTCATTCCATCCAATCTGCTGTTATTCTGTAACGGAAAAAACTAAATCGTTATTTTTTATTTTATTGGTTTGGCACGTTTGATTTGAAAGCAATGGATCGTAACACACCGATGATTTGATCCCTCTTTTATATCTGATGGGTCTAAATCGAAAAATAGAACCATACTTTTCATAAGGTGTTTCCAAAAGAGAGATGGGAAGTATACAGTAGTGTTGTAGTTGTTGTGTCAGGATTTTTTTTTTTTTTTTGAGTTTGGGTTAATCATGAAATGTCAGTTTGTTGCTCTAGTGCTATCACAAGCGCTAAACTAATTCCTGGTCCCCTATTCTTTTGAAAAATGATAACATTTTTTTATTCTGCTGCTTATCACAAGTGCTAAACTATCACAGGTATCAGGTATGTACTTTTACCAGCAATTGGTGATGCTCCCAGAGTATACAAACTTGAGGTGAGTAAACAATAGAAGTTTAGTAATGCAAATGTTACCCAAGAAACTCAAATAAAGATCATTAGGAGATCCTTTGTAGCTAGATTTAATGTTAAATTTTTGTTTGTTTATATTAAATCTATAGGAACGTGATGCAAGCCTAGAAAAAGGCACTATTTTTAAGTATTGTCTTGGTACAGTGAGTGCCCAATTAAAACGACAGGTGTTGCCTATGTCCTCTGGCCTTTTTGGGGTTGTCTACTTGTCTTACATGATATAACTATATAAGTAATTATTAATAAATCATCCAACTTGGTCTTATTCAGTGTGGTGCCATATAGCAATAATGGGTACATAAGGTTTTTAATGTGCCTAACATATGTAGTCAAAAGATCCGTGACAGGGTTCATATTAATTATTTCATGATTTATGTTATTTTCATAGCTGATTAGCTACGTTAGCCAATTGAGTATAACCTTTGAATCCTTCCAAGAATAAAAATTCATAGGTGTTCGTGCTCTAACAAAGTAACAAGTAAGAAGATCAGACCTTGATCTTGTGCACTAAAACCAATCCGGAATAATAATAAAAAGGAATAAGAGAAAAATTGAACCACAGATAATTCTACTACTTGTGCCTTATATCAGAGCAATTTTCAAGTCAATCCGGATCTATTTGTTGATCTGTTACTTGAAAAACATACTCCGCAAAATAATATAGCAGTTGGTAAGAACAATAATTATCATGCATATCCCTTGAATGCTGGATCAAGATGTGCTTACGATTAATTAATTTTGTGCTTTAAACTATTACTGTATCTTTGTAGAGTAATTTTTACCGTTAGTTTGATTTTTTTTTGTTGTTGTTAGACAACGTGGGTCTCCAATCTCAAATTTAAATATTTGATAGATTCCTTTTTTTTTTCTTGTTCGAATTTGCTATCTCTATATCTCACACAAAAGATATCACCAGAGCAGGACCCCATCATTATATTATTTTTATCAAAAAAGAAAATTATGATACCGATTGATTGAATAAGATGACTTATCCAAATTTTCTAGGAAAACTACCGTCAAAGAAATTATAAAAATTTCGGCCATGGGCAAGAGTAAATATCTAAAAGATATTTTTTTTATGGAAAGGAGGCTTTCATTTCTCAAGACACAGAAAGGAAAAATATACATTATCTTGTTAACTATTGGGTACAATAAAGAGCTGAAAGAGCCTAGGATTAATGGTACCTAAGAGACAAATGAAAAATTATGATTTATAGAAGCTAAAGGCAACAGCATCAAGCCCTTCTGACAACTGAAGTCGTTTCTTTTAGATAAAAAATACAAAACATGAGGTGAAAAGAGAATTTCTCTATTATATCCACAATTAATAAACAGTTAACCATCCGTGGATCTACCTCAATTAAAGGCAACCGGTATAAACGCCTGGCTCAAAGTAACCCACACATACAGAACACAAATTTCTTTCTGGCAAATCTTAACATTCATTCTTCCTTATCTTTTGACTATTGACTAGACCCAATCAGAAGTGTTTTCTTATCTCCATTGTTGTAAAATCTATGTTTAAGAACCCAATTAAGATGGAACTTTTAATGCCTGTTTAATTATAATTGCAAAAATTTTGTAAGAAACGATGTCAATTATGTGCCGATAAATTTCATTCTTGATTAATTTGTTCCAGTCTGGTTTTTGTAATACCCTGTCCAATGATAAATAACACTTTAATTAAGTTTAAAATGGAGGTCCCCAGTTTGTCATTAATTTGTTTATCTATTTGTCTGCCTATTTAAACCCAACCGCGCATAACAATTCTCAAGACAAATTCTACGCTCTCATGGCTTCTGTAACAATAGCCTCACCTTATGTTAACAGTAGCTCGATTAATCCAAGAGATGATTCTTTCTCATCATACCTAACCTTTGTCAGAGAAAGTTTCTCTATGGAAGCCAGCCACATTGGCAGGAACCTGTCATCGTTTCAAATCAACTCGAGCAGACGGCGCAGCACTGATGTTGAGATCAATATATTTGATGCTGAGAAGTATTTTAGCGGTACAATGGAAAATATAACGAACATACTTCCAGAGAAGGAATTATACCTGCCATCTAAGAAGGAAACAAAATCTAGTGCAAAACCAAGCTGGTCGAGAAGAACGGCCGGTACGTGCTCCGAAGTCAGTGCTAATAGTCGCACAGGCTTAATCAGGCAACACAGCAATGCAACAAAAGCCGATCGAAAGAAGCTTTTTAGTGTTTTCTTGTGCAATTGTTCAGGAAAAAAAGCAACAGATACTGAGGTAGAATTTAAGTCAATAAGAGAAAGTGTCAGGCCTTTCGGGGAACGGAGCTCGAGGGATGAGATAAAGTTAGCTAGTGAGATGAGAATGAAGAGGCTTGAGCTAGGATTCACCGAGGGCTTATTTAATGGGGCCCAAAATTTGAAGGGCATGGAAGGAAAAGAAGTTTTTGGGAGGGAACTGATCAGAGGAGGTACGAAAAAGGTTAGTTCATGTAGAAAGGAAAGTCTCAACTCGTTGTCGAAGATCCAGTCGACCTCCATCTATAATGTATGCAATGGCAGTGGTGATGGCACTTATAATCAAGGGTATGTTAGAGGTGTTGATGATTATGACAATGACAATGATGACAATTGTAGTGAGTCTAGCTCTGATTTGTTCGAAATTAATAGTATATCGATAAATTCTAGCTCCTTTTTAGAGCCCGATACGGCTGGATCAGCTGTCTATGAGCCAAGTGAGGTGAGTATTGATTGGAGCGTCGTGACGGCGAGTGCTGCAAATGTTTCAGTGGCATCAGAGTTTGATGGGCCGAGAAAGCAGAGCATGAAATTAAACAGGAAAGGACTGCTGATGGGCTGTGTCAGCCACAAAGCAGTGGATGTCACAACTGATTCACGCCGGTACAAGTCGATTCATAGAGCCAACACCACAGCAATGCCAGATATGCCGGTGCAAATTGATCACGAGGTGCTTGTGGCCCCGACAATGAGGTACCAAGTAGAGAGCCTTAAGAAGAAAGGGTTCAGGACAGCGCCTTCGCAGCATGTCGTGCTGCCTACTACCCGGCCGCTTTCACGTATACAAGCCAGACAACCGGTCTACATTAGATCTTAATGTGAAAGACTTCTTTTTTTTGTTAAACAATTGTAATTAGTTATTAATTCACAGTTCTAGTGCTGATTATGCTGTACTGCATATATGTAGCTAGCATGTCCTTAATTTGTTGTATAGTGGTAAGAAGGTTATATTGTTTGGTGTAAAATATTGTACATCCTCCTAGCTAATATTGTTCAATTATTGGCCTATATGATTCTTATTTTTTTGGTAAAATGACAGGTTGTACCAGATTCAACGACCTCTTTCCAAATAGAGATAAATAATTGCAGATAAGTCTAAGGTTTTCTGTGGGTGTGGGTGTGTGTGAAGGAAGGTTTTGGAGGTTCTTCCTTTTTCAATTTTCATACAGGATACTGATATAGAGTTTTACAACTTTTGTCTTTCTATTTCGCTTTCACTCATTTTCATTGCACGGGTTAATTTTACACGGCCAATTTTATCTGTCTTTTTGTCGGTCAATGCAGGAGCTATGCTACAGTATGACATTGACCCTTAAATTCTTGCCAGTTTATGATTTTGATTTCTGCAAAAGTTTAAGTCTCACTGATAAAAGATGATCAAAACTGAATCAAAATGGGCTTAATCCTGGCAGGGGCGGACCTACATGTATTTAGGAGGCAACCGCTCTCCGAAAATTTTTGCAAAATAACTATGTATATTTATACGATTTGCAAAATCTTGTATATTTGAAGTTTCCCTCATTTTGCCTCCATCTGAAAAAAACTATAAATCTTACTTCTCCCCTGAAAAAAATGGATGGACTTAATACACTGTCGTCTGGAGTATACTTGCCAACTATCTGTTGTTTTTGTCTCAATGAAATTGGTTAAATATAAATCCACTTAGTAACTGGTATAATACACTGGCTCACATCACATATTATTGATAGTTTTCTTCTTTCTTTGAGCATACATAACATTGTTTCATCCTTTCAGAAGTTTTTTTTGTGTTTCCTTCATTTTAGCTTCTAACTACTTCTTTACTTTATGCTGTCTTTTATGCAATAACAAAAATAAAAAACAAACAGAAAGTGAATAGACTGATAGCATGCATGTAGGTAAATGTCACGATTTCCGAGTTTTGTAGTTTTCTTTTTAAGTGTTAAAACAACAGTCGGTACAGATATTTGTCAGATCGAATTGGGGTTCTGTTAATTAATTTGTTTTCTCTTTTTAGAAAAACTAATGATATATATTTGAATTATGGTTTAAATTGGAATCCAAGCTGGTAAAATGTACCAGTTTGCATGCATGGTTACTGATAATAAGGCGCAGATTGGTTCTCTGTTCGTTGTGACGCACATGATTACTGGTAAAATATAACAACAGTTTTTATGGTAGACTAAGAAAGATAAGAATCACAATTGAATTGGAATCCAAGATGAAAAATCACTTGCTGAGGGTAAAACTGGAATCAAGAAAAAAAAATTCTCATCAGCCCTGAATGTTGTAACCGGTATTTGAGCGCTGAAAATAACATTGTACTTTCTTACTATAGGCTTAAGCAAAAAATTAGGGATCTAATTAACAATCTACTTTCAAAAGAGAAAATTTTCTAATTCCCAACCTTTCGTCCTCCGCGCTCTTTCCTTTTTTAATATTTTGTCACTTTTCTTTTTTGTCTTATTCTTATTTTGCCTTTTTTTTTTTAATATTTTTTGGTGTCCGAGGTATTCGTGTTAACTTCTCTGGTGTTTATACTAACTAGTGTTCATACTAACTTCATATATGTTCATACTAACTTTCGAGATGGTAATATTAACTTCTCTTATGTTCATACCAACTTCTAATATGAACATCTTTTACAACTAATCTGAACACATATTTTATTTAGTCTACATATCTGTTTTTAGTGAGCACAACGTTCTGTGCAAAACAGACTTGAAACAACTAGTGTCTTTCAACTAGTCTGAACACATGTTTTATTTATTCTGCACATCATGCATTATGTGCAAAACATACTTGAAACATTGTAAAAATAAACTTGAAACAATTAGTATAAAGATATCTTTCAACTAGTCTGAACACATATATATATATATCCCACAAGGAGTGGAAGATGGAGATTGAGGGACGGTTAATCGGTCCATTTCAAAATAAAATTAAGAATATATTTTATTGAAATTTGAAACTTTCTGCAAAAAGAAAGTGATTTTTACTGAAATGATGAAGTATGTTTTTTTTTAGAAAATAATTTTACCAAGTTCTGAACTTGTCTCGCATCAATGAAGGCCAAAATGTAAGTCACTCTCAGTAGTTAATGTGACAGCAACATAGCTGATACTAGAGACAATATGTATTTATCCATATTTATTGCAATATATAGCATATATTTTGTCATCTTCGTTAAGTGGCTAGGGTGATTACGGGTCAGCAATGACCCGGATATTATTTATTTTTATTCTGGCTAACATTCAAAATTCAAACCGAAGCTCGCTTGGATCTTTTGTGGCACGACATAACTGCCATATAATATAACTTGGCAATTCACCAATCTAGGACTCACTTTTGTACTTTATATTTTGGGTCCCTTGACACAACACCAAATAGTACTAAAAAAGAATTGTTCAAATGGTAAGGTGAAAATAACTATTACATGGCATTAACTTGTTGACATGAAAACATCGAATGAGATCTTCTACCGCACAACACAAACACTGTGCATGTTGCGCGTTAAATCTCAGTCGTTGATTTGCATTGAGATTTGTGCAAGCTAAATTTTATAAAATCAAACTCCTCTTGAATCAAATCTGAGCCGTCTGTAGCTTGCAGTGCAGAGAATCTTGAACGTTCGTTACTACTGCGCGGCAGAGAATCCGCTTCCTGAAAACACCAATCCAACCGAAAATCAAGTTAGAGAGTTCTCTATTACATTTAAATTTGAAAATTTTGATTCTCATTTTTATATAAAAAAAGCTCTTTACCTTTTAATGAGCATAGTACCAATCTATTTAAAACCGTATATATTGTGATTGCCAACAATATAAATTTGCTAGAAATATCAATCAAATATTAGAATTTGTTAACTAAACATGTATGATGAGTTTTGTAGGTTGTCAAAAGTACGTACAAAGTAGTACATATTGTTGGTATACTACTCACTGCTACACGTTACGGATGCAATAGAATTATGAGAGCAGTTCATCGAAAGGTGTTTATTATGTATCTATATTATGATACCAAGTTGTTTTCTTACATTTATAAATAGTTTTTTTAACAAATAAATTGTATTCCTATTCCTTAACAAATAATAATTATAATTTTCGTGGAAAAAATGAATTATCAATTCGCGTGCTCAACTTGTATAAATACTTCTATTTTGTTTGTATAAATACTTGTTGAGATTACTATAAACAATTTTAGCGCCTAAAAATGCATGGGATGAAAAGATTTTCGTCATGTAAAGATCCTATCCTATATATATATATCCTGCACGCAATCTCTTCTCTAATTCTATTTTATTTTAATTTATATAGAAGTTAATTCTTAAGAATGTGTGAATAATTATTGAAAAATACTTTTATTAAAAAAAATAAGAAAATGAGGATGGAGAGCGCTCGGGTGGAGTTTTTAGAATTACCAAACAAAATATTTCCACTCGAGTCGATAAAATAAAAGTTTTTTTGTCATATTTTCATACACAAAAATCAAAATGAATGGCAAAAATTCCTAAATAAGGATTCTAGAAAGATTATATTAAATTTGAGACATCACTACTATTTTAAGAATGGGATGACAATATTGATATTTTTTTTAAAACAAATAGGATTGTTTAGAAATTTGTCTGGAAGGAAAAAATAATATATCAAAATGGGCAAAGAAAAAAAATAAAACAACTTTTTATTGACAGATTTATTTTCGAGTGTTAAATATGTCAACATTACAATTAGTTGCACAATAATACAAATACAATATGAATTCATTTAGAAGTTAAAATTTCCCCTTAACTATATCAAACATATTTCTTTTTCAAACAAGAAATATGTAAGCTTAGTACGTTAATTAGTTATCCGACATTATAAACAAAAATGAAATAAACTGAAAGGATCAAAGTGCCCCTTTAAAGAAATAGTCTAGTAATTATTAAATAAGCAGAATTTCACCTATACCCTTCAAAAGCTTCAAAATTCATATTTTCTCCTCTAAATTTAAATATTACGTATTTTCCCTCCGAAACTTAAAAAACACAAATTTATTCATTTTAATTGCTTTTATATTACAACTTCTTTTTAAATGCATAAAATACTCATTTAATGCTTCACTAAAAGCATTAACAAAATATAGTTTGTTTAATGAAAAATGTCAGTCTTATATTTGATCAGTTTTTTAGGACAAAATAGTCATTTTGATCGGTTCCTGAGGAAAATGAATTGTTGCTCTTGAAAAATTGATCAAATATCAAATATTTTCATTAAGAATGCCATGTTTATTTACACTTTTAATTAAGGATAAAAGGGGTATATTTAAATGTCACCGGGTATACATTTTGTAGTTCAAAATGACTAATTTGCCCTCAGAAACTGATCAAATATAATACCGATATTTATCATTAAACAGTCTACATTTTTTAATGCTTTTAATGAAGGATAAAATTGATATTTTACACGTATAAAATGAGTTTTAATATAAAAAATAATAAAATGGAAAATTTGTGAGTTTTTGAAGTTGTGAAGGAGAAATATGTAATATTCAAATTTAGAGGAAAAATACGTAATTTTGGATTTTGTTAAGGATATACGTGAAATTTCGCTGATAAAATAGATAATTTGACATAACTAAAATGCCTTAAAATCTAAATGCTTTTGATTTTATGGAGTACAAATAATAAAATTGAAGAACAAAATATTATAATTAATCTGTTAATGCTGAACTGCAAATATAACACATATTAAAAATAAATAAATATCAAAGCTAACAGAACCTCTTTTTATTTTTTTATTATTTTTTTGCTAACACTACATGTACACCCCTCTAAATACCATGCCCCACGACAGCTATTTCCTAGTAGACTAGTAGTCCCGTTATATGATGTGTGCAACATCTTGCGGTCCTTGTGTTGTACCTAACATATATATCTATGGAAAGCTATTGGTAACCTCTTAATTTTATTTGGCAGTATGGCTACCAATAAGGCAATAATTATGTTGCACATATATTCCAAAATGCAATATAAGAAGTTACAGAGAACAGAGTAAGAAAACAAAAATATTTTATTAGAATTAATTAATACCTATATGTAGTTGTTCACTTGTACATGTTTAACAACATGAACAATATTATTTAGTCCACCGTGCGCCTATTTTTTGTTGGTTGTATACTTGTATTCACGATATCATCAATTTTTATTGTGAGGAAAATGTTTATTTCTGTCCCTCCATAATATTCAAAGAGAAATTATAGCTAATTTTAGTTTGCCCATAAAGAGTGGAAATCTGAAATGTATAGAACAACTCTTAAATCTCTATTATAGAATCATTTAAACTATGAGAACAATTGTTGGAAATCAAAAAGTATTTTCTCACATCACAATATATCATTGTCAAACATTGATGTCATTGTGAATTACACAGTGAAAAAACAGTAATTTCACTGTTCATATTACAGTGAAATCACTGTTTTGATTTTTGTATTATAGAGAAGACGTAGATAGCGGCAAAGTCGGGTTTTTCAATCAACAAACAATACGGTCACTCATATTGTTTATATTGTTTATGACCACAACAGATGGAATGCTCAAGTTGGATCCACTTGCATTGCAAAATATGGAAATATGTGTTAATAATGCATGCTGCCTCTAGGTTGAGCCCCTCTCTAGAGTCTTGTCTCTAGTCCCTATTGCTCTATTTGGAAGTGAAATGGATGTGTCATAAATAGTTTCTTACATGTCAAAAAATAACAAGCACTATATATCCTTTGAAATTGTGTGAGAGATCACCTAGACACCTAGACCATAACTTGCTATACATCATGGCCCCAGTACAAATTGCCAAGTGTAAGAGCCCATGTGGTGCATCCTCATCAAACCAGCTTCCAAACCTACTAAACACCCCTTTACGTAAGTGTCAAGTCAAATCGCTGGATTAATTAATACCTTTTTACGATTATCATGAAGAAAAATAATTTGTGAAAAACATTAACAATATGAGTCGTCTATAATTGATGTAAAATTTTAACTATTAATCTATTATTGACCTGACTTTTACAATTTTTGTAATGATAAACGAGAATATTTGTTCTTAAACAGGGAAAAAAAATTGTAAAATAATTTAGTGTATTTGTGTGATTTTTTAAATTTTTTGCAAAATAATCATATATATTTTAAAATATGTGTTATTTTTTCTCCTCTGAAAAAAATTTATAAATCTTGCCTCCCCTGACGAAAATTCTGGATCCGCCCATGTTCTCAAATAGAATCAAAGTTGATTTAAATTTTTCAATGACTTTTATAAAATTTTCAACCTAAGACTTCCACACATAAAAAAAGCGTTGTTCTTAGCCTGGACTAAGAGTCTAAGAGCTGATTCTCTTATCTTCTATATCTTCAATGTATTTTTTTATTCATAATAAAATTTAATTTATTTTTAATATAGATATAAAATGTCTAATCTTAATTCCAGACCCATTCTTATTCATCGTCGATCGTCGATCGTCGATCATCGGTTCACCTAGCTAGTTGTCAATCTAGCTTTATCCATATATCTCTCCTTGGTCCTTTCAATCAGGAGCGGAGCTGCATGAGATTAGTGAGCGGCAATCATTTCATTTTGAATTTTTTTTTTTTTTTGCAAAATAAGCTTGTGTATTTGTACGATTTGTTATTTTTTTGTAAAATAATTATGTATATTTTAAAATGTACATCATTTTGTTCTTTCTTAAAAAAAATATATATCTTACTTCTTTCTGACAAAAATTCTGAATTCGACCCTGCTTGCAACCATCCCAACAAGTTGCATCTTGTTCTTATATATCCATGCATGGTACAAAATCTATCACGTGTTCCTATTTGGAGGTCGACGTGGAGGTTTGTATGATTGTATCCCCACAAAACAGATTTGTCAACTACACCAACATGCATACATTGAAACAAAATATTTTTCATTACTGCCAGCCAGATCGAATAATGGAAATATTTTCTTAACAACATGCAGTTTCTAATTAATACCAAATTACAAGCACTTGGTGCTAGCTGCTGCATGTACAAAATATTCAAATGTGTATTTTGCTTCGAGTCAAGCAGATTATGGTTTTGAATCAAAAGATCCATCTCAAATTTGACTAGTTATAACTCAAATCAAGCTGAGTTGGTTCCTTAATTAGCATCTTATTTTGCAAAATATATATAGGTAAAGATACCGGATCTATCGTGGCGAAACAATTTTAACATCCAATATGCACTATCGTGAATGCTATCTGTTATTGTCATATTAAATGTATATTTTCACTAATTTTGTAACTTATAAAATAGAAAATATTCAACAAATAATGAGAATAAAAACTTCTATCGATATAAAATGTTTAAAAATGATGATAACTTGCTTACAAATTGTCAACAAATGAAAAGAACAAAAATTCATTATGATTTGGATAGAATATGCATAAAAATTATTGAACATACACTATTTTTTTACTAACCATTACACCATCCAAACTCACTTTAAAGTTTACAATCAGCCATACACACATCCATTTTGGACTGCATTTTTGCAAGAGGAGGGTTTAAGTGCCTCTATTTTTTGTGCCTTTAAAATCTTAATCACTCATCAACTCCAGTTTGTTTCCACCTCCACTTTTTGTTTCTTGATAAATGATCAAAATTTGAAGGTATGATGGAGACATAGAACAAATTTTACTGCACCATATATAGTTCATTTGGAAATCTAAACCCAAACACACTGATTTAAGCTTGTCCTTGAATAAATCTACCTTTGGATCCATTTTACAAATTCGCATATACCACGTACATGCAATGCAGCCTTGCAGGCACTTGCACAATATGAGTAGACACAATTTTTTACCTTGTCAATTTTGTCATGGAGGAAGACGAAGCTTCATAAAACACCATCACACATGACATTAAATCCTTTCCATTCATAATTAGTTTGTTGTTTCAGTAAACAAGTATTATTATAGAAATCACTGTTAGTGTTAGCTAAATATGCGGAAAAATTAGCAAATATTTGTCAGTACATTAATGTTAACAAAGTAAATTGGTGCATAGTTACTTGTTCTTTTCTTCTCCTCTTTATCTTTTTTTTCCTAAACAAGCGTTGAGCCTTTTGTCAGCAAAGGTCCAGCTCTTATGGGCCAATATGGGCCGTACACTCTCCCCTTCCAATTTAATAATCTCTTGAAAATATACTTGTTTTATTTTTCTTAACATCATCACTTTGGGCTTTGATTTGAAAGAGGTACATAACAGATATCTTGAAACGGTTATATATATAAAAAAAATAGTAACATTTAACATCTACCGGTTGGGCCTTGAAACAAATCTCTCTCATCTAGTGATGACAATGAATAATATTCACAAGAAGTTATGTGAACTATTCGATTACTTAAAAATATGTTTCGCACATATTTTTAGGTGAATCGAACGGTCACCATCTTGTACAACACGGTGTCGTGTAGGACGTGATCTCATTTGCATATCGACGAATAATTTATCATTTTCATACCTGACAAAAGTGAAGTACTCAACTTGTCTGATCCGACAAAACATGTATTAAAATGAAAACCTGACCCACCCACATCTAATTTTTTTTTAACTCGCGCTTGCCCGACTATGTCGATTGGGGCTACCTTACTTATAACCTATCCATACCCGTTTATATCCGAAATCATAGCCACTCATACCTACTCCATTCACAAATCTTTAGCACGCAATACCAAACCAGCAACAACAGTACAACACGACTTACAAACACCCAATTAAGAGAAACAAAAAACAAAATAAGATATTATCATGGAAAAAGCTTATAATAAATAATCAAGTAAAAAAACTTATTCCTCCAACACAAACAAGTTCAGTCAGAAGTGCAACATAAAAATAAACCTAAAAAGAGCAAACAAATTAGATCCTTCTAAAAGGATCAAGTTTGATTCCTCTTGTTCAGTGGGTGCTGTACTGGAATTTTGTTCTGTAGATAATGAGTCCTTGCAGGGATTTCATTTTGTCTAAAGAGAAGAAAGATTTTGAGATTAAAAAACAGCAGCAACATGTTTGTAAATGAGTTGCTTATAACTCGATGATTATGATGTGGCATTTTTGTACTAAAAGCCAAAAGGCAGCAATAACAGGTTTAGTAAAAAAATAGCATCAGGTTTGATTAAACAAAGAGTAGCAAGTTTGCTGAAAAAACAACAGCAGGCTTGTACCTAAAAAGCAGCAAGATGTCAATGTTGTTATTTATCTCTAAAAAAAATAGCATCTAGTTAAAGAACAAAAATGCTAATAGTAAAACAACACCTGTAACATAATAATTAAAGAACATCAATGCTAATAGTAGAACAACAATTGTGGTATAAATTTAGAATGAAGCCACAAAATTCATTATCTCAGATTAAATGAGAACTTCCTCAAGTCGTTCTTGTGTTACAATTAATGAGAACTCACTGAAGTCGTTATTGCAAAGAAAGCTAATGCAAAACAATTTATCACAGCTAGTTATTACTCATGCATATGCTGATTCTTCGTTAGCATTTACTTTCTCCATTTAAAAAAAAAAAAACAAGATAATCAAATCGAAATATTCATGCATATGCTATGCCAGTAACAAAATTTTGTAACCCTAAAATCAGATATAATAAATTCAACAGATAAAATAGAAATTGATGGGGCTCAAAACTGTACTAGAATGGAGGGTTATTGAGCAGGAGAGGGTTGGAGCGGAGAGACAGCGAGAAGGCCAATCTTGGCGGAGTTGTGCTGCCCTTGCAAGAGAGAAGAGACGAAGAGAGGGGACAGAGAGTTTGATAGAAATAGTAATCGGATAAAGCAACGAGCAAGACGGATTCAGCAGGCGTACTGGTAAATGAATATTATTGTCATCCCTACTCTCATCCCGTTCATATTTTAGAGATCCACAGCTTAGTAGATAAATTTGTAAAATTCAAAGGTCCGAAAGAAAATATAGTATTAGATCATATCGCTATACATTTCTAAATTCTGGTCGAATTTTCAATCACTCTTCGGTGGTACAGGGATAAAAGTATATATCGGTTAGCATATTTCATGTTCTTTTCCATTAAATAGAGTAATTTTTCTACTTCTTGAACTCATAAAAAGTAATTGGACTCGACTCATAAATTGACAAGTCAACTTTGTCATGGAGTCATTAATTAGACCCTTTTTTTTTATCTCATTGTGGAAAGTTATATGGCAGTTGACACGGTTGAATATTTAATCTCGCCAATTAGGTAGTATGCTACAGCTTAATTAATTCTCTTGGGTGAATTGGGACCAATAGTTAAGGTGCTTCATAGCAGAACTGACAACTAGTTGTCAGTATACATGATCATGTGATTGATAAACTTATTAGATTTACAAAGAAAGAAAAAACAGTCGACACACTTATTGTCAATTTACTTGTTCACATCTTTAATGAAGTTAGTTACAAATATGTTTGTTAATATCAAATTTTAATTATTTATATGTTGTAGATAAAATAATTAAAATTGGATAATTAACAGTTGTGTATTATGAGTTAAGATATATACAATTATAACTAACAAATTAAGTGATCGAGTTACAACGACCGGCGAGTTCGAAAACTTGTGATTGTGACTCGATCTCCTCTTCATGGGCTCCCTTGACAACTTCCAGCGACATCGATCAGCTGTAGCAATGACGATGACCTCCTAGACTGTTAGTGACGATTGCCCTAGCGCCGACTACCTCATCCTAATAGGAATTTGCTCTTTTCACCTCTCCTCTTTCAACAATTAAAAATTTCACTCACCAACAATTATGCAATCGTTGTTGTCTAAAGGGATGCTGAATTGTATAAAAAATTGTTGGCAAATGAGTGTTGCCAAAAAGAATTTAGTAATTTAATATTCAGGATAAGACAACATTTATTACTAAAATTTGACAAAATATCGCTTGATCGAAGCAAAATATCGTTGAAATTCTTATTTACATCGCTGAATCGATGAAAAATATCAATATTTCGATTTTCTGGATAAAATTTTGATAAAACAACTGGATCGATGAAAAACATCAGCACAACAGATGCAAATAAATATAATAATTTTTGTGCTGAAAGTTTAGGTTGTTAATTTTGAAGAATACTCTTCTTTATGTAAATTTATATGCAAATATTTATAAGTTACTTTTCGAATGAATCATCCAATGATTAAATCGAACACTCTTCATTTCTGGACGGGTAGATATTCTAAAATCGAGCACTCTAATTACAACATTGACAACATAAAAATTAAAAAAGAAAAAATTTTAATTAAGAAAAAATCTACGAATAATCTGAATCGTCGGATATAGATGAAATAAAAAGAATTGTTCGTTTTAGATTTACCAGTAATTTTTAGGGATGGAAAAAACTATCCATTCCTTCTCTCTTTCTCCTCCTAAGACTGTGCTCCAGCCGAATAAATGTGAGGGAAGAAAGAGTAAGAAAATGTAGGGAAATGAGGTGAAGGTGAATGTGATTACTTGCTGCACGATTAGTGAAGGTAAAGATTTGTTGGACCACGACTAACCTTATAAGTGAGTTGGCGATGAAATTTTTGAGGGAAAATTCATAAATTACAACAGTTAACCTCGATTACACTCCAAATTAGGAGGGAACAAAATTATCGGTGCCAATGGAGCATCGTAACCCTCTGCCTCTCTTTTCTTCCTCCGTTAAAATGCACTGAAGCAAGAAAACCGCTGAGTTTCACCTAACCTTCCTTCTCTTTCCTAACCTTCCTCCGTTAAAATGTACTGAGAACCATCATTTTAAACCTTGCACTATATAACGATATCTGATTTCACTGTTTTTTTTTTTTAACAGAATCTGATTTCACTGTTTCTAATACTAGTAGTGCAATAATCTTATCTAACCATTACACTAGGGTTCTCAAAACAGGGCGGGTCGGGTACCCGTCTGGATCCACAGGTACGGCGGGGCGGGTATGCACGGGTCCGAACTCAAAACATCCAACCCGACCCGTGAAAGGTCCGGGCGGGTCCAGACGGGTCGGATCGGATTCGTCCAACTTTTTGAATTTTTTTGAATTTTTTTTGAATTTTTGAATTTAAAAGTGCACATTATTTTAATATATATATATATATTCGAATTTTTCTGAATTTTTTTTGAATTTTTGCACGGTTCCACGAGTCCACGGGTCCACGGGTCGGGCACGGGCGGATCTAAGCACGGGTCCAAACGGATTTGGAGGATTTGGAGCCAACCTGATCCGTGCTAGATCCGTAGATTCGGGATTCACAGGTCCGGACGGATCTAGACACGGATATAAGTCGGGCACGATCCGGACACGGACGGATCCACAAGCAAGTAGACCCGTCCGTATTTTTTGAGAACCCTACATTACACTATGACTTTACTTTTACTATATCTAAACAAAGACACCCCTGTTTATCCAACTTTTCTATTGAGAAAAAAATGAGAGTCATGCCCTCATTTTATTCATCAAATAAAAAGTTCAATTACACATCTAAAAGAGAAAAGGTAGGTCTTTCAAAAAAAAAAAAATGAGATTCCATGAATAAACATGAGCTAGAACGCAAAGGTCTCTCATAAGAAAAGTTCAATTACCCTGTTTATCCAACGTGTAATGTAATTTAAAACACAAATGATTCTGACAACGATCCCTAACGAATTTCCTCTTATTCAAAATGCAAATGGCACAAGTGGCCTGGCTCCAAAATGGATGTTTGGCACATTTTTCTCAATACACATTCTTCCAATAAAAATTGTCCAACTCTTTGGTCCAAATTAAAAACTTCCTCCAATTTTGATGAGACTAGCATTGAGCTGGAACTTGGTAAATGCCCGGACACAATTAAATCTGAACACTGAGATTGAGATCAAATTCGAACACAAATCTATTAAAATTCACTAAAATATCATTAAAATCTCATTTTTCACTAAAAGATAATAAAAATATATATTAAATTTTGTATTTTTAAAAATCAATCTCGATCACTTGCCCAAACTTGCTTATGAATAGCTCTGCCACTAGTCCCAAGTCCTTACTACATCGACAACGAACTTTCAGCTCAAGTTCTTTTATGTGCGTCTAACACTAACATATTGTAACATAATGTTTTGGGAAAAACTTAAATATATATGCATAGGTATTTTCTAAATACTTCACTCAATATATATATTCTAATTAAACGATACGAACTCAGTGAAATATTTAAGGAACATCTATCTACATATACCTAAATTTTCTCTAACATTTTTCATTTCCCCCTCTTTTAGAGCAATAAAATAACGAATTTACATCATATCTTAACTTGCCATGCTTCTTTTATTCTTAATTTAAGCGCTCTTAATAATATAAATTGAATTCAGACACTCAAACCTGTTTTTAAGGTGTCAAAGTTATCTTTTAATCTTTTCAATTTTTGTTGAAGCTTGAATCTACGACCTATCCGTACAGGGGTGAAACCAAAACACCGAGTTAGGAGAGACCGATTTAAAGTTAGAGACCGATTTACAAGTATAGTCTAATTTAAATGTCATAAAGATATCAAAATTTAATTTTAATCAAATTATACAAATTTTTAATAAATATTTTAACTAAAAATCTTACTATTTAATTAAATTTAATTAAAAAAAATTAAACAAAGAATCCAAATTTCCGGACCAATCTGATTCTTCTTTTTTTTGTACCTACAATTGAAAATTCATTGACTAGACGCAACTTTATTAGACCCAATCAAAGTCTTGTATTTTCTACCAAAAAAAAAATGAATCAACTGTTTGGAATTGAAATAACAATAGTCAAACAGTAGGTAGGTATAGTTGTAATTCTAAGTCCGTATGATTGCTGAAAATGTGGTTAATTATGAAGAAACTCATTGTCAAAAAAAATTTATTTACCTGAAAAAAAATGTTGTTTCGTGAGAATAAAGTCGGAAATATATCTTTTCGTGAAATAAACACAAAAATGAATTCATAAAACTACCTTTCTCGAAAAAAGAATCTTTTCCGTAGGGTACATGAAAATATATTTTTACAAAAAGAATATTTTCCGTAGGGTATCAAGAAATTACCTTTTTCTGTGGAGCTAAGCGCGAAAGTAACTCTACGAAAATGACTTTGCTTTTGGAGTCGCCTGCTTTTATTTCTGTAGTTAGCATGGCACATTTTCATGGTATTTGCATGGAAATGATTCAAAAGTTATCACAGAAATAATTCTATTATCAACATAATTATTATTTATTTGTGCAGTTTTTAAGAAATATGAAACCATTATTTTTGTTGATAAAGCTATTATTTCTGTCATTACATATATAATTTATGTCACTAGAATCATTATTATTGTCAGTAAATATATTATTTTGTCTCTGTCAGTAAATTTTATTATTGCTGAAATAATATACTTTATTTGTCATAATATCATCCCTAATGAAGTTCGTCACAAAATTTAAGGCCAGAATTTTGTCATAATATCATCCCTAATGAATCTTCGCGGTTCAACTTTTATTTGTCATAATATCAATTACAAGCAAGTAGCATCAAAATTTACAGGTGTAAACTGCAAAAAATAAAAAATAAATCTATATCCAAAATTTGACCATATAATTTTACATAATACAAAAAATATTCAAAATTTAAAGATGGTACCAAACATTATCAAGAATACCATTTAAGAAACTAAACTTTCAAGATTTGATGGTCTCACATACATGTAAACATTATTAGCTACTTGCATAGTATATGCATATGAAGATAAACACTCATTATGAAAATATTTCAGAAATGAAAATGTAAAAAATCTCCATTTTTGCTGGCCAACGATATCAAACTTGAAGCAACATTCAATTCGTATGTACTTCCAGTCTAAACAAAGCAACATAAAAGAAAGGAAATTTGAAGAATTTCTCTACTTGAGCTCCACCAGCTTTATGTATACAAGTGATGCATGTTTTCTTAGCACATGAAATAACTTCCTACAGAAGAAATGTTTTATAAGCAATTTGTTACTATGACGACATCAAATGCACTAAAAAATTATAGATTGCAGCCACTATATTTCCATAGCAAATTTTTTAAGGACTCAATTTGATGTTTAATTGCAGTGAGAATTTAAAAGAAGCAAGCTTTTTCAATTTTGAACATAGTTATAATATTACGAAGTGCATGCAAATCTCTGCTAGATAGATGAGTTGGAGCAGAAAGAGAGAGCTAACAACCTCTGAGCAAGCGAGAGAGAGAGACGAGAAAATAATGGTGGGACCAAACTTGATTTGATGGGCGGAGCTCCGCCGTCAATTTTAGGACTAGGTCGAGAGGAAAAAAAGTAGAGAAAAAGGAAAAGAAGGGATCTGAAGCAAGTAGAGAAATACTATCGTGCTAGTGCTGGAGAAGAGAGAGAGTAACATAGTAAACTTTGTTGAAATTTTGGAGGAAACTTTGCCCTAAAAAAATTGGAGTATTGCCATTGATAGTATTTTTTTTGTGGAAGCCTGGACTCATGGAGAGGCATATAATAGTAATTTTTGAGAAGTTATATTATTTATGTGAAAGCGAAGGAACAAGTTTG
Organism: Eleocharis quinqueflora; assembly: GCA_964058865.1. Classification (NCBI taxonomy): domain Eukaryota; kingdom Viridiplantae; phylum Streptophyta; class Magnoliopsida; order Poales; family Cyperaceae; genus Eleocharis; species Eleocharis quinqueflora. The sequence goes on along the minus strand of CAXKVX010000088.1, from coordinate 301,592 downwards.
TTCTGTTCATAATTTGTTATGTGATAAATTCATGAAAAAAATAAATTATTTTTGTGAAAAATATTTTGCCACGCAAAAAACATATATGAACCATCAAAATATTGAAAATTATGCAGTGACTACAACAACGAGAAAACATGAGGCGACTATATATATGATAAAAATGCGATCATGGGGAGGATATTTCATATGATTACTTATCGAATACATCTATTTATTTATTTATTTTTCTCAGATGCAGATGACTAGAATTCCTGATTCCCTTCTGTTTCTTAGGAAATGGGGTCTGCCAAACAGGCCTTAGCGTTGAAACTATATAAAAAATAGTGTTTTGGAATTGACATCGCGCAAGGGCCAAGGGTACATCTTACCGACTTCTTTTAATAATGGAAATTAAAATATTTTAATTATATTTAAATAGAAAGATTATCTAAAAATCTTTAAAAATTGAAAAGATCGATATTAGCAATACTGGCCAAAAGATCAGAGTTGTCAACACTGACCTTTCACTTCTTTAAATTTGCGTCACTTTTTAGACATAATTTTTTATTAAAAATATTATTAATTTAATTGATGAGTTATGTTATATTTAGATATTTTTTGTAACAACTTCGGCTACGCTCGTTGAGATCATAAATAGTTTATTTCTATCATCACAAGTCATCTCGCTGTAAGTATTTGAGTCTACTTTCATCGCGTCGAGTCTGATTTGCGATCGGAGAAACAAACAATTCAAATTTAATTCAGACGCAAACTCATGATAAAAATGACTAATTAAGACATAATTTGAACATGGAGTCAAATTTGAGATTCACATTATTCCGATCTCAAATCAGACTCGACGGGGTGGAAGTAGACTCAGATACCTACAGGTCGATGGCTTGCGACGATAAAAAAAAGTTAATTACGATTTTCACGAGCGCAACTGAAGTTGCTACAAAAAATATTAAGTATGATTAGCATTTTTTCTACAAACTTGAGATGCGTTTGTCTGGATCGTAATTAAGTTTTTTTATCGTCGAAAGTCATCGAGCTGTAGATATCCGAGTCTACTTCCATAGCGTCGAGTCTGATTTGCAGTCGGAGGATTGCCCATATCAAATTTGGCTCCATCTTCAACTTATGTCTTAATTAGTAATTTATCATGAGTTTGCGTCAGATTCAATTTTGAATCGCTCGTTTCTCCGATCGCAAATCAGACTAGACGCGGTGGAAGTAGACTCGAGTACTACAGCTCAATGAGTTGTGGCAATAAAAAAAACTTAATTACGATCCCGACGAGCACAACTGAAATTTTTACAAAACTTACATAAATACAACCCAATTCATAAATTAAAATACAACCGTACCAAATTTGAATTATTTTTATAACTGACCTGAAAAAATTAAAAAAATAACATTTATAACCCTGAATTCAAATCTTTGACAATAATGACTCTATTTTTAAATGTTCACGTTCGCATGTTAACATCTAGACGCTTGCATTCAGAGGTACTTAGAATTTTATTTTGTTCTGTTTGAATTTCTAAGTGCCCTCTGAATCCATGGATTTGAATAATACGTCTGAACGTAAATTATAAAATAGAATCATTATCGTGAAAGATTTTATTTCAAGGTCATATATGTTATTTTTTATATTTCCATGTTAGTTATAAAAATAATTCATATTTAACTCAAAAATCATATGGACAGTATTCACAATACCGTCCATTTTGCCTTTTTCTGGAGGGTGTTCGCAACACCGACATTTTCTATTTAGAACTTTTCAAGTACTCTTTATGTTTAAAAATAATGTATTTATTTAATTTTTAATAATAAAAAATGGTAATTTTCCTATATGAATGTTTTTTTTTTGGGTTTTTACTGCGCCTTTTCCTATATGAACTTACAACTTTCTATACTGAATAATTTCATCCATGTACGTTGACTTGATGGATATCTAAACGCTTGTATCATTTACTACAGATATCCGATTGGGTTGATTTTCTTTACGCTGTCCGTCAAATTACAACAATTCAAACGAGTCTAATATTGCATATATCTTAACGTTATTTTGTTCGCTTCTCAATTATTGAGTTGCTTGGTAATTTAGTTATTATTTCAGTCACGTACTTCATTTTGTTACGACTTTTAAAAGGTTTCACTAACATGATCTAACAAAAATTTGGATGATTGACACGAACGATAATAACATAAACCAGAAGAGCTCCATTGCTAAAATTATAATTATAACAATATTATGTCACTAAACCCTGTAAATTGTTAGAGTGAATGACTTATAACTAGTAATTGTGCTAGTGCACAACAACATAAAGAAATTATGTAGTAGAAAATAAAATTTACTAAAATATTTTTCATACAAATTTTCATAAAATTTTGATAAAATAAATATCGTTGAACGTAAATGTATCTAATAATGTGACGTGAGGTGTAAAACGGCGAAACAGTGTCATGGATATTGCAACTACGTCATGAAACTTGGAGCGTGAAGCGTGAACTGACAAGCCGGCGAAGCGGCGCCATGCAGCTGAGCTAATCATGCGCCTTGCAACGGCGTCATGTAGCTTGGAGCGTGAAGCTGCGGAGCGGCGTCATGCGACGTGAGGCGTAAAGCAGCAGAGCGGCATCTTGCGGCGTGCAAAGGCGGAGCGGTGTCATGCGGATTGCAGCGGCGTCATGCGACTTGCAGCGTGAAGCGTGAAGTGGCAAAGCGGTGAAGCGGTGTCATACGATCTCCAGCGGGTCGTAGTGGCGTCATGCGGCTTGGAGCGGGTCGTGTGTCTTGCAGTGGCGGAGCGACGTCATGTGGCTTGCAATGGTGGAACGATGTCATGAAAGCAGATGGTGACGTGGCGTAGCGGCGTCATGCGGCTTGGAGTTTGAAGCGTGTAGTTGCAGAGTGGCAGAGTAGCGTCGTGCAGCTTGCAGCGGCGTCGTGCGACGAAGCGACGTCACGAAAGTGGATGGTGACATGGCTGTCGCTTCTTGCATTCCTATGCTCACTTTGAACTTGATTATTTTTAGGTACCCTCAGCGGATTTGCTCGAACTTGGTCTCGAAGGATAGAGGAGATGATGCTCTCTCTAGCGAGTCCTTACTTCTATTGTGCGTAACAGCAGTTTAGCCCGAGAAAACACACAAATATAGCTACTTGATACACGATCCTGGATACTTTGCCAATTTTCAGAAGTTAAGCACTAATATTTTATGGTTGCTAACTTTGGATCCGAATATTTTCTTTTGCTTTGAGCGCATTTGCTTGAAGTTGGTCTCGTAGGTTATAGGTTTTTGTGTACAACCCTACTCATGATCTTTTTATAGTGCTCCAATAATGAAACATGCAACCGAAGATTAAAGTTTGTTTATAAATGAAAAATGAAAAATGACTTAGTTTCTTTTGTAATTATGTTTTGTATGTTTTTATGGATAATAAACAAACTATAAAAATCTAATTATATCAATCCTTTCCTTTTTGTTGTCTGCACGGACACAATTACTTATATATATATATATATATATAGAGGAGGGATCCGTAGCCGCCAACCATATCGTAGCCGCTCGCAACCGATCCATCATAACAAATGTAAATGATCAATCCGGACCGTTCAAAACATTGTCCATACTAATATAGACTTGAAGACCAAATTTTACATTTTTTGAATTTTTATACTATTTTATCGGATGTGTTGAAAATTAGATGTTTGTAAATCGTTAAATAAATAAATTTTCAATCGTTCCGATAAAATAGTAAAAAAATTCAAAAAAAAATGTAAAATTTGGTCTCCAAGTCTATATTAGTATGAAGAATGTTTTCAACGGTCTGAATTGGTTATTTACATTTGCTATCATGGAGTGGTTGCTAGCAGTTGGAAGTTAGGCGGCTACGGATCCCTCCTCATATATATAACACAAGCATATCAATATCTGATGTGTATCAGATATAATACCAAATATAACATCAAAAAAGGAGAGACAGAGAAACAAAGTATGACTACCAATATCTTGTCCCTCTACGCCAAATAGTTAAGACGCACAATTGGCGTAAGAGCTCGTCAAAGAGCATCACATTTTCTATCCGACGAGACCAAATTCGAGCAAACTCGCTTAACGCAAACGAAAATAATCAGATCCAAAGTTAGCAATTAGAAAATATTAGTGCTTACCTTCTGAAAATTGGCCAAGTATCGAAGATCATGTATCAATTAGCGAGTTTGCTCGAATTGCTAACTTTGGAGCACCAAACCTCTAATGCTCCACATTTGTTATCTCTAATTTGAAAATTTTAATGACCAATCTGAATCGTTAAACATGATCTACATATTAAAATCTATTTGGAGATTGAAATTTACATTTTTTTTTTTTTTGCTATTTTTTAAAGAGGTAGGAAAATTGCAACTTTTGTTGGTCTAGAAATCGTTTGATTAGCAATTTTTCTACCTCTTTAAAAAAATAGCAAACAATTTCAAAAAAATGTAAAATTCAATCTGCAAGTAGATTTCAATATGTAGATCATGTTCAACGGTTCGAATCGGTCGTTTGGATTTTTCAAATTGGAGATAACGGATGTGGAGCACAAGCGATTTGCTGCTTCATGGAGCACCCTAGCCTATCTCTCTCTCTATATATATATATATATGGAAGTTTACAAGAAATTAATATACTAAAACCTATAAAATTAAACATTGCAAAAAGTAGCAAAATCGTTCTTTCAAGTATAAGAGAATTTTTCTCATCAAGTCATACAAAAAAAACACAAACAACAATGATAATAATAAATTTCAGAGTGCATTCACTGTACCTACATTTTCAATATGGCATCAAATAAAAAGGTTACTATTAATGGAGTCGAATATATATACATAGGAGATGCAAAAAAAAAAAAATAGAAACTATATTAACAGAAGGAAATACTTGAATTAAAATCCTCAAATTTTATCGAGGGCTATGGAATAGTCAAGCGGGAGATATTATGGAAAATCTAACTCAAATATAAAATATATTTGAATCATCTTTGAATCAAATCTGACTTAACATAAAAATCTAACTTAACAAATTAACTCAAATCTGACACAAATTGCGTCTAGCGATATTTGAATCATCATATTTTTTAAACTCAATGGCGGAGAGTACAATACTTCGTTCCGTGTCCGTACAACTATTAGTAATTATTTATACAGAAAAGAGGAGCTTTAATTGTGCTAAATACTCGGTATCATAAAATGTTACAAATTATTTTATTTATATTTCAGAAAATTCAACTAAAATGTCGAATTTGAATTTTTGTCTTGTTCATTTTTATAAGATATGTATGAACATAAAATATATTTTTTTGTTAAGTTAATTTGTGTCAGATTAAGTAATTAAATATAAAAGTCCAATTAATTATTATTGGTTCATTTTAATGCGGCATTCATCTTTATCATCTTCAGTGCAAAATTAACTCTAATATTTATATCATAAAAACCAAATAATATATAATTTATATGAAACTAACTAATTTAGAACGAGAAATATTATTTTGCAATAAACATAATAATGATGATAATAATAATAATAAAAATCATCAGTAATATAGTCGGTGCAAATCATTCAGATTTTGTCAGTTATGTATTTTTTTTCATCGTACAACACTCCTTCAATTCATATACCTATTTATAGGAGCAAACTCGAGATTTTCGTTAGGAAGAAACAAGATCGATAAATTTTTTTTCTAAGAAAAAATGATGCACATTTAAAAATAAATAAATTAAAAACATATTTTTCAAAAAAAGATTATAATTTCTTTAAATATACAAGATATATTTTGAACAAAAAAAATTCGAGAAAAGACAACCCCGACCTTACTAGCTCCGCCCCTGTCTATTATCCAGTGATACGGCCTATCATCGAGGTAGCTAAAGTTCTAGGTTCTGGATATCATATAACATGACATTTTTTTCTGTAGCCAATAATACGCAATTTTTTTATAGGATCAATTGTAAGAGAACACGTTTGTTAGAATGAAAAAAAAGGACAAGATGGAGAACCAAAGTATGCGGTCCCGGTACTAACTAACTAAATTAAAGCAAATATATGTTGGAAAAAAATTAAACCAATGCAATAAATAAACACTTTTAGCAACCCTTTATAGGTAGCCAGCTTTGTATGTATGGCATCACTAAACGACCCATAAGTTAATTAATTTTGAGATTAATAGGGGATCATCTCCCTAACTAACTTTGATGGCAGAAATTAACAAAACATGTACAGTTATCTCTGATTTCATATATATAGTTTAATTAATCTTGGTCACTTGTATGTTTGGCCTTAATTATATATACATACAAGTTAATCTTGCTAATTAATATGGTGTTGAAAAACTGTTTTTCTATTCAAATTTTTAGTGCAAGACTATAAAGGGAATCAAGAGAACCTTTCCAAAGTGTAAACTCTAACTTCAAATGATGACTTGAAGTTGGAGGCTTCAATTGACGAGTCAAATGTTTACATTATTTTTTGAGTCTATTTTGCATACGATGAGAACATGACATTTTTTAAAATATGTATGCAGCCAAAATTACTTGTTTGATCAAATGGCATTTTAGCTAAAAAGGGGAGATAGTAACAAAATATATAATGAGCTTTTAGCAAGATAGTATCCTACAAAAAAGAATGTGAATTCACTTCAAAGAGAATGCAAGTCACTACTACAGAAATTGACTTTAAAAGTCCCTCTTTTAAACCAGACAGAAAGTTAATATCTAATTTGAAGAGAACTTCGATTTTAAAGGTTCCAAAATATTCAGAATTGGATTTTTAAAAGCGAACACTAGGGAAGCGTCGATTTTACAGACATTCTTTAAAAGCGGCCTGTAGAACCTCTCTAGTTTAATAACCTTTTAAACCGAATGGGTGGCCAGTGCCCGGTTTAAAAGCTCCACTTTTAAAAGTGAACGATGAGGAGGGTCCATTATTAAAACCCTTTAAAAGCGTCTCTATTTGCATGTCCGATTTAAAAGGTAAAACCTAAGACCCAACTCCAACGCGCCAAGTGATTCTTCTCTCCCAACAAGCAACCGCCAGCAACGAAATAGAAATTAATACCCTCAGCCATATAAAAAAACCATAAAATGCACATTTAAAGCTCCTTTTTTTATTTTTTACACTACAAATTGTGTTACACTAATTACTTTATTCTTCTCTCTTGATCATTAAACTTGATCTCCTCTATCTCCATTAAGATACACATTTTTTTATCAATTTTAGTACTTAATTAATTTTTACATATTTAATTTGCTATTAATATGTATTTTTTTATTAAATTACAATAATTTCATCTTCATCACCACCTCCTTCATTGCAAGTATTTGGAGGTATTTTTTTATTAATATCTACTTTTTTTTTAAAAAAAATAATTCGTTTTGTAGATCCAACTAATATCGCATATTTGATAAGTAATTTGCATCGCGTATAATTGAATTGAATACATACATATATATATACACCTATATGTTATATATATACAGCCCTGAAAGGTCATGTTTTTTAATATTAAACTGGATTGTTTTTAAAAAATATTTAAATATAGCTAGAAAGCTCTAAAAATCACGAAATTTGATTTCCTACAAAATTTTGATATGAAGAATTTATTGAGCAAATTAAATTTAAATTTTGACCACAAAAAAATTGGCTAATGTGAAACTTTTGCATTTCGGCCGAAGTGCAAACGTTTTCACATTAGCCATACTCTATATATTATATATATATAAAGAGAGAGAGAGAGAGAGAGTTAGGCTAGGGTGCTCCATGAAGCACTAAACCCCTAATGCTCCACACCGTATCTCCAATTTAAAAATTCCAATGGCCGATCCGAACCGTTGAACATGATTCACATATTGAAATCTACTTGGAGAATGAATTTTACATTTTTTTTTTTGCTATTTTTTAGAGAGGTGAGAAAATTGCAACTTTTGTTGGTCCAGAAACCATTTGATTAGCAATTTTTCTACCTCTTTAAAAAAATAACAAAAATTTTTAAAAAAAATGTAAAATTCAATCTCCAAGTAGATTTCAATATGTAGATCATGTTCAACAGTTCGGATCATTCGTTGGAATTTTCAAATTAGATATAACAGATATGGAGCACGAGCGATTAAGTGCTCCGTGGAGCACCCTAGCCTTTCTCTCTCTCTCTCTCTATATATATATATATATATATATATATGTAAGTATTGTCATATAGGACCAAAATATCGGAACAAAAATTGATTTAGGTCGATACCCGTTCGGAATTAATCCAATACCCCATGTTTGGTTGTGGCATAAGTGAGGAATAAACCCTCTATTCCTCACAGAGCCAAACATGAATAAATAAGGGAGTCATAAGAATGTATAAGAGAAAGTTATGCCTTCATAATTTAAGGAGCCTAAATAGGTGGCATAAGTTATTCCCTCAAGTTATGCCTCTGTGGGATCCACAATTCAAGCTATTATATTGTTATGTTATTGTCTAATAATATTATAATAATTATAACTATAATATAACAATAATTATAATAATAATTCTTATTATTTCATATTGTTTTCTTATTATGCATATCATTATATTTATTATTTTTATTAAATATATTTCTTAAAAATAATTATTTATCATTATATTTAATTATTATTTAATTAATATAATCATTTTGCTAGTAACATAATTTTTTAGAATAACTTTATTTACTATTATTATTATTATTTCTATTATTATTATCATTATTTCTATTAAATCATCATCATCATCATTATTATTATTATTATCTCTATTAAATTATCATTATTTTTATTTTTATTATTTAATATACTTTGTATAAATATATTTTTATTTGCAATATAATTTTGTGATTAAGGTCTTTAATAGTTTTAAGATGATGATGTTAATGATATAATTAATAACAATAATAATGAAGAAAATAATAATTAAATAATAATACTATTATTATATATATTTTTTAATATATTTTAATATAATATTTAATTTTTTCTTTTTAATATTATTAAGTGATTAAGATCACTATTAGTTTTTAAGATTAATGATGATGAATGATGATGATGATGATGATGATGATAAATAATAATGCTAAGAAAGTGTTATTCTCTTTTATTCCTCAATTGACTCAACCAAACACGAATAATTTATGATGTCTTAACTTTACATAGCAATTTATGCCTCCTTAACTTTACCCCCCAACCAATACGGATTAATCTCGAATAGTCCTCCGTATGAGACTGCTCTTTGAACACTGTCTCATTTAGAATTAGTCGACATATGATATTTGCAATCTAGTGTTAACTTTAATTTATTTGGCGAGTCTAATATTTATTTCTAAATTTTTACATTCGTTCTGTATAAATGAAGATATTATAAAATTACTACAAAAAATGAGTTCACAAAAATAATTAAATTTTGACTTGATCATGATATTATATCAAATGAACTCAGAAAATAGAAGATCTTGACTCAAACAATTGCCTTTCGATGGCTAGCTCGGTTTGGAAACTTTTTTAAACCCTTTATAAAAAAAAATGTTATTGCATGTTTTTAATGTATACATTCGACAGGTAGTCTTTCCATGGCTTGACTGCAAACGTTTTAGTTTTAACTTTAAATGTGAAACGTTACAAAGATAGCTTCATTGATACCGCTATTATAAATTAGGTTAAATGAATATTTATTCATGTTAATATCAACATAAAAATGATAAATATAAATAATAACTCATTTAAATAATAAAGTGATATACAAAGTAGATCAAGGATATGGTACTATGCAGGCATGCAGCTATTAATTTGTCCAATAAATTAAGATTTAAATTGCTCGATAAATTTTTCATATGAAAATTTTGTAAGAAATCAAAATTAATATTTTTAGAGCTTTCTTGCTATTTTTAAATATTTTTTAAAACAGCCCAGCTTTAATATATTACAAAGTGTCATTTATGAGTTGTTTTTAAAAAATATTTAAAAAGTAACGAGAAAGCTCTTAAAATCAATAAATTGTATTTTATACAAAGTTTTGATATGAAAAATTTATTGAGCAACTTAAGTCTCAATTTATTGAGATAATTAAACATGCATATTACCATAACCTTCCTCTACAAAGTAAGTTAAATAATAAAGTTATGTACATTTAATATATAATAATTAGTTTCAACTGAATATGTAATATTACCTTCCTTGAGAAATTAACAATGCCATTGCAAATGGGTTCCGATCATTATCAAATTGGTGTATGCGGGCTCATCTAGTGATGATCAGTTGGGTCAAAATGTGCAGCCTAGAATGAAGAAATTAGAAGTAAAAACAAGAGACTTGACTCTAAAGTTTAGTTTATTGGAACGGTTGAATTCGCACTTTTTGAAAATGCATGCAACTTTTCTTCATACTAAACAAAAAAGGAAAGACATAACAGTGGAAACCTACTCTATATAAGCACCAACCCTCTCATTCTCTCTTCATCCAAACACCCCTCTTATGTAAACAGGGAATACAACTAATTAATTAAAGTTGCAATTGATCAAACTCTATTTGCTTTGCATATATGGAGCTTCAAAATCCCTCAGATGAACTCTTGGCAATATTTGTCCCAATTGTTGTATATTGGGTTTATTCTGGCCTGTACATGATGTTAGGCACATTAGAGAAGTATAGGTTGCATTCTAGAGAGGATGAAGAGAAGAAGAACTTGGTGCCAAAAAGAGAGGTTGTCAAGGGGGTTTTGCTTCAACAGCTAGTTCAGGCTGCCATCGCATCTCTAGTGTTCCTGGTAAATTTAATTATCAGCATTATCAGATTCTGTTACACTTGAAATGTTGAGACATTTAAATCAACTTATAGTTGTCTTGTGAAAGTCTCTAACAAATTAACTAACGCATGTAGCAACAGTACTGGTAAATGTAGAAAGCTAAATATCACAGATGATAGCTGCTCGAGGCCGCACACAGATCGACATCTGTTGTTACTGATAAATATATATCTTACCAACATAATATATTTCCCTTTAGTGTAAAATAATGTACAATAGTATGTTATTATTTGCACACGTCAAGTGAAAATTTCAGCCACTTTTTTTGTTATTTTCATATATATTACCTACTTTTCTTTCTTGAGTACTGTTGTGTATATTTCATTTGATATACACACCAGAGTACGTAAACTAGTATCACAATTGGGTTCTTCATGCATGCTCTGGCTAAAATTAACCAAAGTAGAAAATAAATCACCCTCCTTAATTCAGGTTTGAAAAAATTGTATACTGCTGCTTTTTTATGTTGAGACCAATACTGTGAGTAGGAAAAACATCACCTTCCTTCAGGTTTGTCTTACATTAATTTATCAAAGCAATAAAACATAATGAGGCTGAATTTGTTAGATGATCAATTTGATTTTCATGTAAGAATATGTTGCTTCGTTTATGATTACATATCATTTTATAAATAATTTATTCATTTGAATTTGAATTTGAATTTGAATTTGTGTTGTACCTAACTAATGTGGGCATAAATTTTAAAATACAATAAAAGGCAGCTATTATCTTAACAAAAAAAAAATACTCAAATAAAAGCAATTATATAATATATGTTAATAATATGGGGTCATCATGCAATTAATATTCATCGTCATAGGGTCCCAATTAAGCTGGTATATATAATAATAATGTATATATACACAACACAAGGTGACCCAGACATGCATGATTAACTGTGTAGCTTCCTTTATTATAAACAGAAACACGCTCCGGTGTAATAAATAAATACGAACTGTTGTATATATAAATAGCCGCTATAGTTAGGTTGATCGATGTAGTGATGCTTCCTCAATAAATTAATATCCACCTTTTCAATAATTTGGATTATTTACTTCAAATTCCTTGAATGGATGTTGTTAAGAGTTACTGATAACTGGCCAATATTCCAAATTCTCTGACATGTGGCTATCAAGTTATGTGCGTAATGTCGATGCAACAATAGCAAAAAAGATGGAGAAACCAATTAAAAAGAGAAAAGAAGGCCTTATTTAGGGGTCCGGGTCTGCTAGGGAAATTAAAGAGGGTCATATTATTCATTTTTTAATACTGTTGGATTAAAAATGAACGGCTCCATACTCACAGATAGTCACTTCTGATATTAATCTGATTCATTCGTTATAATTTAACGATTCGGAAAGAAATAAAGAAAGAAAAGTAGGAAATCTCAATCAGTATTTACGAGTGTGAATGGTTACTATACGGGTAGGAGGAAATTAACTATTTTGTATTCATATTTATTTCAAATTGTATTATTCATATTAAATATAATTCTTTAAAAAGATTTATCCATAACTCTATATTCATTAAAATTATCAGATAACGAAGCGGATAATTTTATACAATAATTATTTTTATTTTTTTATAAATAAATCATCAAAGCTCATTTATTTAAAAAATGCGGCAATATGTAAATAGAAAACAGTTCAAATATAAATATACAATAGATTTGAAATCAAATATTTTTATTAAAGTATAAAAACTCAACCAACTCTTGTCCAATTTTAATTAAAAAAAACAAGACATAAATAAAATGCAAATAGAGAAACTAAGAAGAAAACAAGAAGAAGGTGGTACTTAGGAGTGTGAATGGGTACAGTGCCGGTGAAATTATTTTCGTATTCATATCTATTTGAAATTAGTCTTATTTATATCAAATCATTATTCGTTAAAATTTGATTTATTCGTAGTCTATATTTATCTGTTAAAATTACCGAATAACAAAAGGATAATTTTATATAATATTTATATTTTAAAAAAACGCGGCACTATGTATATAGAAAAAATCAAATATACAATCGATTTGAACTCAAATATTTTAGTATAGTATATCCTTATCCATTTGTTTAACTAAAAATAAATCTAACTCATATCCAATAATTTAACTAAAAAATATTTATTATTCATTTTCGTCTTATCAAATACAATACGATCGAATAATTGAATAAAAAAACACCGTTGACAGTTCTAGCGATACTAATACGTACAATAGTACTTGCTAACTAGAAATATATATCCAGCAGGGAAAAAGAGAGATCTATCTAAATTCTAAAACTATCTAAAGGTTATTTGAATTATCACATAAGATGTTTGTCCCTTAATGAGTTAATCATGTCCTTGTGGAAAAGCAGCATGCATGATTAATCGTCAATCAAGGGAATTCATTGATTACAAAATGTTGACATGCCACCAAAACAAACCTTACCGAGGGAGCATCCAAATATATATTTCACTGTTAAATTGGTTATTTGGTGGCAACCACCAATAATTAATTAAAATCATGACACGCCTACATTTAATATGTCTTTATTATTTTTTACATTCTTTTTTGTCGCCGATATATATTGCCTGGATGCATGCAATACAATTAAAAAGTAATTATAATCACATTTTTTATATTTATACAGTATGGACAAAACTCTGAAAATGCCAGGATGAGGGAACCATCACTACTCACTGTATCAAGTCAATTTCTCATAGGCATGTTTGTAATGGATACATGGCAGTATTTCTGGCACCGGTACATGCACTATAACAAGTTCTTGTACCGGCACATTCACTCGTGGCATCACCGGCTTGTTGTCCCGTACAGCTTTGGCAGCCAGTACAACCACCCGATCGAGGGCCTCCTCCTCGACACCATCGGTGGGGCCCTTTCATTTATCATCTCCGGCATGTCGCCTCGTACTTCAATCTACTTCTTCTCATTTTCGGCGATAAAGGGGATCGACGACCATTGCGGTTTGTGGCTACCCGGAAATGTATTCCACATGTTGTTCTGGAATAACACAGCTTACCACGACGTGCATCACCAGTTATACGGGAATAAGTACAACTTCTCACAGCCATTCTTTATCACATGGGATAAGATACTTGGGACCCACATGCCATACACTCTAAGAAAGAGGGTTGGAGGTGGCCTTGAGACTAAACCCGTTAAGGAAAGATCTTAATTAATTTCATATATACTATATATGGAAATAAGGATTAATTATATTGTGTAGAAGTTTAAGGCAATGAAGTAAATAAAAATTGGTTTTCATTTTACACAAATTAATTTGTAATGAGTGAAGAGATCTTATAGTACTAATCATGATTCATGAAAGTTATATATATTAGAATGTATGCATGCCAAAACTTTCTTGTATAGTTTAATTTCATATGTAATATTGCAAGTAGTAACAGACCAAATATATATTACATTTATATATAGTTGTGGGTATAACGAAATTGAATTATTGGCCACGCAGGGATTATGATTAATTATGATATATCTCGTTGACACAGCTACCATTGTCTGTACTAATTCATTAATGCATCCCATAATTGCACCGCATGCACGCCGCCTTAAGTGATGAGGAACTATATAATAAAATATAATATCAATAAATCAGTAGTACCAACATATTGAAATGTTGCCCAGAGATAATTGGCGCACACACACAAAAAAATAAAATAAAACAAAGAGGTGTATAATGAAATTGACCCACAAACAAGAAGGAGATAACCCAAAAATGATGTGGCTTAAAGTGTGAGCATCTCCAATTTGCTTATGAATTGTTTATGCGGATGTGTCAATCATTTTGTAATTGCTGAATTGTATGATATGCTTATTTAGCAATTATGAGAAAGAATTGATTATTTAGCAATTATGGCTATTTTTTTTTAATATGAGTTGGACAAATGTTTAATTCTTATTGGTCAAGTGTTTAATTCTAAATTGTTTGCTTGATTGAACTAATATAGAAATGAATTGTTTAATTTCTAAAATTTCTACAATTATATTTAGCAATTATTTTCAATTGTTGTATTGAAGATGCTCTTAGTTGCAAGATCCGAAATATGATGCATCCATTGCATGGATCGATCTGAACTCACAACTTTGATTCTGAACTGATCGTAAAAAAAAAAGATCAGAAATTCATGTTACATGGGTACATAATTTTCTTTTGCGTTATTCTACAATTACAATTGTTATTTCGGTATTCAATCTATGAATGAGAACGTCGATTTAGCTATTTTGTGCTATTTCGAACAAACTAAAATTTGTTTTGCAAAAAAAAAAAAGATGAGTTGGAATGATGTGGACCCTCAATTCTGAACAAAAGTCTTAATTAGTATATATGATGCAATCACATTGATACTTACATTTTGAATTAGTTTCGTAATTATTTCATCTACATGAGCTTCATAAATTAATAATTAGAATCTCATATACATCCATAAAATCAAAATTCCATCATAGGATGCATCAAATGGAGGCTAAATATATTCCTGGAAAATCGTATCGTTTGAGTGCCATCTAAAGAAATAATAAATTAGTATTGATTGATTAATTCCCATCTAAGAAAATATATTAAATTCGCATCAACTCAACTCCCAAGTCCCAAGTCCCAACCTATATTAATATACCAGCTCCTTGCAGTTATGTTACCAACAGTGACACTATCAAACATCAATAATTTAGTTGATATAAAATATAATTCACCAGATTTTTCAATTTTAGTAAAAGCCCAGCAGCGAGTAGACGCTATATATAAATATAAATATAAATATAAATATTGGTCTACCTTCAAAAATATAAATATTGGTCAGTTCTTTCGGTGAGAACCTGTGCTACTCAGATAGTTTAAATATTTTATCTTATTTGTATTGAGTATTTCTTCGATATTCAGATACTTGTATATTCTTTGAGATGCGTATTGAATACGGCATGTGATTTATTCGTGATTGTATATTCGAAATGAGTGTATCTCAATTTTTATTCCTATACATATTTTAAGTGCGTGACATACTTTAAATAATTAGTATAAACACATATTTTTAACTAATCTGAACAGTATTTTGTATATCATATATGTTTTTAAGTGCATAACTTACTTGAAATAATTTGTATGAACACATGTTTCTAACTGATATGAAATTTTGTTTTATTTAGTTTACATTTCATTTCACAACGAACATTATTAGCGAAAGTATTTTGTATACAATACATGTTTTCAAGTGCACAATATATTTGAAACAACTAGAATAAACACTGATTTCAACTGATCCGAACACATATTTTATTAGTTTACGTTCGAGATACAAGATACGAAAATATAGATGATAGTCTGTAGGGCGGAAACGTTCATAAAAATATAAAAATATGTACGGTCGAACTTTTCATTTTTATCCGCTTTATCTTTTGACTCTTTGATTTTCTATTTTTGATAAAATTAATTAAAAGACAAAAATAGAAGACGAAGATTGAAATAATGTTAGTCAACCCTCGAATTATTACTACATGATGATGTATTTTCATGAATTTATACACCAACGGCTCTGATTTAATTGTTTACCAAAAACTGATTGTCATATTACTTTAGAAAGGTCTAGAACTACTGTCGTTGATGATTTTCAGATCAATATAATATTATATATTAACATCGAACTAGAACACGTGTCCAAGCCAATTCAAGGTACACAGTTTCATCTCAACATATTAACCAACGAGTTGTTAACGAATCGGACATGAGCCGAACACAAACGAGTCACGAGTTACGAATATTTTGTGCACTCTTACGTAGAAGTGAGATTTGAGAAGACACCTAAGCATGACCTTAAGCGTGTATTTTTCTTTAGTTTTACAAAATAAATTTACCGTCAAGTTAATTATAAGAGTAATTATGTTGCTTGCACAACCATCAAATATTCCTCTTGCGATTATATAGTATATATATCAAATTTTAAAATACTAAAAATGCATACTAAAATCATCAAGAGGAAAAATCAATTTTTTACTATCTAATCAGATAGACGAAAAATGCATTAAAATGTTTTTTCATTAAAAATTTGAGATGGCGCAATTTAAATTCTATTTCTGGAAAATCTAAAACCTAAAAGTCATCACATTTAACTTTTTAATGCATAAGGAAAATGCTTTGGCTCATCGGGAGCAATTTTATCCTGGCTTGTCCACCATTTAGAGTATATTATTTTGCTGAGCCCTAACTCAACCTTGTGTAAATTTGTATATGATTGACATAGCCGATTCCAAATTCAGAAATAAGGATTGTGATAGACTTGACGAGCCAACGTAAAAGCCAATTTTATGAAAATGAAATTCAATATGAACTTTATTTCTAATCTATCCCGACTTGTTTGGGACAAAAGGCTTTGTTTTTTTGAGAAATAGATGAGTGATATTTGCCCTCAAATATTATTCAAAGTGATCTAGAGTCTACTAGTGGCCTTAGCTTTCACTGGATTTCGAACCCGAGACCTCCACTTGAAACTCGTTGCTCTTTTGCCACTAGGCTAAGAGCTGTTCTCAACAAAAAGCTTTGTTAAACCTCAAAAAAAACAAAAAGCTTTGTTGTTGTTGGATAAAATAGTGAAAACAATCTTAAATTTGGTGTCTAAGTAGATTTTTTATATGAAGAACATTTTTAATGATTTGCGTTTGCATTTTGAAATTAGACATATGTGATCGCAAACATCAAAGTTCATAATTTTACTCTCATTATAGTTGCAATCTGATTAATTTGTATGGCTCGTAAAACCTGCATTTTAAAAAAAAAAATTGATTGGGTGACTTTGATATTATTGATCCGAAATATCAACTGCTGAGCAAGCTTCTGTGTATGAATCCGTTAAAATTTAGACGATTCTGATATTAGAGGCACAGAAAACGCTCTTAGGATTTCGTTTCCTATTTCTTTGGCATTATTCCGGTCTTTCTATTTTTCTATTTTGGTGCAATAATTTTGTTCATTTCTCCGTGTTGGCTTCGCGGCCATACAATCCTGAATTCTCACAACCCTCATTTTTAGCATGTGATGTTTCTTTTTCTTTTTCTTTTTCTTTTTCTTTTTCTTTTTCTTTTTTGGGACCTCGGTTGCCATTTATTTGTTGTTTTGTCTTTCTTTTTTCTCCTTCTGGTGGGCCTGAAGCCTTGATTGCTAATTTGGGCCATATTTCCGAACCTAAATTTGATCCATAATCTCTCTGGTTTGCTATTTCAATTGTTAACTCATAAATGGGCCTGGGATTTATTAATATATCAAAAGTAACAATGATAAAATTTAAGATTCTCTGCGCGCGCAATTTCTGCGCATTTTAATTTGAATCGTTCGATTAAAAAATCAACGATCCATCGTCACTAACATGTATAGAAAAGATCGTTAATTTTTAATCTGACGATTATGATTAAATTGCGCAAGAACGCATAAAAAAGTTACGCAGAGGATTTCGTTTGCAGTTGACATGCATCTTGTTTTGAATATTCGTCGGTGGTGATTGTTGAATGCATCTAGTCGTCGAATATTCTTTTCTGGTGACAGAGAAATGGTAAAAAATACAAAGGACAGCTCGATGCATCACGAATAATATTTTTTTTATTTGGGTAAATAATCCGTGGACAAGGATATATATAAACTTTTACGCGCATGAAAAATCGATTGTTTAAAATTAATGATAAAAATATGAATTTGCCTTCAACTCTGCTACAGTTCATCTTTCATAATTAATATCTTTGATTTTTTTTGTTATCTTGGTAAAGTATTATATAATAGTTACAGATTCAACTGATACTCAATTTGTTTCCAAATAAAAAGAGCTATTTAACTATAATTGAAGATAAATTTATATTACTTAATTTAAAACTATTTCAGTACATATTAATTTTTGGGAAAATTTAGGACGACGTAACGTAAAGTCTGATCAAACCTTTCAATTGAAAATTTAACTAAGAATTTTGATATGGAAGACGATTATAACTTTTCAAAAATGATGTGTTTATTTTGACAATTTAAGCATCTTAAATATGGTACAAGTTAATTAAATCATAAACAAAAAACATGTATCACACTAAAAATATGTTCTAACAAAATTTTGTGCATAAATATTAGAGATTTATCTACTTTTGATGTATTTAAGATCATAAGTATGCCATACATTCATTTTAAAATGTGAACAAAAACACACAATTGTAATGATCTTCTACCAGAATATTTTTAACATAATAAACATTAGATTTATCAGATTTTTGCACGAATAACTTCAAAAAAAAAACATAAGTTAGTGATTACATGTAAGTTTTAACAAATTTAGAATCACAAATATGACGTAAATATGACATTTTTATCAACTTGCATTAGATTTATCATCTTAAAATCATTAAAATTGACAAATATTAAATATTCGATAAATCTATCAGATTTTGCGTGAATAACTTCACGGACAACAAAACACATGTTAGAGATTATGTGTAAGTTTTGATAACTAAAAATTATAAATGTGACATAAACATGACATTTTTATCAAATTGCGTAATGCTTGATATATTAATATCATTAAAATTGACAGATGTTATTCAATAAATTTATTAGATTTTGCACGAATAACTTTACGAACAAAAGTAGACAAAAGTTAGAGATTGCGTGTAAGTTTTAATAAATTTAGAATTATAATTTGGCTTAAACTTATCATCTTAAAAATTGACAGTTGTTAAATGTCTGCAAATTTTGCGCAAATAACTTTACGAACAAGAAAAAGAACATAAGTTAGAGATTACGTACAAGTTAATAAATTTAAAATCGTAAATATGATTTTTTTTATTCAGATTGAATTATGTTTAAGATTTTTAAATCATCAATTTAAAATCGACTTGCAACTTCTAACATGCATCCTCTATAAATGCATAAACCTAATTGTATAAAATCTCGCAATTAAATCAACTTCATATTAAAGGTTGCATATCTGAATTCAAATAAAGTAGCGGAATAAATTGACGGGTTTTCTATTGTCCCTGTTGTTGGGCCCCACCCGTCGTTTTTTTATTTATTTATTTATTTTGAGCAAACCCGTCGTTTGTTTGAACTTTGAATATGAAATTAATAACTCAGTAAACCCAATAATTTGTTGTTTGCATCTGACATCCCATTTTGTTCCTATTTTTATTTGGTCCAAGAGCATGACAATTTTGACCCTCAACTTCTGTTTAAAAAAAATAAAATAATCACCAACCATACATAGCGCCTCTAAGTTCGCAGTCTAAATCATAGATTTGTAAACCAGGTTCACGCGATTTCCGACTTGCCGTTTCATTTTCCTCCCTCTCTTTCGCGTGAGGCCGCCATCGGTTTCTCTCAGCTACCAAAAATATTCCCAACACTAGGTTCACCACCAATGTTCCTCCTGTCACTCTGTTAGATGGGCCCATAGAAGCCAAACTTTACCACGCAATTATTTCCGAGTATATTCCTCAGTTTGTTCCAGGTCCATGTACTAATGGTTATATTAAAAATAGGGGTCAAAACTCAAAACTTGGTTTGCTATTTTTTAATGCCTAATTATTTTTGTCTCGCTTTTTTATGTTCTCACATTTTCTTTCCATCATTTAGACAACTCCCAAAGAAGGCATTCTAGAAATAGTGTCGTCTCCACATTGGGTCCATTACCTTCCCCAAAATTTAATAAGCAAATCTTTCTCTTTCTCTCTTTCTCTCTCGTTCTCTCAAGTCGATCAAACCAGTTTTGTAGAGGTATGCTTAAATCTTAATCCATGGTTTATTTGAAAGCAAAACATAAAAGGAACTGTTTTGTTTGAGTTGAAAAGAAGGTATCGGTGACAACAACTCCTGAGTAAGTTGTCTTTTGTGTTTTTTCTGAATTTCTTTTTAATATTTTGCGAAATAGTGGGATTTTTCGACCAAAAATTTTCCATCTGTGTTTTTGTTGCATGAAATTTGTAAGTTTGGTCTAGGATTCTGCCAAACCTTTGACGATGTCTGAATTAGGTACCACTGTTACAGGTGGAGAAATCTTAAGGGTCCGGAAAAGTTAGTACCAGTGTTGTACAAAACTGATATACCCTAATTTGATTATTAAAAACCCCAATGTATGAATTGTAAGAGAAAATTAGCTTGTTAAATAAGGTAAATAAGAATTCATGCCTGTGTGGTTGTGATCAGTAAATTCTGACTCTGACAAGCATAAGATTAGAAATTGTTCTTCATAACCAGAAGCGCACTAGTACTGCAATATAGTCTCAGCGTGTCAGATTGTAGCCACTTTACTCCTATTTCTCTGGTAAACTGAATATATATCCTCAATGGACACCAAAAGAATTGTTTTAACTGGTACAGACATTTCTTTTTAAGTAAAGTATAAACTACTAATTCAACTTTTTGGACTATGGTGGACAGGTGTGAGAGTCGTAAAGCATGGCTACAGTACCGACTTTTCCTAAAGCCGGTCATACTGCTTGGAAAAATCATTTGAATTGCAATGAAAATGTACCATTATCTGGCAGCTTGAAAAACAGAATATTCCAGAAAAGAGTGAAATCAGATAGCAAACTAGTCATCAGATTCAGAGCAGTGGCAGCCAAACCAGAGCTTGATTTTTCAGACCCAGATTGGAAAAGGAAAATTCAAGAGGATTTTGAAAGGAGATTTAATTTGCCCCATCTCAGAGATGTTCTTCATGTAGAACCAAGACCAACCACTTTTTCCCTCAAGAGCAGGTACATTTTTCCTCCTCAGATAAATTCATGTTATACAGAGACCTAAATAAGAGATGTTCTTCATGTAGAACCAAGACCAACCACTTTTTCCCTCGAGAGCAGGTACATTTTTCCTCTGATAAATTCGTGTTATACAGAGACCTAAATAGTACAAGCATCCAAATAGAGATGGACGTATCTCCTTCTCCTATAAGTATATTCTATATGATCTTAAGCTTCTCCATTCCTAAAGACACCCAAGTTGCTCATTCCTAGTTTCTTTTCTATCAATCGGAGGGCAGTTTGGTCACTTTTTTAAAAATTGAAAGGTTTGAATTATAAGGGTAACTAGTAATTACACTTTTTGTGAGAGTATTGTATTTGGTCCATTTTTTTTTCTCCGTTTTGTGAAATCAGGAAGTCCTTTCTTTTATTGATTTTTTGTGTGACTTGCACAAATATATAAAAAAAATACCCAGAATATTGATTTACACAATTATACTCTTTCTTTTGTTACGTAGGAATCCTATTGGGGATGGAAATGGATCTTTAAATACTGGATGGAATGGCTATGTTCACGATGATGATAGAACACTTCTAAAGGTAGAACACGGAATATATATCTTTCATAAAATCCTTGTGTAAGATTGATTCATATTTCTGCTGCATTATTTCAGGTGATAAAATTTTCTTCACCAAACTCTGCTGGAGCTGAGTGCGTCGATGGGGATTGCAGCTTCATTGAGCAATGGTATATTACTAATCAGTTTCTTTGTACTTGAAATTTTGGGTTTTGGTTTTCCCATCTAATAATAGAGGAAGAATCAATGATTGCATGCCAGTTTCGGTGTCAGAGGGATAGTCTGCCTTTTGTTGTCATCTTTACTTCTTCTGTAATTACAGGAGGTCAACTCCTTGTTAAGGGAGAGTTGATAAGCTATCTGTCTGTGTACCTCTAAATTTTGAAGTTCTTAACAATTTCTGTGTTCAGGATACATCGTGCAGGCCCAAGAAAGATGATATATTTTGAACCAACTGGTGTTAAAGCAGCTATTGTTACTTGTGGTGGTCTCTGTCCTGGTCTTAATGATGTGATCAGACAAGTCAGTTCTTACTTTCTACCATTGGATGTCTTTTCTCAAACCTTTCCTCTAGAAGTGAAAATTCTGATTCAAATGCAATATTTTGTGTTACTAGATTGTGTTTACTCTTGAGAAATACGGTGTCAAAAATATTGTTGGTATCCCTTTCGGCTATCGAGGGTTCACTGAGAAGGGTTTATCTGAAATACCAGTAAGTTCATCCTGATATTAGTAATGTTAATATATTATTTGATTCAATTGTAGTAGGAACAAAACATTCATTCATCTTTATTACTTATATTGCAGTTGTCGAGGCGAGTTGTTCGAAATATAAATCTAGAAGGAGGAAGTTTTTTAGGGGTATCACGTGGTGCCCCCAGCACTACAGAAATTGTAGATAGTATTCAGGCATGTATACACTTTTCCCATTCGATATATAAGGTATTTTGAAATTTTGGTTAGTATTTCATATTTTGTTTATTCTTTGTTGTCCTTTATTTCAGGCAAGAGGCATTGATATGCTTTTTGTACTAGGTGGAGACGGAACCCATGCTGGTGCTAATGCAATTCACGAAGAGGTTTCATATCTAGTTCCTTTTTTAATTAGTCTATACTTTGCCTGGAGTAGAAGTTTATTATCTGTTAATCTCCTCTATTCATGCATTTTAGTGCCGAAAGAGAAAATTGAAGGTATCTGTGGTTGGTGTACCTAAAACAATTGATAATGACATTTTGCTAATGGATAAAACCTTTGGTTTTGACACTGCTGTTGAAGCTGCGCAAAAGGCTGTCAATTCTGCATATATTGAGGTAATAATATGACAAAACAAAAGAATAAAAAATCATTTTTTGTGCTGCTTTTCATCCACAAACGTTTGTTTTTTTAGTGTATTTATATTCTTCTTTTTTTTTGCCTTCAATCAGGCACAATCAGCTTATCATGGTGTAGGTTTAGTAAAACTAATGGGAAGAACAAGTGGTTTCATTGCCATGCATGCATCTCTCTCTAGTGGTCAAATTGATATATGTCTCATCCCTGAGGTAATTACATTTTTCATAGCAGTACATTTTTCTTTATTAAATATCAATTAATTGACTGCTTTTTATAATTGAATTTACTGTAACAATTTGAAAGGTACCCTTTAACTTGGATGGGGAAAATGGCGTACTAGCACATCTAGAGCACTTAATAGAGAAAAAGGGATTCGCAATGATTTGTGTGGCTGAAGGAGCAGGCCAAGTATTACTATTTCTAATTTAAAGCTGTAATGAATGTTATGAATTGGGAAAAAAAAAATATTTGCTTCAATATTCTTAATTTTGTTGCATTTTTCTTTTTGTTAGGAACTACTAGAGAAGTCACATCGTACAGATGCATCGGGGAATGCAATTCTTAGTGATATTGGAGTTCACCTTCAACAGAAGGTTAGTCTTAAATCTGCGATACCGAGATTTTTTACATCTTTAGTGAGCTTAATTTTCTTGGATTTTTATGACCCACTTTTCCTGCAGATAAAGAGCCATTTCAAGGAAAAGGGTAAATATGCTGATGTGAAGTACATCGACCCAACCTATATGGTACGGGCCGTACGTGCCAATGCATCTGATGCGATACTTTGCACTGTTCTTGGCCAAAATGCGGTATAGTTGCTACTTCTGTAAGTTATGTATAGAATTTATCAAAAAAATTGAATCATTTTAACTCAGTTTTATACAACATTTTACAGGTACATGGTGCCTTTGCAGGATTTAGTGGAATTACTACTGGTATATGCAATACACATTTTGTGTACCTGCCGATAACAGAAGTTATCAGGTCCACCAGGCATGTCAACCCTAATAGTCGCATGTGGCACCGTTGCTTGACCTCTACAGGTCAACCTGATTTTCATTGATTCTCTTTTTCCAGATAGACTCTCCATTTATGCCGTCTGATTTATAGGGTTATACCGCAATAAGGATAGCAGATTTAAGTTTTGCAATAATAGCCTTGTACTTTCTTGGAATAAATATAGTTCATCTTCTTTTTCTCTTGTTCTACTGTGATGCTATTATATATAATAATTTATACTAGATCAAAGAGATTGGCATCTTCAATTGAATTTCCAACAGTTATATATTTATCAAAATAATAACAAGATGCAAGCAGGAAAACCTCAAACCAACACTAAGTTGAGTGAATTACTCGTATATAGGTGGTATTTAACAAGTTGAGTAGTGATTTTTTAAATATATTAATGCAGATTAATACAACAACAATTTTTTTTTCAAGTTGTTACCACCTCTACAAGGGTCATATAAAATATCAAAATTGATATGATACTTTTATCCTGAGTACTTCATTTGCTAACACAGCATATGAGAACAATTTGTTTTTTTTATTTATTTAATGTCTAATACTATTAGGCTAAATAGTGATTTAGATTGATTACACGTTTGGGGGAAAAAAGTGATCTCATTTACTTCGTCTTAATTTTACTTGTCAAATGTTAAGGATAAATTTCAGTTAAATTTGCCTCCATTAATATTTTTCTGACTTGAATTACATCAGCACTTTGTGATGTTCTACATCCTGCAAAATATCCATCAAATTATTGAAATTGTGAAATTTCATAAATAAATTCAAACATGTCATTAGTTAAAAGAGAAATTAGGAAAAAATATTCGCCAACGAGAAATTAGAAGAAAGAAGAGGGGAAAAAAAATTTAAGCACACAAAGGGAGATGTGTTTAGGGGTGTCAAAATTATTACAATTTAACGTTTCGTCCGTTTCGTTTCGGCCCATGAAAGAAAGACGGAACAAAATTTTTTTCCGCTACGGCCCACGAAAGAAAGACGGAACGGGTCTGAGTTTCGTTTGTTTAAATGAAACGGAAACGAAACCTTCGACTGGCGTTTCGTTCTTTACGTTTTTTACGTTTTAGAATTCTATCGATTTAGAATCAAAGGATTTCAGAGAAGAGAGACGGAGAACACGAGGTGACGCTGGTAAAAGGCGAAACCCTAATCTATTCCGCGCCGCTCTCCTCTCTTCTTTCTTCCCCTTTCTCCGTCTCTCTACTCTCTAGTCTCTATCTGTCTCTCTCTCACTATCTCGCTCGCACACTGCTCATGGCAGTTGTCGACCCATGAGTGCGTGACGATCGCAACTGGCAAGCCAGATCTGTACGGTTGTAGCCCTTGAAACCCTCAGAAATCTTTCTCGCCGTTTCTATGTGACTTGTGACATGGTGGGCTGTCGAGATCCGATCGAGGTTCCATTCTGAGTTTCCAGGCCTCTACAGCGTACTATTGTCTGTTTGTCTTGGATGAGATACTATACTTGATCGAGGCATGAAGCCATCAGATACTACACTTGATCGATAAGTAGTAGGTTTCTCTGAGAAGCATGGTGATGGGATCTTCGATTTGGATCTCGTCGCCGCCAGTCACAATCAACACCAGGCAACAAGCAACAAAAGCAATCATGATTCTTGATGAATCCTTGCTTATAAAAGAGGCAGAAAGAAAGAGAAAGGAAAAAAGAGATAGAGACAGAAAGAAAGAGATAAGGAAGGAAGGAGATAGAAAGGAAAGCCTGCATCTGTGAGCTCAAACCGAAACAAGGTAAACTTTAAGTTTAATATCAATTCTTTGATTGATTTTTCTGCAACTTGGTTCGTTTATTTGTCTGACTTCTGAGCTTTTTGTCTCTCTTTATCTAAATGCAGGTTTGATCTTTATTTTCTTTTACTGGTCTGTCTTGTTGGCTTGGCTGTCTCAAATGGCTGAACCAAGAGCACCAGTAGAGAGTGCATTAGAGCCTGACATCTCTGATGATGAGTATGTTTCTTAAACTTTCTGTTTTTGTTTCTCTTAGTGGCTTGGCTGTCTCTAGTTGCTTTCTGCTGCTTGAAATGCTTACTGGTATGCTTACTGTTATGGGCTTGAAATGTTTACTGGTATGCTTACTGGCTTGGGCTTGAAATGTTTGAATGCTTACTGTTAGTAGCTACTCATGCTTGAAATGAAATGCTTATATTAGCATGAAATGCTTGAAATGCTTACTGTTAGTAGCTTGAAATGCTTACTGTTAGTAGCTTGAAATGAAATGCTTATAGTAGCATGAAATGTTTGAAATGCTTAATGTTAGTAGCTACTCATGCTTGAAATACTTGAAATGAAATGCTTATGGTAGCTTGAAATGTTTGAATGCTTACTGGCTTGGGCTTGAAATGTTTGAATGCTTACTTTTAGTAGCTACTCATGCTTGAAATGAAATGCTTATATTAGCATGAAATGCTTGAAATGCTTACTGTTAGTAGCTTGAAATGAAATGCTTATAGTAGCATGAAATGCTTGAAATGCTTACTGTTAGTAGCTACTCATGCTTGAAATGCTTGAAATGAAATACTTACTAATGCTACTAATGTTTGAAATGCTTGAATTGTACTCTGTTATAGTATGGGATTAGATCCAAACTATACAGCAGAGATTCAAAGAATTGAAATGGATGTCCAGGCTGGTGATGCTGGTGCACGTCTGGGTGATGGACAAGTTCCTGAACCCAATAAAAAGAGGAGATTCAGAGATCATATGACCTCTGAGGCATGGCAACACTTCTTAAAGGGTGATGTCAATGAGGAGACTGGTGAATATAGTGCCACTTGTAATTATTGTGAGAAAGTCTATCCAATGGAAAATGGAAGAGGCACTGGCTCATTGTTGCATCACTGTTTTAAGGCTTGCAATAAAGCACCATGCTCAAAGAAGTTCAAAAAAGCAGGGCACTTGCAAAAGCTGTTGAGCATGAGTGCCCCGACAGGAGGTACATTCTTACCTACATCTGATTATAATTCTATCTCACTTTTTTAGATATGTAGTGTTCTAAGTTGTAAATTATATCTAGGTGAGACAGTATCTCTTTTGTGGGCTTTTGATCAAGATATAAGTAGGACACTCTTTGCAAAAATGGTAATTGTGCATGAGTACCCCTTCAACTGTGTAACTCATTATTACTTGAGGGTCTTTTTAAAGAGCCTCCAGCCTGAGTTTAAGTTGGTATCAAGAAACACTGTTAGGACTGATTGCATAAGAATTTATGAAGAAGAAAAGCTTAGTCTTTATCAGTTGATCGGCAAACTTGATTGCAAATGTAGCTTTACTAGTGATCTTTGGACCAACAGTATGGGAGATAGGAGTTTCATGGCATTAACATGTCATTATATAGATGAGAGTTGGAAAATAAGAAAAAGAATAATCAATTTTAGCCCTCTTCCCTCACCACACACTGGAAAAAATATTGCTCAAGCAATATATGATAAGTTAGTGTTGTGGAACTTAGACAAGAAAGCTTTCTGTCTTGTGATGGACAATGCATCTTCCAATGATGCTTGTATCAAAGAGCTATTAAGTGGACCACTGGTATGCTTTCTTATCTAATCTTTTCATTTATTTTAATTTAATTTCTTAGTACTTATATATGTAATATAACTAATACTTGTACTTCTCCTAACTTGACATGCAGAAAGATGAACTACCAGCAGAAGGCTCTATCTTTCAGCAAAGATGTGGCTGCCACATCTTGAACTTGGTTGTTCAAGATGGGCTTCATGTGCTTGGTGATGAGATTACAAAGGTTCGGGATGCGATGAAGTACCTTCGGGGTTCGCAAGCAAGGATGGAAAGGTTTCGATTGGCTGTATCTCAGGTATGTAATATGTTATCTCTATCTCTCCTTTTTTCAATATTTATATTATAATCTTCCATTATTTAATCTTATATCTCTATCTCTTCTTTTTTTAGGCTAAAGTTCCATACAGGAAACCTGCCTGGGATGTTCCGACACGTTGGAACTCGACATACCTAATGCTGGAGCTTGCTTTGAAGCTCAAACCATCTATCTGTAGGTATGCTACTCTTGATAAGAAGTTTGATCTTAACCCTTCTGAACTTGAATGGGAAGCCATTGGTGCTTTGATGGACTGTTTGCAGATTTTCTATGTTGCCACATTGAAATTTAGTGGCACTAAGTACCCCACCCTCAACCTTTTTTTTCCTGAATTTTGTGAGGTGTACATTAGCATAAAAAATATGGATAGTAGTCCATATCCTTTTATTGTCAAAATGGGAAAGGCAATGTTTGCTAAGTGGGAAAGATACTGGACAATTGGGAATACTTTGTTGGCAATTGCATGTGTTCTAGATCCAAGGTGCAAGCTGTCAGTTGTTGAGTATTTTTTTAAGTCCATATATCATGATAACTATCAGTGGTATATGACAAACTTGGAAGCTTGCATCAAAGCTTTGTTCAATGAGTACTTGGAGGAACACTCCAAGTCTGTGCAGAACCAAGCTGGCAGTTCATCACAAGGAGCAGTTAATACTTATACAAGGTACTTGCATCAGCAATTTCATTTCTTTTTTTAATTCTTTCCATCTTTAATACTAATTACTTGCTTCTATTTTTTGTGCAGTCCACCATCTTGTAGTGGAACAGTTAGTAATATCAGAGCTGGACTGAATTAACCACCTCATATATTTCCTGCGAGAAGAGGAAAGACGTGCCACAAAAAAAAATTGAAAAGTGTAGTGCATGATAACTTCAAAGTTCAAAGAAAGCACGAGATATGTGCCAATGAAAAGAAGAAAACGATATATGATTTAAATTTTGAGGTCTTAAGACACTGAGTAGTCAGGATTTTAGCCTTTAACTTGTTAAAGATGATTCAAATATTAAATACACTGAACATAAAATGAAAAAAAATCAAACACTGGTAACAAAAAAAGGAGGAAGCCAAGCCCACCTCTGACCTCCCAGCTTCCCTTGCCTCCGCACCTCCGCCTCTGACTTCGTCGGAGCATCCGTTCGGAACTATACGGCATAACCTTTCACTCTTTATTTTATTTGACTACATTATACCGATTCCTCTCTTCAGCTGTAAAAAATTGATTCCAGATGTTCTTTCATTTTATCATCTACCCGTTGCTCATTTAATGCAATCCAGCAATTCTGTTAAAGATATGAAATTTCTATTGCTAGCTACTAATCGTTATGGCATATATTGTTATTTATACTTGATGATCCTGGAAAGGGTGGAAACGGATGAATAAGAGAAATTAGGAGAAATATGGAATAAAGAAAGAACCAATTTAATGTTGATTGTAGTTTTCATATATTTGATTAAATGATTCTTCAATTTTATTTCAAATTATTATGCAGATAATTTTGTTGGATATTGGAGAGTAATTGTTAATCACTTTCATAGTTTTCATTGACATGCCATAAGAATTGTTAACTCCGAATTATTTTGGTGACAATTTCATTGTTTTTCACCTAAATAAAAAAAATTAAGGCTAGATTTTTATCTTCTTATCTTTTATTAACCATGAAAAAAGATATTACAAAAATGAAGAAAAAAAGAAAGCAAAATTTGAAGATGTACATACATAAAAAGATGAATCCTAAAATAAAAATATAAAAGAATTTCAACCGCTTAAATGAAAAAGAAGCATAGCAAATATAAATATCAGACAATATTTTAGAGGAACGGATTTTGTCCTAATCAGTGGGCACTAATTCTGATCGTTTAAAAAGTTTGTTCATTTTTTTTTTCAATAACATAATTAACTCTATTTTTTTATTCAGAAAGAAAAGTGAATCTCAAATAATTTTGAAAACGTAAAAAGAAAATAACTCTATAATAGTCGAAATTTTTTGGGCCTTAATTAGCAAGTCTCTCAATCATTTTTATTTTTGAATCGTTCACAATCAACAGCAAAGAGATTGCTATGCGTCAATCAACAAAGCTCATAAACAAAAACAAAGAGACAGTATTTTTTTATTTATTGTTCATAAGCTTACAACACACGCCTACAAACAATTTGTTGGTTGCGTGTTGCGTCTTGTTGCGCTACATCAGATCCGAATCTAAGGACAACTAGCATTGTTTACATACCTCTATTGCAAATAATTACACAGAATGCAAAATTGATAACTTACATTTCTTTCTTCTCTTGTGATCTCCATTCTCTTCTTTTTCAAATTAGCATGTATATCTTGTATATGGATTAATATTTAAAGTCCAAGGATTGAGCCAAGTTCTAGACATTTTGAATCTCTAATCCCTTCACATTTAACTCAAAACCCATCTTAATTCATTGTTCTCAGAGCCCTTATACCAATCTAAAGGTGTAAAACAGTAAAAGCAAAGAAATAACTGATAGATATTCACTTCCTAGCATGACTTTAATTTGATGTTTCCTTTTTGACAACATTTTCTTATTTCTCCATTGAGGTGGGATATAATATCTCTATTTTTGTGTCTCTTCATGGTGTCTCTTAATCTACAACATTCATTAAAATCAATGAATGATCTAGATTTAGTTGCATAAAAATATATGCATGATGAATGGTGTAGATTTTGAAAGCACAATGGAGACACACAAAAGTGAAGGCATTATATCTCTCCTCTCCGCCGTTATAGGAGATTAGAAACTTTGAAGGTTTGTATTACCTTGAATACCTTCTCAAATAATTTAATCAGAAACTCCCAAACTGCTAGTACTTTTCATTAGTGATCTATCATATAGTTCTAATTAATTGGAGCAATAATATATTGTTGCTTTGTTTTTTACTTGTAACATAGTAAATGTTGTCAATTTAGAATTACCTTTCATACTAATTGAGTATTGAAGCTACGTTGAACTGAAAAAAGGCATATTTTATATTGGAAAATATTATTCTCTCGTTTCATATTCTGCATGTCTTGCTTGACACTAAAAATATTTATACTTGATGTAAAAGCTATTATTTATGTTTGAGTTAACATATTTGTTTTTATTTATAATACCTATTACAAAACATATTTAACATATTTTTTTTAATTGATCAAAATAAAATTCAAGTTAAAGGCTCTGATGAAGAAGAAATAATATAGCATTTAAAAATTTTAATTTTAGGAACATTAGGTATAAATATTTTATATAGATATATTAACACGTCATTGCGGATAGTGTGGTACAATAATCTATGTACTTTAAAAAGTGTTTAATTCATGTCATAGAATTTTTAATCCGTTGCCCTTCTCTATTAAGTTCGGTTACTTCTAGTTTTATTTAAGGGGGTTAATAACTATCTTCTAAAAAATCGTTCAAATCTATTTTGACTGTTCGATGTGTCAAGAATTTTTTTGACTGTTCAACACAAATATCTCCATATATTAAAATCAGCCCATGCAGTTCATTCAATCCGTTAGAAATTATATGAACGGTATATATAACTAACTCAAAATTTGAGTTACTTAAAAGCATATTAACTCTTATGTGTGCCTCCAAAGATGATATTGTCAGAGTAACAGCTTCTATTAGTTACTTCGGAAGGAAAAAGAAGCAAAAGAAACGATATATGCAGAAAAGGAGGAAAGATTAAAAGCCCATCAAAGAACTTGTTGAATAAAAAGCGAACTAATGGTATCGACCTAAGACCAAAACATTGCCATTCAATCAAACCCATTTGGAAATAAACCCTTTTCATTGTGTAATGGGTCGCTCTTCTATAATACATACCCGTTACATAAACTGATGTGAAGATAGTGACAGGGAGAATTCCAATTTCAATTCTTCTTTTCTTTCTAAACAGTTAAAGTACAAGTCTTATCGATGACACTTCCACTTTAATTGCTTCGGTACTGTCAGAATCTTCTAAAACAGCCTTGAATTATGCTTTGCTTATTCCAAAATGATTGAACTGAATCCAGAAGTAGCCTTTAGATCCCCACTTCCAAAGTTGTTTTGTGGTCCCATTCCAGCATTACTCTCTTTTACTTTTGACACGTCCCTGGAAACAGAGGCATATATAAAGCTCTAGCACGAAATGTACAATGCTACCTCATTGAAAGACCCACAATGGTTGCCATTAGAGATTCTAATAAACCACTTGTTTTCCTAACATGTATTCTTGCCTTTTCTATCCATATAGAAATGGTACATGGTACTAGAAGAGTACTCATGCCAGCAAAAGTAGATCTCTACAGGAAGAGTGGAATGGAAATGGCTACACCACCACTGGATTCATATGATGAAAGTAGAAAGGAAACGAAAAAATGGAGAGTTAAAAGAGGATCAGATCCAATACATAACATGAACCGACCAAAAACATAAATTGAGCTGAGATAGAGGAAATGTGAAAGGTTTTCTTTCTTGATCATCCATCCTATACAGAGAGACTCCATGCAAAGACTACTTAAGGAAAGTTCTTGTTTTCCTTTTTTTTTCGGGGGGGGGGGGGGGGGGGGGTGTTATTTCAGGTAATAGACTTGGGAATTTAATAGAGCATCATGCAGAAATGCAAAGAGTATTCTATTTTTTTTTTCTTCCCATTATTTAAGATTCATTTTCAGCTTTGTACTTACAACACCTACTTCAATCCAGATTAGTAACAGAAGAAATGATTGTCATACCGTGCTGCTTAAGAGTAACTTTACTGATTATTGCTTGTAAAGGTAATATTTCCAGGAACTTGGAAAATATACTGAGTTCCTATCCGGTAACTAATGTTCCTTTCAGAAAATATGTATAAAAAATCATTTCGGTGAAGCAAAGTTTCTCAGGATTATCACATTTTATAAAAATAATACACAAGCAAAAGAGGAATAGCTTCATTTACTGCAAGTAAACAAGTATTTCTATTTGACAAATATAGACAGATAAATGTAATGTCAGATGCAAGAAGTCACCATCCCCATCACCAGCAATAACAATTAACAAGCAATGTTAAACACTGCTACTAAAGTAAGACAGTTATATATGCAATTTTTTCTAGTACCTAAAGATTAGAACAATTTTGCAATTAATATTTTTAAAAAGTTGATACTACGGGCCTCCTAACACTTTATGCAGCAATGACCTATGGAAAATTAAGGTATAGTAAAAATATACAACTGAGCATGTTCCTTACTATGTGGCACCTTCAGCAATCCACTCCCTCAATGCATGCTTTAAGCCATTCATCTTTTTATCTGCTTCCTGCTTATTGTGTTAAAGAGACGTATATTAACAACATATTATGTATCTACTTTTATGAATGTAGTTAATTAAATATAGCATACAAGGATTACAAAACCAGGACTGTATAAGTATGACAATACAGAAAGCCTAATTCGACTAGAGAACCCTATACACAGTGGCGGAGCCGCGTAGCTCCAGGGGGGTGCAGCTGCACCCCCTGGAAAAAAAAATTCAAAAATGACCATACATTTTTAAAAAAAATTCAAAAATTACCATACATTTTTAAAAAAAATTCAAAAATTACCATGTATTTGAAATTTTTTTTGCATAAATGACCATGTAAAATATTTTTTTTCTAAGAATAACCATCATTTTGAACCCCCCTGGAAAATACCGTAAATCTTGAACCCCCCTGGCGAGAATCCTGGATCCGCCCCTGTCTATACATAACATCTAAGAAAGACTCGCCATAAGGAGGACCAGTACTGGGCTACTGGCAAGCGCTCAACCTTTGATACCAATACTTACTCTTGATGCTATGTTGCTAATAAGCTTCATACATGCAACCATAATATTGACATAACTCGAGTGCAACTTCTAGCCAAAGCAGATATAGAACAACAACAACAAAGCCTTATCCCAAAATAGGTGCAGTAGGCTAGAGAAGAAACCCAACCGGAGTAATAAAACCCATGTACATAATAATAATAAAAATAATAATAGAACAAATATTACTATAGTATCAATAATAATAGTAATATCACTAATAATAACAACAATAGTAAAAGCAACGATAGAAAAGAGAGCATAACAATTTCTCAACAGAAAGCAATGCAAGAGAATGCAGATTGTTTTTTTTAATAACGCCATGGTTTATTGTATTAATAAAAGAACACCTAACATCTGTAATTTGTATTAGACAGGGAATCTCATCAATCGATATTTTCAGATGATACTCGTTAATTCCTCCTTAAAAAATCATGCTCAACTAAGTATCCCAATTTTGCCCCTACTGTTAATTAAATTTAAGTCAATCTAAAAGTTGTTGATTAATTATAATGACAAATTAAATGGATCCATGCAAATAAAGAGCAAACAGTGAGGGGCTATTTCATCATTTGTAATAACTAAATTGGTTGACTTAATCCCAAAAGATATAGGTACTAAAAAACAATAAATGCCAATACTATTTGAAGATATGTTCACATAGGCTGTAACTTGAAAAAAATTGCATCAATGGTGAATATTGCATATGTACCTTCTGCACCCGTGTTATCTTGGTTTCAGCATCTGTAAGCTGAGCTGCTATATTTTGTTCTAGATGCCTTACAAGCTTCCTATGCTGTACCTCTATATTTGTTTTTCAAAAATAGCAAGCGAGCTAATTAACATAAACAACAGAAAATTAAAAACAAACAATTACAAAATACAACTTACTTTGTTTGTCAGCAGTTACTTTAAGCTCCATCTGAAATGCATCAAACTCTTCAAGAGAGCTCTTGCAATCCATTAAATATTGGTTGACCTCTGCTTTAAACTTTTCATGTATCACTTTTAACTTCTCAGCTTGTTCTACATAATTAAGATAACACTGTTAAATAGATACTTGTCAAATGCCCTCACAAAAGTTAGATATTGCCATGCATCATTCAAATACCTTGAAATTTTGATTCCAGGTCCTTCTTCTTTGTTTTACTGCTCACAACAAGCTTCCTTCTGATTAAATAGAAAAATTTAGGATGGTTATTTTTTAAGTTATTTTTGTTTTAATTTTTTTTTTAGTTTCTAATAGTAAGTGCATTCGTACGTGTCTTCTTGCATTTGAAGTTCAGCATCCTTTAGTTGCTTTTCAATCTTCTCAGTGACAGTGGAGAGTATGTCAGAGCTCTTTTTGTTCTGCTGTGTCTTTATCTTTGACCTGAGTTTTTTTAAAATGGTGGCTAGCTCACACACAGCACTGATACAAGAAAAAATAACCAAATCACAAGTTCATTCAAGAAAGCAACCCCGCATACAACACTTTTCTCTGGACAAACGTACTTAAGGTAATGCATAAAATGTTTCATGCAAGAAAAATATTAATGTCCAAGACAAAGACCTTTCCAATGAGTTATCTGGGAATTTATTAGAGATGTCCTCAGATCCATTGCTTTCTTCTGCTGAAAATGAAAAATGTAACACAAATCAAAAGAAAATGTCAAACTGGGAAAATGTACATGATATAGATACAGAATTGAGACATACCAGAGCAACCAACTGGAGGAGGTGGGGACTGTTCCACAGTGCTCCTTTTCACTTCTGTTTTTACTGCTTTTGCTTTTGCTCTTGTCTTGACAGGCGAGGATTGTTCAATGGGAGTATCTGGAGAGAAGAAGAGTTTGTCTGTTCTTCTATTACCTGCAATTTGACAGTCAATATTCATAACTCATAAATTTTGTATTTGACAGGTTCATTGGGTCTTCTTACTATGTACTTCTCTGTGAATCCTACCCCCCCAAAAAAAAATATGCATATCCAGACAGGATAGCTATTGGAAGAAGTACTGAATATGATTCTTAAAGAGTAGGAAATGGGAAAAATGGGAAAAATGGCAAATAGCGAGATTTCAGCAAAATGCAGTGTTGTATTGAATTGATGACTCAAAGGATCAGGCTAGATTGAGAGGATCATACTTAAACCCAAAGCAAAAGGTGACAGGATGTCAGTTAGATACAATTCAAATGTGGACCTCTTTTATAGAAGCCATTTGCATCACTGTTCTTCGTCTTTAGGACTTTCTCTGAGGTTGGATGATATGGCTTTTCAGCTTCTGTTTCGACCTCAACTTCAGACGATTTTGCTTCAGACATGTCAGAACTATCCCTAGTGTCATCCTGAAATAAGCACATTAAGGAAAAAAAAAGCATTATATGTGAAAAGCAAAAGAAACTTATAACCTCCAGTACAAATGTTGTATTACTCTTTGATTAATATGCATGTCAATCTAACCAATAAACTGTTCAAAGGGCACAAACATAAAATGAGCAAGTTTTAAGGAAAAAGGGGCATTGAAGCAACTTTCTGTTGGACAATCTGAGAAAGGCAACTTAGGACCCCCTTTCGAAAACAAAATGCTTAAGAAATAAAAATGTACTTAGAATTTAGATTCAGTATACCCATGGTTGCACATCTGAATCTGAACCCGAATCAGACACCGATCTGGAGCAATCTGGAGTTTGGGGGTTTCTTGGCTGGTCCATATCTTCTCCACTAGCCTTTCTCCTTTGTGAAGAGCTGGTACCATTCATAGCAAACGTAGGACTTTTGAAATAATCAGACATGCTAATGTCTTCATCCCGCAAGGGACCATCACCGCCTTTCTCCGGTTGTACCTCATTACTTGTAACTGGACTTACAGGAGAATAAACCTGTTTTCTGTGTGTGGAAGTGTGGCCATTGAAATCATGTGACCTGCTGTCTGCATGAGTATTTTTCTCAGGTTGAGCATCATTACTAGTAGCTGGGCTTTCCGTTCGCTGGATTGTATTGCTTCTGTCTGAACCAATTTCTCTCTCCATTTGTATATCATTACCTACTGGAATTTCTGGCGACTCAGCATGATGTATTTTTGCAGATGCAATGGCCTCTTTCTCAGGTTGCACATCATTACTTATGATTGGACTTACCACTGACTCAATTGGCTTCCTCCTTTGTATAGATGCACCAATGTTAGACTTTGCAAAAGCAGAATGCTTGACGCCACTTGAAAAACTTCTGTTTGTACTAGCAGCTTTCTCAGACTGCATCTCATTACTTGTGACTGGAGTTGCCAGAAACTGAACTGGCTTCCTTGAACGTGTAGAAACGCCAGTATCATTGTTCACAGAAGAGGGTACCTTAAACTTCTTTAACTCATTTGTGTTTCTATCGGTTGAATGGCTCTGTACATTCTTACTTTGCCGTTTTGCATTGTAGGTAAGAGAACTAAGGGGCATTTGAACCGCCTCCCTTCTTTGTGTAGAAAGACCCGTAGTAGGTTTCACAAAAGGAGGTTGCTTACAATCTACTGACCTGTTTTGATTTCTGTCAGTTCTCGGATTTGGAATCCCCTTCTCTTGAGGTTCTTGATTACTAGTGGGTGGAGTTACAGGGAACTCCCACGAATGCTCCTTTTCTTTGTTAGCCTGATTTGCATGCAGGGGTATCGGCATTCCCCCAGAATTTCTAGCATCATGCTTAGGCTGGAGAAAGTGCTTTTTTGAAGTTTCAGAATTAAGTGAAACGGTTTTCTCCCTCTGGTTTGAAACATTAGCAGATGCACTTTGTTCTTTGCTAGGAGGAGAGATGTGGTATGAAACATTTGCAGAAGTTTCCTTCAACTTTTCCCCAGAAACAAGGGGCCTTTTGGGAAAATCGATCTTTCTAGGCTCAATTTTAGCTCTCTTACACGCCCTAGTCCCTTTAGGGGATGCACTTGACCCTCCAGTTCGATTCTTTCTTCTTCTGCCACTTTCCTTCGGCTCTGGTTCATCAAAGGAAAACGTATAGGCCTCGGCATTCTTAACAGCTTCAGGTTTACCTCTATCCTGGTGGTTAATTACTTGAGGGGTTGCCCGAGTGCGGGCCAGAGAGCGAGTGACACGCCTTGTCTCAGCTTGCTTCATGCTCCCAGAATCAGTCTCAATGGTATCAGAAGACAGTTTCTCTCTTGGTAAGTTCACCTTTTCTGAATGGTGTTGGCTTAATTTGAGTGTGCCCTTGTTGCCCTTTTCAATACTGTTCTGGTTTTGACTCAACTTTTTAACAGTCTTTTCTTTCCCAATTCTGGGTGAATCAGTTGCATCTTTATTTTGAGAACCACCTCCAAGAATCTCCCAAAGTCGCAACTTAAGACCACTTTTACCATTGGCAGCACCTTCTTGTACCATTTCCTTTCTCTTCCCCAATAAACTGTCACTCGAATTCAGATTCAGGTTTTCTTTTTGCACAACTTGAGGGTTCAAACGTGGAAGGGACCTTTCACTGGTGATCTCTTGAGAGAGCCGCTTAATTCGTTCTTCTGGAGTATTCTCCTGAGAGAGATGGATACTTGTGCCTGTTTTGGGCTTCTCA
Source organism: Eleocharis quinqueflora (assembly GCA_964058865.1). Lineage (NCBI taxonomy): Eukaryota > Viridiplantae > Streptophyta > Magnoliopsida > Poales > Cyperaceae > Eleocharis > Eleocharis quinqueflora. The sequence continues at coordinate 262,899 of CAXKVX010000088.1, read as the reverse complement.
ACTGGTATTGCAATTGAGACCTTTGGGAAACGACCAGAAGGATACTGATTACTGCCCAAGCTCCAACAGCTGCTTGATACAGCCTGCATTATAATATAGATTCTGTTCTGAAAAATTAAATCAACATTATGGAAAAGATACATTTCATAATAACATTATTTTCCATAAATTTGAAATTCAATGTCATTAAAGAAAAATCATAGGATAAAATAACTGAGAGAACTCACATGCGGGGCTTTCGGGAATTCAACCTCTGTCATTGATTCTTAAATAATTCACTATATGTAGGAAGGCAGAAACCTAAAATTTCATAGAAAAATATATATGAAAATTGAAACAAATAATATGCATATGTCATGAGAATGGAGAGTTCATGCATTTGTTTTATCAGGAAATGTTTACTCAATGTACTGTTAACAATACATCCAATGTGATATTCCAAATATATGACTACCTAGCAATATGTTCTTAGGAAGGCCACGCTTTAAATTTCAAAACTGCATATCTACAAAAGTGTGAGATCTTTTAAACTGCATCTCAACAAACACAAGTTTAAGTTACAGTCGCAAAAACCATTCCAAGGCTACCTTTGACATAAACAAACACACAGAAAAGCAATTTAACGTGCAGCTTACATATCATGTGTATCTAAAATTTGAGGCCCTAAAGCTTTAGTCAGTTAAATCTCAGATAAAACAAAAGGTACTTTTGTGTGCACACATGTTTGGACATGTCTGCATGCCCAAATACTTGTGTGCATCATCAGTACATTGTGAATAACAATTAAATCATTCCTGCAATAGTAGAAAGCATACTGAGAAGAGAGACGGTCAAATAACAGGAAGAAGCAGCTAAGAATAGGACAAAACAAGATTGAGTGACAGAAGAAGAATATATTATTAGATCTTTGGAAAAGAGTTAGAGAAATATCAAACGGAGAGGAGATTATATAGATCAGACTATTTCGATAGCTTAACGAACAATGCAAGCATAGATATGCGGAAATAAATGTCTACTAACTAAATAAAAGAGGAAAAAATCAGAGATATGAGATATCAGACTGGATCGTTTCAAGAACTAAACTGATTACCAAGCTCAGATGTAAACAAATGCAAAAATTTCTCAAAAGAAAAGAAATAAAACGGATCTAACAGTTGAGGTTTGATACAATAATATCAGGGATGTTTGAATTGGATCATTTCTAGAGCTGAACTGATTATGATGCTCAAATTGAAGTAAATGCAGAAATTTTTTTAACGAAGAGAAGTGACTGGGTGCTTCGTTGCATCCAAAAGTAAAAAAAAAAAAAACAAATCACAGATCTAACTATTGAATCGATTGGAAATCTGAACTGATCACCATGCTCAGTAGCTCGAAGTAATTCTCATCTCGTGGAAAACTGAAGTAAAAGGGTGTAAATGTGATTCGCAACAACGAAAGAAAAAAAAATTGAAATCATACCCCTATTTCCAGCGGCCTTAGCGACTTCCGGTCAATTGCATCCTTCTCTCGCTCTCTCGCTCTCTCGCTCTATGGTTTTCCCTCCAAGCTCCAACTATTAACAAATGATTTCGCGGTGTTTAAACCGTCTTTCAAATTTTTAGAGGCGAATAAATTAGATCGTGTCCCTTACAGTATAAGATTTTATGTTTAAGTACTTTCTACGCAGGATCTATTGGTGAAAAAAGGAAAACGATATCCTCAGCATTCATAAAAAAAAAAAATGGGTGCTCTCAACACTTACTAATACGGATCGTCCGATTAAATTTGAATGAATGTGATTTTATAATACAAAAGCTCTATGAATCATATAATTGACGGTCAAGCGTTCAGATCTAATCGGACGGTGCAAATTAGTGAATACAGATAATACTGGTCCGAAAAAAAGTGGGGTCTGATTCGTCTGAAGAATAAATGGACCGGTTTTAGGCCTAAATACCCAAAAGGAAAATAAGGACGAATTGAGGTCATAATCGGAAATTGAAACTCAAAGAGTACAAAAAATATGGACGTTTGTATAATTGCATCCTTTCTCTTTCCTTCTCTTTAAGCCAAACCCATAAACAGTTTTTTTTTTTTAATAAAAGCAATTCCGAATTAAAGTGCCGGTTTTTCATTGAGATGAAAGCAAACATACAAATACAAAAATTGTCTTTCGGACAATATTCGGTACAAACCCATAAACAGTTAAACACGAATTTAAGGAGAGTTCAAATTAGAGATGTGAGGTTGGCCATTGACAGAAAATGAAGATGCGTGCGGTTGTGCCCTTCAAGTTTAAATGCCCAAGTTCATCCAAATTCTATAAATTACAGCAGTACGGTTCATTTACAACATGATTTAGGGAAACAAATTAACAACTTATTCAAGAATCCGGAGTTCACGCTTTTTTTGAAAACTACTCGTAACGGCGGTTGAGTTCAGTTTGCATGTTGTTTTTGTTATGATGCATATTATTTTTTGTACTGTGTGTATTGGTTTTGTTATTATGCATATAATTGATCAGACGTTCTACTGAAAACGAATGTCGCTACACTCATCGATGCGAATTAGACGAATTCAGTTGCATTTATTTTGAAAATTGTTCTAGTTATGATGCATGTTATTTTTGTTATTATGCATGTTGTTTTTTTTATCATGCAAGTAATTAACATGCAAAATAATATAAATAACATGCATAATAACAAAAACATAATAAATCATAAGTAGAACAAAAAAACGTAATAAACATAACATATAAATCATAAGTACTTGGACTGATGTGCATGTTATTAGATGCATAATAACAAAAACAGCATGCATAATAACGGAAATAGCATGCATCATAAGTAAAATAAATTTTCGTCAGAACTCAACTGGACGCGTCCAGTAAGGATCGATGATGAAATCGAAGTTGAGATGGACGAAATATTTTCCTTAAATAATTGTATCGTTCTAAATCCTCAGCGTTAAAGTTGTTACAAAAAAACCTACAATACAGTGCCACAGTGGTTCACTAGAGCTACTACAAACCCAAAAAAAAAACCTCCTAATTTATTATTGTGTTTTTTTTTCAAACTTACATACTAACATACAACTCAAATTAAGATACGAAATACATAATTACATTTATGAAAAGTTTATCAACAGACAGCTTTCATCTTCTTTTGATAATGATGTTCCTAAAACTTCAACATTTCTGTAGCAAAATATCGAGATTGAACACAACGTTTTTTGACAATATTATGCGCTTAATTTTGAAATCAATTGACAATACAATTAACAAAGAGCTTTCAATTTGATCATTAACGAAACGACAAGTCCAAAAGAGAAAAAAAAATTTGTAGAGAAAGCAAAAAAAGATAGTACCTCGTGATCTCATCCTAAACACCTAGATTTAACAACGCGAGAATCACAGCATCAACACACTCGTCTCTCTGGACTAAATGTAATTATTAACGAAAGTACTATCCATGTTAGATCCTACAATTACAAATTAATTTGCTTTATGACCATTGAAATTCTTCAAAATCGGACATCTCAATATGAGCTAAGTTCTCATCAGTAAATAATACAAAGAGAAACCCAAAATTTGTGCGTGATTTGCCCTTTGATAGAACAACATACAACAAATTATGAAAGAATAACACCAACAGAAATCATTGTCCCTACTTGAAGAAAAGTTTCTCCATGTCATCATTTGATGGCCATGGAGAAATTTTAAGCAAAAGTATCTCTTTTCGGCATGTTTCCCGACTGCTATCACATTAGGCCAAAAGGCCCGACATATCAATATGGTCTCATACTCTCATTGCATTTCCATTTGGAAGATTTACATTCCGAAAAATTATTATCGGGCATTCAATTTTAGTTTGAGTTAATGGGGGTGGGGGTGTGGGTAAACAACAAAAAGTCGTGACTGGTTACATACGGCGCTTTATAATATAGTATAGAAGATTTGTATTTCGAAGTACTATAAGCCTCTGATATTCAATATCTCCCCAACATTATGGACAAACAAAGAAATAAAAGGCTAAATTTTCCAGAAAATTGTATTGCAGATCTTTTTTTCATCCAAAACAGGTTATAAACTGCAGAAGCATCAGGGTTGCTCTCCTAATATGATGACAAACAAAATGGACAGAAACAAAAGCATCAAATTTTTAGCAAAACTGTATGTTATAAATACACATCTAGGACTGTCTAACAAGGATCAACCTATGATCCAGCACCTACCTAAGAAAAACAAAAGGCAAAGTTATCTCTCTAGTATTCACCGAGGCAAAAATCCATATTCACCGATGGCCACTTCAAATGCCATTATTCTTTCACCTCTTGCCAAGCCATTCCGATCATAAGAAGATATCTCTGTGATTCTCATTTCCTTACATGCCTTCACTAGCTCCTCTCCTACTCTTTGTGCCGCTTCCTTCAAATATTAGGAACTATGAATGAGTACTTAGGCAAATAAACCCAACAGATAACAAAATGCTTGACTATTTTTGCAATACTGATTTGTCCCCTCCCCCCCCCCCCCCCCCACACACACACACACACACAAAAATAAATAAATAAATAAATTATATAATAGTTTCTATTTAGCCTCCCCAATATCAATTGTATGGCTCTGCCCCAGTGCGTAACATGCCTTTTACCTATGTTACTATATTATTTTGTTACCGTCTTTTTTTCGAGAAGGATTTTGTTACTGCCTTGTGCACTACATTTTTAATAATTGGAGTACCCCTTTAATTCAAGGACCCGCTATACATTATATATACATATATATTTTTTTTTGGAAATTCAGTATTCCAGACTCTGTACATCACGGTGCTCAAATTAAACCCAGAACAGATATAAAATGCAACTCTCATGCAAATGATACCGCACGGATGCCAGAATGGACCCACTAAACAGAGAATCAAGAAAGATGTACTCAAAATGAAGATGATCCTATGTAGGATGTTTGCGCGAAAAATGATGAACATAACAAATCATATATTTTTTAACTTGTACTCTTTATAGATAAAGCACCTTTACTCAATGGAAACTTATGGGTTTAGAGTCAGTCTTGAGGTCTTCAAATATGTTCAATGTACCAATATATGTAACAACTCTTTCCTTTTGACAATGTATATTTGGTGCTTTTCTTAAATCCACAAACAAAAATTGAAATACACATTCGCAGATTTGAATGTGTGTGTGCCTGCAAGTGTGCACGCACGTGTGCATGTGAAAGAGAGAGAAACAATTGCCAGCAAGTTTTCAGGAAAAACACACACCATAACCCCTACCAACCAATGGCAAGTGAAACCCACACTTACACAAGTAGAGAGAGAGAGAGAGAGAGAGTTACCATAACAGTATAAGTATTGTCTTCACATATCGATTTCTGAAGTGTGCTTGCATAAAAAAGAATTTTTTTATTGTAATCGTCAACTAGCATCGCATAAAGCTGTTGATTCGAACAGAATACTGACAACCTCGGTTTTTTAGCTGTGCCATCAAACTAAGAAACAATTTGTCAAATAAAAAATAAATAAAACATGGTAAAACTTATTTGCAACTACATTCCAATGTCAATTTCAAATTTTAAATGTCAACTACATGCTAACCAGGCTGGATAGATCCATATAGCATTCCTAGGATCATGCCAGCTTTACCAGCCTTTAAACATTTTTAATTAGCTTTTCCAGGTATGAAGTGCTTAATTGAGCAATCTAGGAATAAATTAGGTTGAATGGCATCAACTGATGCTTAGTTTAGAATTACTCAACTGTGTCGGAGCAATCATTATATAACACATATCTTATTATAGTCAAAACCAAGTTAAGTTTTATATATTATATAATACAGGCAAATGAAAAGCTGTTACCTTCTTTCGAATACGGCGGTTTCTGACCTTAGCGTTCTCTTTTCTAGCAGGATGTCTCGCCTCTACTCTGAGCTTTGGCAAATTCTCTGAAATTCAAAAAATAAAAAAGAAATTTTAGGAATTTTGACATCATATGAAAATCTAGTACCAAAGGATGCGCCAAAGAAAGTATCAAACCTTTATGGCAGCTTGATTGAGGGAAAAATACGAGGCACTCTCTATTCACCAAAGCGTTCGTTAGCTTTGTGTTGAAATAAATTGTACTGAAACCAAATGTGCATCCAGAGGTGGGAAGCAATCCCATGGGCGAACAGTGTGTGAATTGAATAGTTATTCACTGAAGCGATTCGTCAAACAGGTTATGTGCGTATACCTGGATTGGTCAGTAGTGTTGAATATTTTGATGGATTTGTTGAAATCGAGAATGTGTCATAAATTATATACTGATCGAAACATGTACAAAATGTTTTGAGATATCAAATTATCAATACGCACTTAGCCACTCCTGGAACCAAAAGTTCCTGACCACGCGAAGAAACACAAACACAGTACGAATGAGGAGAATGGGGCCTGTTAAACTGTATACAAATTAAAAAGATGCAGCGAGGAAGGAACTTAGCGCCAAAGAGAGGAGAGAGCGCGGGAAGTGACAGAGCTCCGTTTTGTTTCTCAAAGATTATCAAGCGCACAAGAGTATTGACGAAGGCTGTGCTTTAAAATGGAAAGGAAAGAGATAAAATGGGAAGGAAGGAGAGAAATACAAGGTTTACAATTTATAGGCTCCAAATTGTGGGTGACAAAAATCTCAACGAAATTAACTCTTCCACTAACTTCTTTTAGTTCTCTGCGTTTTAAATTCGGAAGCAGATACTTTTTGTATCTTCCTTTCCTTTTCACTCTCTCACCCTCCTCTCTCCGACTTGGGAGCAGACCCGAAATGGGATAAGGAGTTGATGGTGGTACACGATAAGCTAAGATGTTCTGCGCATTTCAGACGTTCCGTATGAAATGGTTGCAGCTAGCTGAGTCCGTATCTGCTGTTATCCCCCTCCTTGGGGATAACAAGGACTCTGTTATTCTCTGATTCGATCGTTCAGATTTTCACGCAGATAAATGGACGGTTAAATGGATTGCACAGAGCCCGATGTATTATATATTTTAACTATTAGATCAAAAATAGATAGTCAGATCTGAGAATAACATGACCTTGTTATCCCCCAGAATAACAGCAGATATGATTCCGCAGCTAGCTAGGGTGCAAAAAATATTCGTAATCAGTGGCACGTTCTTATTTGATTCGTCAAAAATTCGTTATGAACTTGTTCGTTATCAGTTCGAGTTGTTAACGATACGAGCATGTCAGCTTGTTAAGTTAAAGAACTGATTTTGAACTTTGTGCAGCTCGGCTCGTTAACGAAATACACATGTTATATAATAGTTAATTGATAGATATTAATATCTAACTTCAAAATAGTTGAGTACAAATTGAACAATATTAATTAGCATATAGTCTAGGAGTGTCAAAAATATTCGTATCTCGTGGCTCGTTCATGTCTGACTCGTCAAAAGCTCGTTATGAACTCGTTTATTACCAGCTTGTTATGAACTTGTTTGTTATCAGTTTGTTTGTTAAGTTAACGAACTGTTCTTAAACTTGACTTAGTTCGTTCGTGTTGGACACATTTACACCTCCACTGGCCACTAGGCGAAAACAATTTATTTAGCTTATAGAGAAAAAGAAAATTATTAATAGTGTTCGGAATTTTGTTACAACTGACTCTTGAATTAAATTACCCATACTTTGTGAAAATGGTTGTGTATATTTTAGTAACAATTTAAATTACAAAATGAAAACAATTTGTCCGTAATTACATGTTTCATTATATTATTCTTGAATGCAGCTATTAGTTCAGATTATCTTCACAAAGCGACTTACATTTCAATGTATCTCGATCTCGTTTTATGCATTCACAATTTAATTATGATATTAAAAGTATGGGGTCAAAGTGTATATTTTTAGCAAAAATATTGGTCAAACTGTACATTTTTAACAATTTTTTTTTTAAATTAAATTAAATTAAATAATGAAAATCTGTTCAATTTATGAAAAGGACCAATTGATTTATCTCAACTTCTTAAATCCATCTCTGATAAGATGCAATTTAACTTTTAAAATAGTCATATTATTTATGGTTATGCAATTCTTTAGCATTATAAAATAATTTGTATTTAAAAAAAACATATATAAAGCTGATCAAGATTTTTATTTAGTAGTTATTTTTGTTCTTGGACAAAATTTGATAGACAATTATAGTTATGATAACGGAGTACGATCTTGGTTTGTTTGGCAGAATTCATATATCTGTTGTTGTTATTCTGGGGACAACAGGATTCTGTTATCCTCTGATCTAATCGTTCATTTTCAATCTAACGGATAAAATATATAATACATCGGATTCGTGCAGTTCATATGTATTGTTTATTTATCTGCGTCGAAATCTGACGATCGAATCAGAGAATATCATAATACTGTTATCCCAAAAATAACAGCAGATACGGACTCTTGTTTTGCATCCTCAGAGCATCTCCATCCCTGAAATTTTCAGGGTTTCTAATCTGACGAGGCAGTTTATAACTCAGTTTTAGGAATGTAACAGAGTTTCTAATTCAGAAACTTTGATTGAGAGTTTCTTATTTAGAAACTTTGATTCAGGATTTATAAACTGTGACGTGTCAATATCATTGGTTACAAAAATTAACAAAAAAATAGTTAGTTGATGATGTGGTGATTAAGAAACTCTAATTGTAGTTTTAGGAATGTAAGAGTTTATAAACTAAAAAAGAATTAAGTTTCTTAATCTGATGTGGCATTATTTAGAAACTCAAAGAGTTTCATGAATGGAGATGCTCTCATGGAATAGTGCTCTCGGATTTCGAAATAGTGTATTATTTCAATTAATTTTGTAACAAATGAGTTTCAGTATATCCGAATAGAACACAAAATAACTAAAATGATATTTCAAACGGTTATTATTTTTATTATTTGATTATGTTGTATTATATTTAGTTATTAATAATATATTGTATTATATTATGGCATCATTATTATTAATTTATTATGGAGTGAGGCTATGATGTTACACGAAGTACACAATCACCTGTGATTCGCATCAATATCTCAAATTTCGAAGTTTAAGCGGTTGATTCAAACCGTTGAACATAATATTCATATTGAAATATTCTTGAAAATTGGATTTCACGTTTTTAAATTTTTTTTGTTACTTTTTAAGTAGATAGAAAATTGTTGATCTAACGATATAAGTGACTTTTCACCTATCTAAAAAATAGCAAACAAATTATGAAAATTGTAAAATTTGGTTTTCATGAAAATTTCAACATGGATATTATGTTCAACAATTTGAATTGATAGTTTGAACTTTGAAATTCAAAATATGAATACGAAACACAAGAGATTGTGTACTTTACGGAACAACATAGGTTCATTTTTATTATATTATTTACTTTAACATTATTGTTGTTGTTGGTATTGTTATTATTATATATCATTATTATTATCATCATCGTCGTTATCATCACTATTATTTTTATATAATTAATTTTCACTATTTTAATTAACAATCGTGAAACGACGTTCAGCACTCTCGAATAATATAAAATGCCACTGGACTTTCAAAATGACACTATTTTATTTTTATTATACAAATTAATAAATTATATTATTTTGTCGCCATTTCTTAATTTGTCAAACACACTATAGAAAAGGAGCAACTGTGCAATGTTTTTTTCTCACGGAAATTAAATTGAGCAGTCATGCAAGATATTGAAATGAAGCATGGCTTAATCGTTAAGTATGACAAACAATATGTGATCAGGATTCAGGAATAGTTCAATCTACGAAAATTGTAATGTTAGTGAGAAACCGTAATAAAGTAGTGTCATTAGCACTGCGTCTGATGAAAATTAACTTGATATATTTCTTGAATGTAAATTTCCTATATGAAAAACAAACACCGAGTGTGAATATTCGATGAATATCCTTATCGCACATAACATTTCTCACTCTTTAATTTAACAAAAGAATAAAAAAGAGAAGACAATGGGAGCTTTTGTTTAATATATAAAATAAGAGTTGGACTAGAAGGCTTTACAAAGTACAATTTATCTTGTACTTTGTAAGTATATTTTTAGTTTCAAAATTTAAATGGTCGATTGAAATTATTAAACAAGATCTTTAAATTAAATCTAATTGGTGATCAAACTTTATATATATTTTTTAAATTTTTTGGTTATTTTTAAATGCGATACAAAAGTTGGTAATGTAACACTTTATGAATTATTAAATAGGATAACTTGACACCTCTCTTAATAATAATAAACAATTCTAAAAATTGACCACCAACAAAATTTTAAATAAATATCATATTCAACGATTTAGATCGATTATTTAAAATTTGATACTAAAAATATACATGTAAATTACGAGGTAATCATACTTTACAATGCATTTTATTTTTAGAACAACTACATTGTTTCAACTAGGGAAATGGAGACGAGGCGAGTCAACGAGTTGGCTGGACCGACGGATTTGGACGGGTCAAAATTTTTTAAGCAAGTTGCAACCCATCTAGCGGACCCGCGTGTTTGGACCAGGTTAGAGGGGGCCGGTTCGGGTCGGGCTAATCGGGTTTTTTTTCTTATTTTTTAAATTTAACGAGTTATTTCCGAGTTATTCAAGGGTTATACTCGGGTTATTCTTGAGTTTGGTCAGTTTTGACGGGTTTGCACATATTTTGTACATGTTTGCACAAGTTTTGCACGGATTTGCACAACTTTTCGCGGGTTTAGACGGGTTTAGACGTGTTTTGCACGGGTTAATGGCGGGTTAGAAGGGTTGAGCCTGGTTTATTTCACGTCGAGTTTAACATGAGTTTTTTTCAACAAGGATGACCGCTATTCGTTTTTTACTCCCGCATTTTCTTTGAACGTGCTGGGACACGTGGTTTTCCGAGCAAATCGAACCTATACTAATTTTGTCAAATGTTTAATTTCAACGAATCTGATTTTTTTATAATAAATATAATTTTTGTATTACCCGCTACAATAAATCAATACAAAATATACCTCGTGATTTAAATCGCTGCCGAAAACTTAAAAACGCCGTCCGTGATTCAAATTTAAATATTCAGATTGATTCAAAATATGCAAAACAAAATAATACAGAAGATCCGAACTCTAGTTTCAACTACGTAAAATAATGGTGCTCAACTACGCCAGCGGCCAGCGCGAATGAGATTTGACGACACGAATATCATTGCATCCTGCTCTGCTCTCTAGCCAATCGGAAAAAAAACTGTAAACAAAAAAAAAATTGAGAAAAGGCGAACAAATGGGATGGGACCTTGGGAACGAGAATATTCAGGCGCTGTAGAGGATCGATGCTCTTGTCTCTCAAGTCTCACCAGTCAGGCAGTCACCACGGAAGTTTCCTCGTCCCTCTGTAGTTTTGCATAATTTCAAAAAGCACACATATGAGTGACATATCTACATAAAAAACCTTCACCAAAATTTTAAGATCTTACGTGGCCAGAACGATGTCCAACAATGTGCAAGACACGTGGGATCTCGGCATCCATGATCCATCCCACCAATCCATGATCGCATGAGGTGGCAACATACACTTGAATATTACAGTGGCAACATACGATTTCAAAAAATAAGAATTACGTTCACACGAATATTACATTCTGACGCCAACTTAGATTTTAAGTTACGTGATAAAACTTTTTGCTTTGTGAATTTCAATGACTTCGATTTTTAAATCTGTGTTTTTAGATAACACATCTGAACGAAAATGCATAAAAATATAATCGTGTTTTTCAAAATTTTAAAATCAGAGTTATAGATGCAATTCTAGATAACTTGCATACTTCATTAGTTGAATAAATCTACGTACTATAATTAGTGGTGATTGGTGAAATTAAATCTAGAAAATTAAAAAAATAAAATTATAATATATATTATAAGATACAATACGTATAATTAATGGAGTTCGAATACACTTACATTAATCTTAATGGAGTATGTAAGTTTTTTCGAACAAAAATTTTCGCAATCAAATTCGCCCGTACTCTTATTAAAAGGTGCACTAAATCATCGCTTTAGCTTTTTGACCAAATGTTATTAGAATTTAGATGATACAAAAGTTAGTTCTTCCCACGGACCACGGTGGACCCAGTCTATAATAGCCTATTGCATATAAAAGCATTTTTTACTTGCATAACCCTGATAAAATAAGTATAACAGATGTGACTTTGGTTCAAAACTTTGACAACAATGACTTTATTTAGTATGCATTTAAGTTCACATGTGTTGATTAAACATATGCGTTCAGAAACCGAGATCACTCAAGTTGACAAAGCAAAAAAAAAAATCAAGTTGTGAGTCAACGTTCACGTCTGAACACATCACCTGAACATGAATCTAGACGTAACGTTCACATGTGTTGATTGAACGCAAGTACGCAACGTTCAGATGTGAACATTGATCTCAAATTTTGTATCATACTTAACTATTTTGTGGTTTGATTTCGTATCGTGAATACATGTGTTTACTTTGGACGTGAACGTAGACAAAAATAGGATCATCAATGTTAAACTTTTGAAATCAGGATTATAGATGTAATTTTTATTTTTTTTCAGGGTTCAACAAAAAAAACTTTTATAAAAGCATTTCATTTTGTACCTGTCCCTGGTTTCTCTCCCGTTGGTCACACGGCAACACACACACACAGTACACAGAATCACACACACCTCCATAGGCACAAACCACCTCAATCTCTCCCTCTCACTCTCAGCACGAAACGGAAATGGCGCTCTTCGCCACGTCCGGCGATCCCAGCGCCGCCACGTGGCAGAACCTCCTCCCTCCGATGCTTCTCCGGCCCGTTTCCGACAATGTCCTCCGAATCGGAACCCACGTGCGCGCGCACGTGATCGCGCCTATCCTAAATGCGGCCGTTGTACTGTGCATGGCGATGTCGTTTATGCTCTTGCTTGAAGCGTTATTCATGAGCGCGGTTAGCCTTTATGTTAAACTGTTCCGACGGACACCAGAGAAGAGGTACAAGTGGGAAGCCATGGTAGAAGATGCTGAGAAGGGAGGATCGGATTACCCCATGGTGCTTGTTCAGATCCCCATGTACAATGAGAAGGAGGTGAGCGATTTCTTTCTCCTCTCTGGCTATTGGTGATTTTAATTAGTTTGATTAGATGGGATTTTTAGTTAAAGGTGTTTCAAGATTTGAAATATTTTACTGTTTGATTGACTTTTGCAAGAGTATGGCAATTATTGTATAGCTGTATGGATATCCCTACTAGCCCTACCTAAGAGCTCCATACTTCAAAGAATACCGGCGTCTATTGAAGTACATTAATTCAAAACCACATTTCAATCTAGAGATTACAATTGGATTTATTCTAGATATACAAAGTTAGGTGTCTGTAGGAATCACCAGGAAAAGTGATAATTCTTGACGCTGTCACTACAAATATTCTATATATATATATATATATATATGAGCAGAACTATGGTGCATGCACATGTACTGTGCTTGCGCATCTGGACCCTCCGATGCACATTGAAATTCGTGTAGATTCGTGCGCATCGAATCTCGATGCACATCGGATGGTCGAGATGTGCAAGCATGGTGCTTGTCCCTATATATATTTCAAATAATAGCCTTATTTTATGAATTCTTTAGATAGCACATCTATGCGCTAGCCTAAACATTTGTTCTAAATGTAACTAATCGGGCCCCCACTGCATCATTTCTGAGATTTGAATTAATGATTTTGTGGGCCTTTTGAAATATACAGGTATATCATCTCTCCATAAGAGCAGCTTGTGCACTGACATGGCCACCAGGTCGGATTATAGTTCAGATATTAGACGACTCAACAGATCCATTAATAAAGGTACAATCATATGCAGAAGCTTTGTTTGGATTAACCTCAGTATACTTTTTAAGTCGGCATATGAAGAAGGATTGTCAGACTGAATAAACCTCTGAGGACCTTCCTCCTAGATAATGTCTAATAAATTGTGCTAAGAACTTGAATAGTACCTGAGTTATGATGCTGTGGTAGCATGCCAAGCTGGTGCTACATAGCTGTTGTGATTTTTGAAGTCTTGGCATAATCTGGTACAAGCACTGGTCAATATACTATGTACCATATTGTTATCTTTATACCATGCTAAGAACTCTCTTTGCAAGAATTTCAATTTTCCAAACAAGGACAAGGTACTTCTTAATAAATTTAGAAATAGTGGAAACTTTAGTTTAAGGATTGGTGTGACATGCAGTTTCCCAGTTGGGATCTTGTAGCTAGCTTGTGTTCAAAGGTTTCCTAGAAGAGTTAAGATTATTTTCTTGAGAATGCTACTTTGGTGTCCGTTCTGTTCTTGATCTGATTGGTATCAACTATGAACATCTTATCTGACTTTCCCTATTATGGGTACATAATTATAGGAAATTTAATCCTGAAATCATGCCACAAGTATCTTGTGATGGCATCTCCTTTCCCTTTCTTAGAAGTTACTAGTGTATGGAAAGGGGCGAATTTGTCCCTAACTAACTATTTATGATGTTAGGTATCTAACTATAACAGAAGTATGAGGCTCTTTAGTAATGTCTGGCCAACATAATTTTAGTTGCCCAATGTTAAGACTTCAAAGTTATATTCTTACTCTAAAATCAAATTGATTTTCGAAAAGCAGGGAATTGACATTTTGTGTCAGTCTTTCCTCTACCTCACCTAATTGGAAGTTTTCTGGCAATTAGCATTATCATGTAGAGATGAAGAATTTTAGCTGCTTTTTTTCATTGTGGAGCTCATTTTCAACTGAGCACAAGGTCATAACAACTCAATTTTAAATAATGAAAGTGAACTTCGTTCAAAGAGAAAGTGGTATTTCTACTGTGGATTGACCAAAGTTTCGTTGCTTTTAACATATGACTATAGGTTCCTTCAATTCCAATAATTTTATTTTGTAGATATTAACTTATCAGAAAAAGGAAATTCATATGGCATGGGTATGTGAATCGAGGAAAGTTGATCTTATACCCTGAAAATGTCATAATCAGCATCTAGTTTAGCTACAGACATATAGGTTAGTTAGGTTCTGTGAATGTCAAGAGTTTCCTAGAAAATGAGATAAGAAGTTTCATATGACATGGATATTTTTATGAATTGTCTTTATCATTGCAACTGATTTCTCTCCCCCTTGTGCCCTTTTTTGAATGAAGGATTTAGTGAAGCTAGAATGTGAAGAATGGGAAAAGAAGGGAATAGACATAAAATATGAGGTCAGAAGCAACAGGAAAGGCTACAAAGCTGGTGCATTAAAGAAAGGCAAGGAGTACAACTATGCTAAGCAGTGTGATTTTGTTGCCATATTTGATGCAGATTTCCAGCCTGATTCTGACTTCCTCCTGAAGATAGTTCCATTTCTTGTGCATAATCCTGAGATCGCCCTTGTACAAACTCGCTGGGATTTTGGTTAGCTATTTTTCAATTTATATATATAGCAACAACCACCTTCAATTTTTTGAATTGCACTATGTTTCTTCTAATTGGAAGTTATATCTGACATTCTTCTTTTTATATATTAGACTGAACTTTTTGAGTATTTGTGTATATAACCCAGCCTTTTGATTTCTTATGGATATGTTTATATTTTATCAATATGTTTCTCTTAGTTAATATTGAACTAAGGCAAAATGAAACTTGGGTGCTGATTTTTATGTTACAAATATTGGGCCGCAGTTCTCAGAAATGAAGTTAATCCAAGTATTAAGCTCCACCTGAGCATAGTTATTTTACTGGGCCTCAGTTTAACCAATTTTGTATGGGATAACCTCATCTGTGCATTTATGTCTTAGTTGAGACTCAAGTTAGACCCTTAGACATGCAGCTAAAAAGGAAAAAAAAAACGATAAAAAAATGAAACAATTATCAAGCTGGCATGGTTACTGTCAGTAAATTATTTAATTCATAAAGAATAATTTTTAATGATTGTATTTTGAACAATTTAATTCGTAAATAATAATTTATACTTACTGTACTTTGTACAAATTATTGAATGTCATGGTCACTCCTGATAGAGAAAAATGTTTGGTTGACAGGGGTGTTCCTGGCAAAAATGTGTTTGGATTTGAACACTGAACTGGCCTTTATTTTTGGCTGGGTTTGCAGTTAATTACAATGCCTCACTGATGACACGTATCCAGAAGATGTCTCTTGACTACCATTTTAAAGTTGAGCAGGAGTCCGGCTCTTCTACCTTCTCTTTCTTTGGCTTCAATGGTAAGGATAAATTCATCATTCAGCTTATTTCCAATTGCTGCTGATGCTTCTTAGATTGGCAGCAGAACCCAAGCTTTATTTGAGGTATTATCAAATAATACCTTAACTTTGGATGAACGCCTTCAAAAAAAAAATTCTATTCGATATTAGTTAAGTTCTTAACTCCGCATATGTTTTACATAGCCGGTCCCAAGCCCGGAAAGGAGGACGGTTGTGATAGGCTTGGCGAACCAACGTAAAAATTCAGCCAATCTTATGAAAATGAAATCTAATATGGACTTCATTTCTAGCCTACCCAACTTGCTTGGGAGTTGGGACAAAAGGCTTTGCTGTTGTATATTAGTTTGACCTCTTATCTTTCTTAAACTGTAGCTTTTGTTTCAAATTGGGCTAAAATTCAGAAAGAAATATTTTTTATTTGTTTGGTACAGTTTTTTTCATAAACCTGACCATCAATAATTTAATGGAATTACTTAGGGTGGCAACCGAGTTTCCTGTTCATTTGATGTTACATTGTTTTTTTCTATTGCTTGACTAGACTTTTACTTTTAGCAATGGATGTCTTATGGGACCAATACACCATACTAAATATCAGTTTCATTACAATATTTGTTAGGTATGTTTTTGGCTGTTGAAATAAATAAAAAACTGTAGAATACTTGATAATATTTGCAAAAAAAGCGAAATTGCGACCTGAATGAATCTTGATGATTAAAAATTGGGATCTGTACCTGGAACCTTCAATTATATTAGCCAATAGTTCCTCTGAAAGTTTGTGCAACAGTCTTTCGTTTTAGTTTTCCAAACTTATCACTTCTCTTTTTAATTCATCCACTAAAATTGACTGATGATGAATGATCTATGAATTAGGTACTGCTGGTGTGTGGCGTAATTCAGCCATAGATGCAGCAGGAGGGTGGAAAGACCGCACTACTGTAGAAGACATGGATTTGGCCGTAAGAGCCACAATCAAGGGATGGAAATTTTTATATGTTGGCGATGTCAGAGTATGCTATTTCTTCTCCTTTCATAATGATTTAAAGAAAAGAAATGAAATGAAATGAAATAAAACATGATATTATATACTAATACATTTAAGACAATACAATACTGATGATACATGTAAAAGTGTACCATTTGATACCTATTATATCTGTCTGTTCAGCACATAATTAATAGATTGTATGTTGTGCATAGGTCAAGAGTGAACTGCCAAGTACACTCAAAGCGTACAGGCACCAGCAACACCGGTGGACATGTGGTGCGGTTCATTTATTTAAAAAAATGGGTTTGGACATTGCCACCAACAAGGTTCTAGTACTTCTAAAAGCATCATCTCTTTTTTTTTTTTATGATCCTTGAGTGCATAGAAGCATCACATGCCCTATGGGTTATACATTGGGAAATTTTACTTAATTAATTAAGCTTGCTGTTGTTTCGGCCAATAGTGTTGGGCCGAAATCTTAAACATTGTGCCTGAAAAGGTGAAAAACTGAAAATTAATATGTTAAAAACAAATAACAATGTGTTTGCTGCAAATTTCCCATCAAAATATACAGTATTTGCAAGAGCCAAACATATCTTTTGGTTGTTTCCAATTAACACCATACTGTCATGGAATATGTATATTATTATTATTTTCCATTAAAAAGGATCCAACTGGGTACTTCTAGCCAAATACCTAATCTTGGTGTTAGTTGAAGTTTTGGAACATAAAATTGGTTTTAGATGGACCACGAATAAGGTAAAATGTTGTGTCTTGCTTGCAAACCAAAGTCTATAAGTTTGTCACACCTACCGGTACAGTACCGGAAAGTTAGTACCAGCCTAACCTGTTTTTATTTTTTTCTTTGATCAGGAGGTATCACTATTGAAAAAGATTCATCTATTGTATAGTTTTTTCTTTGTGAGGCGAGTGATAGCCCCAATTGTAACATTTTGCTTCTACTGTGTGGTGATCCCTGTCTCTGTTTTAGTCCCTGAAGTGGAGATCCCTGTTTGGGGTTTGATCTACATCCCGACCACAATTACAATCCTGAATGCAGTTAGAAACCCTAGGTATCCTTCTCTTTCTGATCAAAATTTAATCTTTTGGAATCTGCCCCTGGATCCTATTAGCAATTCTACAAAAGTCCTAGTTGGAAGGTTGATTTTTAAGTGCATGTAGCACAAGGCTGTCTTCAGGGGCATATATGTTAATGTTACAATGCTTGTCATTAGTCTCTCTTTTCTTCTTGTATGCATACGCAGAAGGTTATTACCTTGTATTGCGTAAACGAGCAGTGTGAAAAATTTAGTGGTTTCCTTACATTTCTTTTTTTGTGTAAACCATTCAATTACACAGCTCTCTACACTTGATGCCTTTTTGGATATTGTTCGAGAATGTGATGGCAATGCACAGAATGAGAGCAGCCATGGTCGGCCTGCTAGGGACACCCAGTGTGAATCAGTGGGTTGTAACAGAGAAGAAAGGGGAACTTATAAGAGACAAGACTGACTTAGAGGTCCCTTTACTCGAACCTACCCATACCAAATGCTCTGAAAGGTGTTTATTTTTCTTTTATTTGCAAATTTCGTTCTTAGTATTACTTTTCCTTTATATTTTCACCCCTTTTCCTGCTCTGTACCTAAAAAATGTTTTCTGGAAGGAAGGTTGCAAATAAAGTGTTTACATGATAGTATGGACACAAGAATGCTCTATTTTGAAAGATGTTCAAAGTTTATGTTATATATTAATACTTAATAGTAAAAGATTGTTAAATTTCTGGTGTGCAACCGATTCCACAGAACAATTAATTGATACATAGTACTGTCAGTTTAGCAACTGTTCATCAAAAGGAAAAAATAATATAGTGAAATGGCCAAAGTTGCTTTAATACTATTAAGTTATGACCATTTGATGTAATCATAGTTCCATTTCATAAAGTGAATCGTCAATTTGTTTTGTATGAACCTTTTGTTATTTTGGGCAATTTGCATCAGATCTCTCAAATATTTTATGCCACTTGGAGTATGCTCAATGAGTTGACACTTTATGATTTATTTATTTATTTACTTTATAACTTATTTGACACTTTAAATACGTTGTCAGACAGCGTAATATTTTAGATTGTCAGTACCATGTTATTGTTGAGATCAGAGTGTATTGCTTGGACTTGCAGGGTATATGGATGGGAGCTTGGACTTGCAGCAGTTTTATGTGTGTGCGCTTCTTATAATCTAATTTTTGGAAATAGTAAATACAATATATACATATACCTACAAGCTGTCACATTTGCAATCGTCGGATTTGGTTTTATTGGTGCTCCAAATCCTCCTTGTTCATAACAACTGCAATTTAGGACCTCAATTCATTTGAATTTTATAAACTGTTTTCATTTCATGAGAGGAAATGATTTTATTCCGGGCTGGAGGAGGGGAAGGTGGATTATGGGGATGTTGTAAATACGATTGGATTAAATTCGTTCAGAATTTGCGAAGATACATTTTGAGGGCTTCCTGACCACATGTTTTGGATCCAGGCGCTCTTCTGTAAATAAATTGTTATTTTTTTAGCAAGCCTATGGTGTTCTGCGAAGTACACAAGTTGTACTTCGCATTCATATGTCGAATTTCAAAATTCAAACGATCTATCCAAACTGTTAAACATTATCTCATGTTGAAATCTCTTAGAAAACCGAATTTACATTTTTTAGAATTTTTTTGATACTTTTTTTATGGATGGAAAAATTGTTGATCTAATGATCATTAAACCATCCACTTTTAGCGATTTTTCATCTATTCAAAAATAGCCAAAAAATAAAAAATGTAAAATTCGATTTCTAAAGAGATTTCAATATGAAGATTATATACAACGGTTTAGATCGGTTGTTTGAATTTTGAAATTCGAATATGAATGCGGAGTACAAGAGTTCTTATACTTTGCAGAACATCGTAGCCTTGCTCTTTTTTGTGTGGAAAAGAGACTATATTTTTGTTGTTAATGTTTTTATTTTTTTGAACTAGTGAGAAACCCTCACCTCTTCATTCACTTGAGAAATAAACGAAGATAACAACAGTCTTTGTTGTTAATTTTGATCCATCCATAGTTAACTGATGAGAAGTACAACGAAAATAGTACTTTTTACTTGGAGCAAATTCAGTGTGAATTATGAAATATTGACACATTGTATTTACCGTTGCTTCTTGTGAGTTCCCTAGTTACATGTTTTACTCAATGCTGGATTGGGTTCATATTCTCTTCACCTTATTGAATTAATTGTATGGTTTGTACCAATCGAACCGTTGATTTATGATCAAACGGTGGGATTGGATTAGAAAAATGCATGAATCGATTTTTATTTCTTTCTCCGTGCGTAAAACAGTGAGCAACTTAGAAAGTGGTCCACTTATCCGGTTTTGCCTCAATCACAAGTCAAACTTGGTTTGGTGCTGGTGAGACAATATCCGATAAGCACAAACCAACATATTTAATGCGCGTGTTTTTAAAAGCTTTGTGGCGTTCCAATGTTCATACAAATTGACTTGTAAGTTGTAATATACAAGAGAAAAGTCCAATTCATTTGTCTTTGTTTGTCACTTAAACAATTTTTATAATTTTATAATTTTTCCGGGCTGGATGTGTACGAAGAATGACTAGTATATTTTCATTTTAGGAAAAAAAAAAACATTTGTTCTCTTGACGATTTTTTTTATATGTATCCGGAACCCATCCACTGACATTTATTACTAAATGTCTTTTAACGAGTTTCACCGTTGTGCTCATTAATATTTGAATTCATGATCTCATGAAATTCATCCTAGATCGCTATGCCACTCGCTTCTCTTGACCACCTTATTGATGAATTTTTGCAAACTAATTTAAACAAAGACTGAAAATAAAAATTAAATTTATAGATGTGTAATTGAACAAATAGATAGCATTACCATCTTCAAATTTCATATATTTTAGGTATGGTTTGATACATCAAGTTCAAATTGTTTCATATATTGTGCACTATCTTTTATCATTTTCAATGGACAATATTTGCATCATATACATCATTATATTAAGTTTAATTCTAAAATATTAATATCGTCAAAATAAATGGTTGTTAATTATGAAAGTAACATAAATGTATATATATATAATATTTTTTAAATACAGGGCACCCAAAATGTAGGCAATTTATTTACTTTTTGCAAGTGAATGTATTGTTGCTGTTTGACTATTTCTAAAAAATTACTTCCGAAGACTATTTCTAAAAAAATCCGGTCAAGAAAAGAATATCACTCGTTCTTTATTACTATAAAAAACCTTAATTACTATCAAAGTAACTAACCCACTTGATTACTTTGATACTAATTATGTATAGTAAGTAATATTAAGATAGTTAACACATTTGATTAAATATTTAATTTTCTGTCAAAAGTAACTAACAAACTTAAACATTTATTACTGTAGAGAGACTCTAAAATATGCAATTACTGTTTATGTAATAGGTTCGGAATTCAGTGAAAAACAGAATATCTTTGGAAGATTTTATGTCAACTTTGAAATATTCAAGGCAAAAACTTTTCTTTATTACTAAAAAAATTATTATTGATAATAAATTAGTAACTAATACACTTTGAAATTGAGCACAGAGGGATAATTGAAGAATTTTACAAAAGACAAACTTTGAAAAATGGCATCTGTGAGAAATTTAAGTCAGATTAAAAAATATTAAAATTTGCCAGTGGGACAATACCGGAAGCAACATGTACTTTCTGTAAATAATTCTTTCAACAAAAAGAAAAGTGTCTGCATAAAACAATTAAACAAGTACGCAAAAGCGAGTGGTCCCCTGTTATTAGTTGCACACTGTCGTGTATTAAAAATATCACGATCCCCATGGTTGGCTTGTTCTCATCTCCATTTATTTACAGGAAACAGTTTTGGTGTTGCGCGGAATGGTGTAGCGTGGTATCTGAATCGTCCGATTTTTATTGATTGCATCAAGATTCGTGCCAAAATATAAAGGTCTCCTGATTTCCATCGCTGGCGGTCAATCGTAAAATTAACCGTCAACCCGAACTGTCCATTTGTTGTAGCGCGCTAGAGCAGATTCGGATCCCCATTTACAAGTTACTCATTTGATTCTATCACGATCCACCTTTTTTTTCTTTTCTTTTTGTGAAATCTCTTTTATTTATTAGTCAATTTTTTAAAAATGGGCAACTTCTTTTTGAATAACATAACTGAGAGTCTGAGATCAAGGCTTCTGTAAGCATTTTATTAATAAGTATGTTCTCGTATTCTCACTAATAATAAAAATATTAAATTATAACCGTTAATTGAAAAATAATATTTTATTTTTTTCAACTAATTTATCAAGTAAGAGTACTAAAGTATTTTTTACTACGACTAAGAATAAAATGATTTTCACCATTTTTAATACGGAGTCTAAGACACCTCAATATATTTCTAACAGATGCACATCCATTTCATTCAATATTATCTCACTAAAAAGTCGATAAATTCTCCTATTCAGCTTTAAAAAATAATCCCATAAAAAGTTTAACTCATGTGCACTCCCTCATGTAAAAAAATAAAAAATACAAATCAGTCAATTGGAATAGTAAAAGTTGGTATTTGCTTTAGTTGGTGAGTTATTTGACTCGATTCATTTTCTACATATACCATCATCATTGTTAAGATTTTACAACACGGCAACATATTTATGAACAAAATGAGGAATCATTTGATAAAGTGAGATACCGCCGTTTTTTTTAATATTAAAATTTAATAAATAAATTATAAATAGAAGGAAATATTGATTCGAAAGTTCGAAAAAAATAGCGCCGTTTATTTTAATATTCAAATTTTAATAAATAAATTATAAATAGAAAGAAAAATTGATTTGAAAGTTCAAAAAATAAAAAATGCCGAAGTTACGAAAATCGGTGAAAAAATTAAATTGACGATATTAGCGATACCATTCATTAACCAGTTTGACTCGCGAATGGGTAAGGGTGCGCCTCTTTTTTATTCATAAAATATATTAATAATTTAATTATTATTGGGTCCTATTTAGATAAGTTTTTATAATAGTTTAGTTGTATTCGTTAAGACTGTAATTACTATTTTATATCGTCGCAAACTACCGAGCTGTAGATATTTGAGTCTACTTCAATCGCGTCGAGTTTGATTTGTGATTGAAGAAACGAGTTATTCAAAATTGATCCTGACACAAGCTCGTGATAAAAGAAAATATTAATTAAGACATAAGTTGAATGTGAAATCAAATTTGAAATATTAATCCCGACAAGCGTAGCTGAAGTTTATAAAAAATACTAATCATACTTAATACCTTTCTTACAATAACTCTGACTACCTTCGTCGGGACTGATGATCGTTAAACATTTAATTGGAACTTTTTAATTGAGATGAAGATATGTTCTTGTGTGTCTTACTATGTGAATTTTATAAATTGCATTTTAAGTAGATGATGGTCTTATACTTCTATATTTGTTTTTTATTAGTTATTTACTTATTTTTCATTTAGTGTTAATATTACGCACTGTGCATACGGGTTCCGGATCAGGGGCAGATTTAGGATTCTCGTCAGGAGTTTCGAGATTTACGATTTTTTTTCAGGGGTTCGAAATGATAGTTATTCTTAAAAAAATATCTTATATGATTATTTGTACAAAAAAATTTCAAATATATGATTATTTTTGAAAAAAAAACATAATATATATAATAAATTTTGAAAAAAAATTTCAAAAAATTCAGCTGCATCCTGAATGCATGTGGCTCCGCTGCTCCGGATGCAAAAACAGTGAAAGATCCTCCGTCAGTGATCACTGCGGTTTGTTAACTTGTCACTTGTGTCTTGTCTTGTAAAAAGGAGTAGACCTTCTTGGTGCATTGTGATTTTAAAAAGGACAAATATTCAAAATAAAAAAACGAGAATTTGCCAATATATAATTCATTCACCAAAAGCGCTTTTTAATTTGCTATGCCATTAGTACAGAATCATTTGTATTTGCATTTTTTTAAATAAAGATGAAATCAAAATTATTCAAATTTGAGTGATTTAAAATTTTGTAGTATTAAATTTGCAATCGTCATACAAAAAACGTTACTTTATTCGCTAAATTAAGAACCATTTTTTTTTCTTCTGTTGCTTACTTTGTAGTCCAGTAAGCTTCTAATCTTGTATGTAATTCATGGGTCCGAATCTGCTGTTCGTAAATTCCTGCTTGCTTTCCTGCTTGTCTTCGATCTGGCCGCTCGATTGTCACGAACGACTGTGATTTGATTCAGAGGACAGATACTTTGACCGTTAGATGAGTTTTAAACGATCCAAATCGAAACAAGCAGGAAAGCAAGCAGTTATTTACGAGCAGGAGATGCGGTTCCGTAATTCATGATAGCACCCGAATTTTACAACTTGCTAGTAACAGTCAAAATAGTGATATTTTGTTCATAAATTATATATTCAATTCAATGACAGCATGGAAGCGGAACAGGATTTGGAAACGGTGTAACACAGCATTCGGACCGTCCGATTTTCACTGATTGCATCAAGATTTGTGTTAAAGTATAAAAGCCCCTCTGATTTCCATTGCTGACGATCGATTGCGAAATTAATGATCGATCCGGACCGTCTATACTGCGCTACAGCAGATTCGGGTCCGCATAAAAGCTAGTGCCAAAAGTTCCACGGCATTGATCCGATTTTTATTTTTGAGTTTAATTTCTTTTGGATATGTCTATTAAATGCATGATAGGTCTATGTGAAATATGTTAGTGGGAGATATTGGATGCTGAGCAAGCAGGAGCGGAGCAAGAAAGCCTCATCTTTTACTTTATCTTTACATTTGGCGAAATCTAAAAAAATCAAGTATTTTTCACCAAAAAGAGAAATCAAGAAACCAAAAAGAATTAAAGAGCCCACAATATACACCCAAGTGGTACCTGTAAGGCTAGAATCGATAATGTTGTCTACACATTTCAATTTAATGTAATATATAAGAACTATATAGTTTGTATAAAATATGTATAATGATTTTGAATTTATCTTCACAATCTTTTGCGAATATAGTAACAACATATAAGATTTAATGTTTACATCTGACAGAAACATTTCCAATAATAATAGTTTCTTTTTTGGTTTATAGATCTTTGATTAGTGGATTTTTTTTTTAGATAAGCATCAAGTCAAAAGTCACTCAAATTTTAATGCATTAAAAATATTCATCCGGGTTCCAAATTCGCAACTCTCACACAAAAAATGTCGCTCTTAATCACGAAACTAAGAACTGCTTCTTTAATTAGTGAATTTCTACTACTAACTTTATTCAATTATAAAATATGAAATTTATATAGTTTACTTGTGCAATTCATTTTTATAGAGTCAAGATTTATTTTAGAATATAATAATTTCTTGGTTTTCGAGAAGAAATGAAAGTCGACAGTATTTCTACTTTTTTCTACAGAAAAGCAGTGGCAGAACTAGTGGGGGGGGGGGGCAGGGGAGCCCCGGCCCCCTTTGGTCCAAAAAATTCTGAACTTCTTATTTAATTTTTTAATTAAATTTAATTAAATGATAAGATTTTAGTTAAAATTTTGATTAAAATTGAAAAATCTATTAAAATTTGTATAATTTGATCAAAATAAAATTTTGACATCTTTATAACATTGAAATTAAACGATACTTGCAAATCAGCCCTTCTAACTCGGTGTTCTGATTACGCCACTACAGAAAAGAATATGATAATTTCAGTCTGAACCTGTTTTTATTATTTCACAAAAAACAAACATATCACAATTTCATGTATAGCGAAATTATACCTCTACCTCGTAGTATTTAGGTTAAAAAAAACTATATATACTCAAATAACCACCCAAAAAAAAAAAATGTATTGGTTTAGTAATGTTGTTGAGCAACTAAACTGAATGATATAATAATGGAAGCAATCCGGGATCAGTATCTGGGGTACTTATAGCAAAACCAAAAAGGAAAAGCAAAAGGTAAGAGGACTCAAAGAGGAGAATCAAAAAACGCTCTCTCAAGGCCACATGAAGAACTTGTGGCTCACAAACCCTTTGCTCCTGCTTACGTGGCCCCACCTCCATTCTCCTCTTAAAACTCCCCAGTTTGTTTCACAAATTTCTCGCATTCACATATCATACCAAGTTACCAACACCTCTTCTACTCCAAGTTCTATTCTAGCCAACTACTAACCTGCTCGCTAGATTGTCGACACAGAGAGAGAAGGAGAGACCAGAGAGAGATGTCAGACTGTGTGATTAAGCTATTTGGGAAGAGAATTCCTCTTCAACCTGTTCAGGAAGAGAAGGTATTAATTAATTGAGCAATTCTGTATTCGTACTGTTTGTTTGTTTGTTTGTTTGTTATGTTTTTGTTTGGGGATTAATTGTTTGGTTGAATAGAGTATTAGTGTTCTTATTAGGAAAAATGATTGATAGAGGATAGGCAAATTGGTTTTGGATATCAAACTGGATCGATTTCTCTTGAATTGGGAGGGTTTGTGTTGAATATCACTATTTCATTGTGAAGAACCGAGATAGCTTTTCAATTTTCGAGATTAATTGGATGTTGAGTTTACAATTGGTTGATAGATCTTTTTATTTATTATAATTTGTCCAAATATATTCAATTAAGCAGTGAAGTGTTATTTTTCTTTCCTTTTTTGGTTTGTTGGGGAAGGGAGTGCAGTGATTAGCTATATTTCCTCTTTTAATTTATTTTTCAAAACTTGGGTCAATATATTTTTAAATGAAAGCCTTCGAATTTAATCCATCAGCAAGTAATATAAGTTATCTAGTTTATGTTTATTGCACATCAAATTCTACAATTTCCTTTCATTTTTCAATTCCAATTGGACAAGCTAGAAACTTTTAGTGAGATACTGAGATTGCAGTTGTTGGTTTTCCATGTATTCTATTTAGTAACCCTGATTGGACTAATTTTGTATAGTTATCCAAAAGAGAAAAGAAAATTAAATGAAAGTAGAAGATAAATCGAAAAGTTTTTTCTTAAAACTTTTGAAAGTGGAATTTAGCTTTTAAGAACTTGTCTGTCTTTCAATTCTTACAAACTTTTTTCCTCATTACAAGTTCAGATCTAGTGTGGTCACTTCTAATCAAAGCTTTCTCAAGTATCTCGTACTTTAAAGTATATAATGTGCTCTACTGATTTGTAAAAGTAGGTAACAGAAGTAAATCTAAAAAGAGTGATGTTTCATGATAGGCTGATACTTGGGGACAAAGAGAATCTTATCCTTTTCATATGGTTTTGTATAGTTTTATGTTGAACCTTCGTTTCCCCATAATTACAAAATAAGGTGGGATTAAAGACTTTGCTGTTGTTGTATAAACTTCCCAAAATACTTTACAAAACATAAGACTTCTATTTGTGTTCTGAACTTTTAAAAATACAAACCTTCTATGTATCACTGCTCTTTTTCTTACAATTATCTCTTCAATTTCAGGTAGCAAACACCCCTAATTGCAAACCTCATGAATCCACAAATGAGACTACAAATTTACAAAAAGACCCCAATGACTCGACCAACCTGTCAACACCTGTCCAACCCGAAAACCCTGAGTCTGCTTCCACAAACAAAGAAGATGAAGAAAATAATAACGACACCAGCTCTGAAAACTCGAAGGAGGGAGATGATAAATCTTCCCTAAAGAAACCCGACAAAATTCTCCCATGTCCCCGATGCCACAGCATGGATACCAAATTCTGTTACTTCAACAACTATAATGTAAACCAGCCTCGGTATTTCTGTAAAAACTGCCAGAGATACTGGACAGCTGGTGGCTCCATGCGCAATGTACCGGTCGGTGCTGGCCGAAGAAAGAGTAAGAGTAATCCATCCTCTCTCCCTCCATCTCACTTTTATGGAAATTTACCAGTACCAAATACACTTCTTCAACCATTACAATCCAACTCACTCGGTTCAAAAGTGAACGGTTCCGCTACGGTGCTTAGTTTTGGGTCAGACCCAAACCCACCTCTTAATGGATTTAGTATAGTGGAAAATGGGAATGAGAACTCGAGCATTTCTTCGGTTGAGGTTTCAAAGCCTAAAGATGGAGAAAAGAAGGACACCATGAACACTGGCACCACTACAAATGGTACTACACCATGGCCTTATGCCTGGGGCCCTGTACCAGCCATGTATAACGGATCAGGTATCGGTGTACAAATCTACCCATATTGGGGTTGTATCCCGTTGACGAATGGTGCATGGACCATCCCATGGACTGGTGGTGCTTGTGCAGGACCTGTTACACTAGGAAAGCACTCTAGAGATGGAAGTACACTGAATTCAGAAGCAAGGAGAGATGGTACCAAGGATAGTAAGATTTGGGTACCGAAAACACTTAGAATTGACAACCCCGAAGAAGCGGCAATGGGTTCCATGTGGGCAATGGTCGCGGCCAACAATGAGAAAGCTGATAAAATTGGGGGCCAAATTACAAAAATGTTTGAACCAAAAGGAGAGGTCAAGGAGAGTATGTTGAAGAAACCTC
This sequence comes from Eleocharis quinqueflora, assembly GCA_964058865.1. NCBI lineage: Eukaryota > Viridiplantae > Streptophyta > Magnoliopsida > Poales > Cyperaceae > Eleocharis > Eleocharis quinqueflora. Next base: position 234,122 of record CAXKVX010000088.1, on the reverse strand, counting down.
ATATGCTGATTGCAAATCCTGCTGCTCTTGCTAGATCATTGAATTTCCATGAAATTGCATAGAGGAGCTCTTCAGTGACTAGTTGAAATTTTTGTAAATTATAGGAATAAGGTATAAACTAGGTGCAGTGAGTATAACTATAGGGTTGTGGTTTTGAATTTTGATGGCAATAGCCTGTTGTTTTGTTTGGTGGGGATGTGTTTTTTTAGATGTATATATATAGTTGATATTGAGCAACTGATAAAGAGGAGAGGGGTAAGTTTAGTGGGGAGAGGTTAGTTGCTACTTGTACATAAATTATAATTGTAATTTAGAATTTTTGTTTTGCATAATGTTGTGGAAAGTTTCTACCTGATCAAATCAAACTTTTACGTGACAAAATAGTTTTGATCCGTCGTCAATATTTTTTATTAGAAAATAGAATTATCAACAGCTTATAAGCAGCATTGTTTCCTATCCAATTTAGTACAGTTTCTTTCTGTAAATATATACTTGTTATTGTATCATTACAAATGATTGTAAATAGTCAAAGTGATTTATTTTCTTTTTTTGGCCATTTAAATACTTTACAAATATAAACTATGAGTACTAATTTTGTTACTTCTTAATTACGTTTAAATGGATGATATATTTTATAAAATAAAAACTGATAAAATTAACTAAATGGATAAGTATGTGCAGAACATAACTAAAAGACTGTTGATTTTGAAGTTCAAGTTTTTGTTGTATAACTAGGATAAAGAACTTGTATTTATTTGAATTATGAATATTTCTATATATATTGAATCATGAACATCAAATTTGACTGCAAAAATTGAATAATCAACCACATGACTATTAGCAGTATCATCTCCATTTGTCAAGTGCAAACTATTTTTATAGCACGGATTTAATGTTCTAAAAATTGAAAAATAAATTAAGAAAATTTGAAGAACACTAGAACAGTAGGGGTGAAATGAAAGATAGATGTGAAATGTCAAATTATCTAATTTTCAAGCATGTAAATGACTTATTTTTAGTAAAATTATGCAAATGTGTATATATTATTCGTAAACAATAGATTATTCTGCCACATAATAGTTAATCGGTTTTCTCATTCTGTCAATAGTATACTGTTTTTTTTATAGCATTGCAAAGTATTTAGTGCTCTTATAAATTATGATCGCAGAAAGATGTATAATTTAAGAACAGTAGGGAATAGGGGTGAAAGAAAGAAAGAGAAATAAATATGGAGACAAGAAAAAGAGACAAAACCAAGGCGGGGCAGCCCACCACTACTGCTTCCAACCAACGAGTGCGTGCCAAGATATTTTAGTTTTTCCTTCGTAAAGTCAATCATCATTATCCTTAGTTAGTGTTCTAAATTTATGTCGTTTCGTGTCGTTTCGTTCCAAATACAATTTGACACGACACGACACAGTTAGTATTTTATTATATTTACTGTGTCGTTTCGTGCCGTATCAAGAATTGGAAGGAATCAGAACGAAACAGTTAAGACACGACATGTTTAGGCACGTCTTGCCTAAACGTGCCGTGTCTTAATCGTGCTGTATCTTAACTGTGTCATGTCTAATCGTGACGTATTTGTTTGTGCCGTGTTGCTTCGGCACGACGTGCCTTATTCGTGTTAATCATGCCCAAAGTAATAAAAAATTACAAAAACATAAAAATGTAAAAAAAAAACTTTAAATTTTATAGACAATTATTTTTTTTGGACCTCCAGTATATTTTTTATGGACGTGTCTACGTGCCTACCTGTGTCGTCGTGTCGTGTCTAAATAAGTCGTGTCTAGACGTGTTGTCGTGTCGTGCCTCTCCTCGTAAACGTTCTGTGTCTTGCCGTTCTCTATAGTAGAAAACCTAAGCACAACACGCTTAAGAGTTAAGACACAACACGTGAACAGTACTGTGTCGTGTCCCGTGTTGTGTCTTAACCGTGCCGTATCATTATCGTGTCGTGTCGTTTCGTGCCGTTTTTAGACACGCAGACACGATTTTGAGAATTCTATCCTTAGTTACCAATAGGGGTGTAAATGGATTCGGATAACTCGTCCAACCCAACCCGACCCGAAAATATCGGATTTTAATTTTATTGGATTGGTCACGGATTGAATTTGGGTTAACCCGCTAAAATATTATTGGTTATGAATAATTAAAAAAAGAACGGTTAAAAATCCGATCCGATCGTGAATCTGTCTCCACTAAATATATCAGATTTCGTTACAATAATTTATTTTGAATAATGATTTTAACAATCAACAAAATCTATTATATAAATAATGAGAATGTTGGGCAAGACGTGATTAGTGTTGTTATCATATTTTTACACTTTCAATCAAAGCGTGTATTTTTTCGAGGGTCTCATTTCCATGTTTATAAATCTGTCAAGACTTCTATACAAATAATGTGCACATGCAAAGAAAAATATTTGTAAGAACTTGCTTATTATGACTAATGAAAATGAGTTTTGTATGTTGCAGATGCATTTTACACGGTATAATTTATTTTATCAAAATCTGCAAAATCAGCTTAACCCGATCGCAATAAAAAAAATGAATTGGATTGAATTTTGAGTTACCTGAGTTAGTGATGGATTGTATCGGATTGAAAAAATAATCAAAATCCGACCGATCCAATTCATGTAAGTCCTAGTTACTGTGTTTCTACTTCAGTTAAAAAAGTTCTAAATATTTATGAAATATTTATAGAAAGAAAAGCAAAAGGCAGTTTGGTACATCAGGGAAACGGAAGAGTTTTGTCATTAGTTGCGCTGCCATAAACTCGATGGCAGAGTTGACAGATGGGACCCACAATCAGTGGAAGAGAAAGTATGGCAGGAAAAGTATGGCAACAGATACGGATCCGGTACATCAGACCTTTTGCCCTTTATGCCTTTCTTTATTATTTATGTAGCAATTGAGAAACTGGAAAAGTACCGTGGTACCTTTTTATGTTGACAACTCTGTAGCGGGATTCTATACCATGGATATTGCATCAATAACCAACCGTAGCACCCTTTATTCTTTTTAATATTTAATATCTCACAAGAAATGCATACATGAAATGGAGGTTACTGTTAACATGAAATGTAATTTATTCTTTGACAACTCAATTCGAATAAAGGGTAAAAGGACAAATTTTATGAGGTAGTATAAGCTCTCAACTTGAATATTTATAAACTACAAGTGGGCAGTCATACACAATTGTCACTAGTGGCGGAACCATTCAAGGACAAAACTCGGCAAGTGCTTTGTGTTTGATTTTTTTAAAATGCAAAATTTAATATATTTTTAGTTATTTTGTAGTGAAAATGAGCTTTTAATGATACTTTAACAGATTTTAGTAGTTTTGTATCTAAATTTGATTTCAACCTCAATTTCCGGACTTAATTGTGATCGGACTTAATAGCCTCTGGATCTGCTTCTGATTGCCACATGATTTCAGATAACAAAATTTCATTGCGATAAACTAACTCACTACACTGAATGCTACATAGAATTTGCAATGTAGTTTTCTAAAGAAAAGATAAATAAGCGCATTACTTTTCCTTTCAAAAGTATGTTATCTTTTCTTGCAGAAAAAAGATTCAGATAATAATATTATTTACAATTTCCACCGAGGGTCTCAGATAAAAGGTTTCTCCAAGAGAGATTAATGTAGTGTAATATTCATTCTCTAGTTTTTGACCGGAAGACACCTTAATCGTCTAAAATAAACTTGTAGACTATGACAGAGTTACAAAGCACAACTGGATAACTGGATAGGAGTAGATACTCAAATAAAATGAAATTTTAGTACAATTTTAAATCATAATTTGTTTTGTACATTTTTATCACAAAATTGAAATATATATTTGAAAATAATAACAAATATCCAGGGGTCAAGTTCCTCCTATTCCTACGTGGCTACATGACTACATTAGTCGGTTTTTTTTGGGCATTTAATCCAATGATGACATTTTTCTTCTTGAGATTGTGCATATAGACATATAAGATGCGTTTGGATCATATCATGGTTAGTGCAAAGATAGTGCTAATTTTGTGCTATCCAGATTAATGAAAATGTTGTTTGGATTGCACATTTGGAATAGTGATAGTGAGAAATATTATATAATAAATTATTTTAGTTTTTTAACGGATAATAATAAAATAATAAAATATTGATATAAATTTATAATATAATAACAATACAATAATAATAAAATGATAATAATATAATAATAATAACACAAATGACAATAATACAAAATAAAAAGTAAATAATATAATAAAATAATAATAATGATAATAAAAATAATAATAATAAAATAATGACAATAATAATAATAATAATAATGAAAATTACAATAATAATAATGATAATGATAATAACAATAACAACAATAATAATAAAATAATAATAATTACAATAATAATAATAATAATAATAATAATAATGACAATTACAATAATAATAATAATAATAATAATAATAATAATAACAATAATAATAATAATAATAAAATAATGACAATAATAAATAATAATAATATAAAAAATAAAATAATGACAATTACAATAATACTAATAAAATAATAATGACAATTACAATAATAATAATAATAATAATATCAAGATGATGATGACGGTGTAATAAAATAATAATTTTGCTAATCATGACATGTGCTAATTTGCTAATCCTACCATTTTGTTGGGTTAGCAAAATAGCACAAATCAACACTACTCATAACTTACTAATTCATGTTTGAATCACATTTTGTGTGGATAGCAACACTAACTCATGGTTAGTGCTATTTTTGGTGATCCAAACACACCCATAGTGTTTCCTCTAGTCTGCGCTGGGGTGAATTTGATATCAAAGAAGGGTATAAACTATGAAATAAAATTTCATAATTTTCAAAAGGAAGTACGAAATAAAAATAACATGAGCCTAAAATATTTTTTCCTTTTAGTTATGATTAAAGTGAGAGTCAAGTCACTCAAATTAAGTATTCACCAAAAATCTTTATATATTTAATTGTTTGCTATTGACAATAAAATTTAATTAAAGTGTTGATTTATTAGTATAAAATTGCTCAACGAAAAAATAACCCATGACATCACGTGATTTATGTAGATACTACAACAAAATTACAGCATGATCTTAGGAGAAATCTGATATCCTTCTAGATTCCTAAGTTATATCATTAACTAATCTTAAGAAAATAATAACACCCATAATTACAGCACTATTTTATCGGCCACCTTTATCTAATTATTATATGATATCATGGCCAATTATTCCTCCACATATGTAACCATGCACCTAATAAATCATTAGTGGGGCAGTGGAGGTAGGAAAATGTCAAAGTCCAAGAGAGTTGAAAAATTATATTCTGAATTTGAACGCATTGTCTATTAATTAATTAATTATAACACATTGAACGCTTTAAACCGTGTACTAGGGACGCCACAATTGCAAACCATGTCTGGGTTCTGATGGCGTTGAATTTTGACATAATTTATTTTCTTTAACTTTCTCTAAATTTCAGTCATCAAAAGAGTGAGATTGTATTTGTGATCAATGATGAGTAGGTAATAACTCATTTACATTATGAGAATATAGAGATGTTGGAAGAAAACTGTAAAGCTTCTTCAGAAAAAGATGAGCAATCTCATCTTTTACTCCAAGCACTGTAATAATTAATAATAAAAAAACTGCACATGTCATATGATGATACAGGTAACAGGTTAGGTACCAGGTGTCTCCTAGTCTTAGTCTGCAAGTATTAAGCGAGCCTGACCTTATCCTTGCAAGAAAAAAAAGGATAATAAAGTCCCTTTAAAACTTTTTTTGACATTTGAAGGAGTCAACTAACTCAAACCCCAAAATGATAACAACATTGAAAAATAAATTGGAGGCGTTTGCTGGTTGCAACTGGGTGGTAGCCCCTCCCCAATCAGTGAAGCACTCGACTTAAAAAAATTCAAAAAGATAAAAAGTGCTCACTTTTGGAGAAGATTAGTGCACTTTCCCATCAAAGACAACGACAAAAAGATTTTAAAAAAAGGTTCTTTCAGATGCAAGGTGGCCTCACTGAAGTGGATTGAGACCCTACTTTTCTACATAGAAAAGTCAGACCAATAAAGGCATTCTTTGATAAGAAAAAAAAATAAAAAATAGAGGATTCATTCAACTTATCAAAACATGATTTGTTGAAATTATATGGAGCTTGGAAACTTGTAGAAAGTTCCACCCCTGAAAATTAACCTGGTTCATGGCTGTGAAATTTCCAGATTCTTCATGATGTATAAGAACAAATTATTAAAGCTCGAAGGTATTTTTAGGGTAACTGAAGATGGCATGTCAGCACACTCTCTCTGAAGTGTGAAAAACAAAACAAGCCACTGAACAAACAAATACCAGCCCATACACCTTGTGCTTTTGAGCTGTTCAGCAAAAACTGGTCTGATTGTCAGGTGCTTACTTGTGTGTCAGAACTTACCATAATCTCATTTTGCATTCATATTCTTCAGTTGGAAATTTAGACAATAATAAATCCAACTAGTGGATCTTGTTCTTCCCAAAGATTCATACATAGAAATTTTCTAATTAATTTAAGGTTTGGTTACTGTGGTAAGTTGTTGCACTGGGATCCTCTCCAGTAATGGGCTGTTTGATTTTTCACTAATGATTAAAAAAATACATTGTTTTGAAAAATTACCATTAAGGCATTAAGTGATCATGTTTCCCAGACCAGAAAAAAATTTAAAACATGTATCATTGAATATTGCATCCCCCTGAATCAGGCCCACGTCTGACATTGCCATAAGCTGAAAGCTCAAGCAGATCCATGTCTCTTCCTGCCATAATCATCACAAATCAAACCTCAAGTCTACCAAACATAAGTTACATGTTTCCTCTCCAAAAAAACAATTTGTACATTGATACTGTACTCACATGGGACAGAATACATACCTGATACTCTACAATAAGCACTCTTTTGAATTAGATCTGACCTCGATACTTCTGTCTTGTTCCCTTTCGATCGATTCACAGTTGCCTTCAACAAATTTACAGAATAATATAACTTAACAAATATACAGAATAATATAACTTTTAATATTTAGGGATAAAAATGGAATATGACTAGATGCATTGCGGAGGAAAGAAAACCAAAATAAATAAATAAAATTGGCACCTGTAGAACTTGACAATTCTCTAGTGTACTCTTCCCACCCTGAGAAATTCATAAATTAAGTTGAATATAATGAACAATTTCATGCTTTCAATGGAAGAAATTTTCATGCAAAGAACAAGGATGAGAAATAAAATGGTTCATGGACCAAAATGAGAAAGAAAAAGGTGTATTTCCCTTGCATTGGGACAGTGATTTTATTTTCCCTGCATTGGGACAGACATGAAAAAATAAGTAACATCGTTGAACTTATGCACATATAACAAGAATTAACAAGAGCAACGGCACAAAAACTTGCAAATAGCATAATACAATGTTTTATCATATTACAGACGTGTCACCATAAATCTCTATAAACTAGTGATTGAGGAAAATGGAGATAATCACTCTATCTATGCTTTCTCATAGCTTTTATTCCCCACCATTATGGGGATAACAAGTTATCTGTCTCTCTATTTTTCTTTTTCCTTCACTTTACCCTTTGCTTCTCCCGGTTCACTTAAACTCAAGAGAAAACCAAGGGATGTTATAATTATAGCAGATACACTAGGTAACCTATCAACTTTTCTGTGAGAACAGGATTTCTCAAGCCAATACATGTCATTTAGACCATAACACATCAAAGATAAACCAATTCAACAAGGACAGGTACCAAAAGGAGAAGAATAGGTAGACTGGTGGTGAGTGACCTAATCAGGGTGTATGAGAGGCCAGTTTCCCACAATGAAATTTGGAAGGAAATCTATGTATTCTTGACCCAGTAAGCTTTGTAGCTCTTAAAGTCCAGTTGGAGAAGTTATAGCGGGCTTAAAAGTAAATTACTGTAATCATATATCATTTTTGATATTTTTGTCATGTAGGCCTTCAGTTTTCCCACTGACTACCAGATTAATCAATTGTATTAACAACTTATATTCCCCGAAGTACAATTACTTAGTAGGAAATAAGGACTTCCCACTTTTTAAAATTTTGCATTTTCTCCCCTTCAAACAAAATTAAAATAGCATCTCCATTTTTAGTAAGGCTGTCAAATACTTAAATGTGTGAAAGTAATTCCTACTATAGTAATCGCATTATGCTTGCTCAATAAATTCTTTACCAAAAGGTGATACAAAGCGTTGCTTATGTTCTGAAGAGGATATCATAGATTACTTGTTCCTAAAATGCCAGTTTGGTACCGAAGACATTCCTAGTCTGAGTGAAGAGATGCAGTAGACTATTACCAGTTTGGTACAGACATGGAAGGCTGAAAAGGCTCAAGGAAACAATTAAGTGATTGAAGGGTGGTGCGAATATTCGGTAGAGAAGCTAGGGTGTTTTGTCAAATCATCTTATTATGTTTGCAATGTGCTTGAAGTGAGGTTGATTTGCTTCCCAGTTTTAGTCTTTTGCCTGTGGTGTAGGTTGATAAAAAAGTTGAACATGAATTGACTGATGCTGGTACCAGTACCATCTCTATAAAAGCAGGTGGTGGTGTTATGCACAATATCATATGGTAATGAAACTGGCAGCGTGCTGGTGGTGCTATGCACCAATTTTTTATTTTTAATTCGAACAGATTCACTAATTTCATATGTTTCCAAAGAAAGTTAATACAGAAAACATGCACGGACAGAGGAAACCAGCCAAAAGAAAAAGAGTTTATAGACCTTAGAAAAAGGGAGAATATGGTCGTAATCATGGCAGAGGCAGCCGGGGCAACCAACGAGCTTCCTAAACACAATATTCCCCAGAGCATCGCGGCGCCACCTGTCAGGATCTCGTCCTTTCACCTTCTCAGTCTTCTCCCAGCACTGTTGCTTCACGCTGAAAGGGAAGCTCCTAGGGTTGACGTCACGGTCGTCGTCGGCGAGGATGAAGGTACTGGAGTCGTCCAGTGACAAAGCGGAGGGAGGAGAGGTGGTTGAAGAGCGGTTGCGATCGTTAGAGGAGGTAGACTTGTTCTTGCCGCCATGTCGACGACCACGACCATGGCGCGCTACCATTGCTGTGTTGCACGAGTGGGAAGTGGGAGGAGGAGAGACTTGGAGCGGAGAGATGAATCGAAATTGAGAGGTGTGTTTCGAATTTCTTGATAAGATTTAGATAGCGTTCTCAATTTCGTGCGTATGACTGTGATTCACTGATTTGCGAGAGAGGAAGGGAAAGGTCCAGCCCATGGGCCCTAAATGATAGAAAATGGAAGGTTACGAACTGGGCTTTCAATAAGGAAAAAAAAGAAGAAAATTAAGCCGAGTCTGAGGCTCCGAGCAGGACTGCTAGTGGGCCAGTTTGAGCCGAAGCCCATATCCAATCCTCTTACTAGAACACAGGTTTAGAATTCGGCTCGGCCCACTTGATGGAATGATAACTCGAGTTTAGCTCGAGCTCGTCATACTCACATACGCTGGTGAGTTTTTGTTCAGGCTCGATATACGCTAGCGAGTTTTTGTCAAAGCTCGATATACGCCATTTATGCATTAACATAAGCGCATATGTCTGTAATAATTGTGTCATTAAAGAAAAAATTGTAGCCACAACCAACCCAGCAAAATTAAGATGAAGATTTTTTTATTGCTTTCAATAGGATTTTTTTTTAGTTCGCGTGAGATATTAATTTTCCTACAGAAAAAGGCCAAAAGCCGTATGACCTCATCATAATAGCATCATACCAATTTCAAAATGTTGGAATTTGCCAATGACAACTTTAGTTAATACTAGACAAGCAGTACAGTTAATCCTTGATAACCATTACAATGAAAACAATCGATCCAAAAAAAAACGGAATACAATAGCAAATGGATAATTTTGGTGAAGCCTATGTAGGGAACAACACGATGCCAATGCAAGAGAAAATTCAGCTTAAATTAATTAACCCAAATTCAAGAGTCAATAATGAAATATGATATTTACCTCTTCGTAGAGAGGAAGGCGAGAAAGATCAGAACTTCATAAGGCGAGTAAGATCAGAGACAAGGGTAGGATGTCGTAAGCACTCAGCCATCAGATTTCAATATTGAGGTGAAGTGCAACTTTGCAAGTAAGGGAGAAGTCGAGATTTGAGAGAGAGCGAGTTGGTCAAGGAAGCGAGGTGAAGTGCGCACGAAGCAAGAATAGAGGAGAGGAGTCAAGGAGGCGAGGCGAGAGGAGAACCAAAAATGGTGAAGTGAAAAAGGAAATGGCAGGAGATTGGGAGAGATGGAAATGACGACACGTATAGTTGGAGGAGGCGAGTCGCAAAATTTGATTGGAGTTTCACATGAGCCGCTCGCTGTTTGAACCCAATCCGCAAGTCAGATCGATCCAAGCCAAGTTTTTTAGCTCAGTCCGAAGATAATTCGACCCATAAATCACAACCAAGTTTCAAGCCCTCTAGGCCCGAGGGCCGTTCGGTCCGTTAGTAGGTGTTACAATAAATGCAAGCACAAATATAAAGCAGAAAACCTAAAAGCTTAAACCTTTATTCACAAGAAGAAAATAACAGCTACTAAAAAAGAAATACATATGAAACCGATCAAATCGACTTCAAAAAAAATGTACAAGAGAACCAAAGGTAGGATTTAACACCTAAACAACACCTGCAAAATGAAAGAATCTCTCTTTGTACACCACGAAAGAAACAAAAAACCACATACTAACCCACCCTAAAAAATAAAAAGAAAAGGCTGGCAACCTCTATTATAGCAAAAGAAAAAAAAAATCTAACATGCTTCTAATGTAGGCAAAAAAGAACGATCAGAAAATTACCAGCACGAACATATTAGAAAAGAACACAGCCTTTCCTGATATATTTTTCCAATCGGGTAAATTTCTCTAGAGACCACAAACTATACTCCATTCAACAGAGACAAATTTTGTCCCAATCAGATCATGGTCTTTGCAACAACTAAACTGACAATCCAAGTTACCCCTTTTCACAGATAACATTCAATATTCTCTCCTCTTATTTAGCATTAAAATGTTCACCTCTCCCTCTTCTCCTCTTTCCTTGGCCCTTCTTTCCATTTCTTCAGTGTCTAATATAAAGAAAAGAAATGGAACACTGGTGGATGACAAAACAAATGAAGAGACAGATGCATTTCATTTGCTTCCCATAATGGAGAGACTGAGTGAACTTGGTCAAACTAATCAAAAGTTTAAAAGGGTACCAAAACTCTGGACAGAGTATAGTTAACAAAACCTTTGAAAAAACTTTACCCTCTTTTCAACCTAATTAAGAATTGACCGCATCAGTAAAAGCTGTTCACCAGAGCTTTGACAATAAACCCCCAACAGGTCCAAAATAAATCATAATGAAACAATCAAGCTTTTACAAGCACCAGTGTGGTCCACGTAACCAGTAAATGCATTGGATCAGTTTAGTACAATTGTATTCAATCAATATACTGCTGAAGGCTCGAATGATCCAACTAAAACACCTGTCTTTACAATATAACATTATGGTTTAAGATAAGGACAGATGTTAATTAAAGGTCTAACCATCATATCACCAATACATAAATAAATCCAAAACACACTTGAAAGCTCAGTTTAAAATTTAAAAGGGAAAGACAGGAATGAGACAGGGCAAGCAAGTTTTAGGCAAGGCTTGAGAAGTACATAGTTCACCATAAAAACATAATGAAGGTTTCATCAAAGGTAGGTAGGGCAGACGTCGTCAGGCTTCAGGTTTAGGACTTGGATGTAGGCTTCACTTAGGCAGTAGGCTGCAGATGAATTCATAGGAGGGTAAAGGCATAAGGTTAGATCCAGGCGAGATATGTCCACTTTAGGTGGCTTGGCTCATTGGCACAGGAAATTAGTCAAGAGAGATAGATAAAAGGATAAAAGGATGAAGGGTAGTGGTTCTACCTGGCAGGGGCCCTAAACCAGTGAGGTGTAGATTTTAATGGTACCGTCCATGAGAACCGGGCCTGATAAGAGAAGCTTCTTATAATAAGATTTAGGTTCGTAAGAGAAAATTTGAAGGTTTAGGGTTAAAGAGGAAACATGATAATAAGAAGATCACTAGGTTAAACAGATGGAATAAAGATCCCCCAGCACAAGTTTTATATGGCTCATTGGTTACCTTTCTCTCGCTTATGTACCTGCTGAGATGTGATTTTACTTTCAACTATATATTATAAATGTGAGGGATCCAATGAAAAACTTGGGTACTCCAAAAGATGAGTACACTGGATACGTCCATCTGAACCGTTCAATTTATCGAGATTGGTGAAAACTGAAAAGTGATTTCTCAAGGAACAAACAAAAGCTAAAGTGAATCACTTTTCACCAATCTCAAAGAATTAAACGACCCAGATGAACTAGAGTACCCAGTGTACCCATCTTTTGAAGTACCTAAGTTTTTGCCCTATGTTTTTGGTGCCCCCATCAATGCCCATGAAACTAAATTTTAATTAAATATTTTTCAATCCACAAATATTAGAACTAATTGATTGAATATTTCATAAATATTACGGTGTATGTGTAAAAAAATATCGCATCATTTCCATTTTAATTCAATAACCATCGAGAGCTAACATAATCAACGATCCAAATTAGGCGATTTTACCGTCTCTCTTGATGGTTATTGAAATGAAGTTAAAACTTCACCATTTTTATAGACATGTATTTATGATAATTTAAAAACATTTAATGGTTTATATTTCAAAAAATCTAAGCTCGAAACAAGAAATAGGCACAACGGACACCGATGGGCATGGGCATTGGATCCCTTCTCATAATGTTGGGTCTGAAAGTCCTCCCATTAAACAGGAAGCAATTTGTGAGGAATGTAAACAACCCACTTCCCCACAAAAATGAAATAGAATGAAGAAAGAAAGAAAGCCATGACTCATGCCCTTGTGCTGACCTTTGCACACACAAAAAACCATTGGACTCAACTTGTTTCTCAGCCACCAAAATTGTAGCCTTTACATGTTTCATCCCACTCTCTTTCATCAAACCCCAAGTAAACACAAAACAGGAAAATATCATATTGAAGCCACACAATACATGTGCATGACACCAAAATCCAAGACCAATATCCTCATGTGCAGCAGGTATAAAACATAATTTTGGCAGATAAAAGTAAACATCTATTTGGTAAAAAAAGGATAGCGAGTTCAAGAGAGATGGTAACAATAGCAACAATAGTACATACCCACTGCTTCCAGAACGTCCAGAGTATCCACCATAAGTTCCATAACTGCTTCCTCCACCCTACAGGAGTTAATGGCCAATTTGATATAAGAAGCTTGATATAAAAGAGCTAGTTATAAGAAACCTCGTTTATGTATTCTTTTACCTATGCTAGCTTTATAATAGTCCTTTCTTGTAAAAAAAAGGCTTTTTTTTCTTTAGTATCTAACTTCAAAGCATGAATTTTTACTTCACCTTGCCAAGGAAAGTGAACATTTTCACCCATTCCTAAGCTTTTATCAATTGCTCAAAACAATCTAACTTCAAAGCATGAATTTTTACTTCACCTTGCCAAGGAAAGTGAACATTTTCACCCATTCCTAAGCTTTTATCAATTGCTCAAAACAAAGTATTTCAACACAGCAGAAGCCTTACTAACATAGTTGTTGAATCAAGTAAAGTGAACTTTTTACCCTATTCCTAAGTTTCCGTAAAATGTATCGTAGTATTTTGTATCATATCATGCATCGTGTATCACATCGTTAAGATAGGCTAAGCTATTCTTGAAATAACAAAAGAAGCTATCATCATGTTTTAGCAACTAACATTCATTCAGAGTAAGTTAAATTTAGGACAAACCCTTCTCTGTTTAATACAAAATCATTCAGAACTAATGAACAAAGTAAAATCAGCTAAGTTAAACAGTACAGTACCGCTAATCAGTATCAAGTTCTTTTGGTTCCACACTTCCAGCTACTGGCAACAATCACTAAATTTATTTAATGAACACTGACTTGATTAACTTAAGTTAAACAGTATCCTAAATATCAGTCTAGTACAAAAAAAAATTTGAGAAAGAAATGAGGGTCTCTGGCCCATATACAAAGATTAAACTAACAACATAACAAAGATTAAACTAACAAAATTAAACTAACAATTTTGGAAATTTTTTACTCCCTGGCCCATATACAGTATATAGAGCATAAATCCTCCAATGCCCATATACAGTACAGTGTATACACTGTAAACTGACAAAAGAACTAACAAAAATAAGTAAAATAAAGATTCCGAGCTGAGGGACCTGTCTTGGTGATGGAGCTGTGTTGATACGGCGAGGGTGACGACTAGGCTGCGAGGACAACAGTGGCAGCGACAACGATGGTGACGGCAGTGATGGCGGCAACGGCGCCTGCAGCGGTGACGATGTCGACGGCGCCTGCAGTGGCGACGGTGGTGGCGATGGCGCGCGAATGGAAGGACAAGATGGAATATTTTGATGGAAAGTTCAAACATTGCTTCTCAGACGGTATAGATTGGCCAGTTTCTGAATCGGAGTATCACTATACTCCATGGCCCATATACAGTATACAGCATAAATCCTATTTTGCCCATATACAGTACACACTATACACTGTAAACTGACAAAAACTAACAAAAATAAAAAGAACAAAAATTCTGAGCTGAGCAGCCTATCTTGGTGATGGAGCTGTGTCGATAAGGCGACGCCTAGGCTGCAAAGGCAACAACTTAGGCCGGCTGGGAACAGAAATGGTATTAAAGAGTCGTTTTTTCTCTCTCTGGCGCGTAAATGAAAGGACAAGATGGAATATTTAATGAGAAGTCCAAACGTCACCTCTCAGCCAGCATTTTAACTGGCCAGTTTCTGAATCTGAGAATTGTACGATTCGATACGATATGCGTATCGATCTTTCGTATCACAATTCACAGGTACAGTACATATCTCTAACCCTCTGACTCGTACTGAATCGTACAATAAGTATCTCATGTTGTACGATACTAACTTCTATGCTTGCTGATACTTCAAGCAAGTGTTTGAGGACAGAGACAAGTGTGCGTCAAACTACCAATTTATTGAGGTGCTAAGGTTCATTAAATTTTTAAGGGAAGTTAAAAAAATACTCCCTAAGAAGAAACCTCCAATGGACAATATTTATTTGAAACTAGCAATTTAAGCAAGGCCATAAACCAGTGATACATAAAATGAAACTGCCTTTCTATATCCCGACTCAGATTGAACCCTTTTCTGGAACTGATTAGGCCTAATTATAGCAAAAACCAAATAGATATAAATGCAAATACGTACATGTGATCCTCCATATCTGCCATAGCTATTAAGGTCACTAGAAGAACTGTAAATGCCATGGGAGCTGCTGTAACGACCGCCATCCCTGCCATAACGAGATGACTCAGGAGAGCGGCTCCTAACAGGTTGATATGTAATGGGAGGGAAATGGGAAAGCTCATTCTCCCTTTCAAAGATGTTGGCCCTCAGACGCGACGCCACTTCAAGAAGGGCAGTTTTAGCAACATCAGACTCTCCACTTATCTAAAAGGAACACAAAAAATGCCATAATTCTTGCAACTAATAGAAGCCTGCAATCAATAAAGTAATACAACAAAGCTAAATGAATCACCATTATTTCACCGTATCGGCAAGTAAAAGTAACACCAAACTGGTAGAACAATGGTAAAGCAATGTAAACTGGCTTTCTGGCTGCAATGCACTTGACAAATCATTTTCTAGTGGCAAATGCAGCAAGCCAATATCCAGAACTTGCAAGAAAATGGAACAAGAAAAGTAAATTACCTGAACCATCTCATCATCAAGAGTAGCAACCTTGGGAAGGTTATCTTTGGAAAGAATGCGGATGTTGGCACGAGTGCTTCTTCTCATTTCAGTTACAATGCTGCCTCCTTTACCAATAAGGCACCCAATTCGAGAGCTCGAAACCAGCAACCGGGTGGTGAGTACATCAGCACTCCCAGACTCTGTCCTTTCACTGCACTTTGGCTGGAGCCGTACTGCCGCATCAATTGATGGAGAAAATTCTTCAAAGTACTGAAAAGGGGCGTATCCAACAATAAAGTTAGGGCATCAGACTGGCAAATATCCCCTCTTTGCAAAAGGGATATATTTTGCCCCATGTGCACAGACATATTCCAATCAGAATATCATTTACTTGGTATGGGGCCAACCATTATTTTGCCTCGTGTGCACAGATATTCTATGCAAAATATCATTTACTTGGGAAGGGGCCAACCGCCACCCATATATTGCCAATGCCTACTACCCACCGAAAAATCGTTTATAAAATGAAAAGATCTGACCTAGATCAGATAAACTAGAAACTATACCTCCCTCGCAGAAATAGAAATTATACAATCATCCTCGATAGCCTCACTATCAACTTTTATTGTAGCACCAGTTTCTTGTCTGATCTGATTAATCACAGTGCCACTTTTACCAATAACAGCACCAACTAGTGATGATCGACAGACCATGCGCAAGGTGAACTCACGTGCCGAGTGCTCATCTCGAGGCAGAGGGTAAAAGCTAGGCCAGTCAGCAGCGCGATGGTCCCGGTCATAGCCCCCATAAGAACTGATAATTGGACCTGGCAATGGCGCATTTTGTGTCACCAAGCTGTTAGACCGGGATGGGTTTTCATGCAGTTGGGATGCCACTCGAATTAGAGCTTTCTTCGCAACCGTGGGATCGCCTACAATCTAAAGAACGAAAGAAAAAGAATTGTAATAAGGAATACAGAGGTGGTAAAGAGACCTAGGAACAACTTCGGTATTAGGTACATGCACTGATAGAATATTGATCTCAGTAAGCTGAACATCAATACAATTTCTCGCTTAACATGAATAAACAGTACCACGGATTCATCCATTAAATCAATCAGCATTCCGATTAGAATATCAAAAAATTCCCTTCAAACTAACTTCATTGATTTCAAAAAATTTGTCCTAAAAATGTAGAAAATTGACCAGCTTCAGGGATTGGAACATGCCAGATGATATTTTAATTAAAAAAATTTGAAACAGCAGGAAATTTTACCTGAATAAGCTCGTCACTGGGCAAAGCACAAGTAGGCATGTGATCATCTTTCATAATACGAATCTGTGCACCAGTATCACTCCGAATCGATTGTACAATGGTGCCTCCTTTCCCAATCACGCACCCGATCTGATCTGAAGGCACCAGTAACCGGGCGGTGACCTGACCCACACCTGCTTCTCCTTCTTCTCCTAATGTCATCTCATCAACCACAATCTTATCATGAACCTTAAACAACGCATCTTGCGCGGGACACACCAACTCCCCCATTTCATCCGAGTTGTTCGTCTCTTTTCTCGCACTCCAAATCGTGATGACCCGCTCGTCGCAACCATGTACGGTTTCACCGATTCGGATCTTAGCCCTCGTATCGGTCCTGAGTTGCTTCACAATTTCACCACCTCGACCTAGGATGCTACCGATCTTTTTACCTGGGCATAGGTAACGATAAACGGTGTCGTCCGGATCGGGTGTGGGCCCGTCTCGGTCCCGGTATCGGTCGCGGTCGCGGTCCCGATCCCGGTCACGCTCGTCGCCGGAGTTACGCCTCTTCCCACCACCGCCATCGGAATAGTCGGCGCGTCGCTTACCGGAGCTGTTTCTCTGCACGCCCATTGGAGAAAAATAAGGCGCAGTCACGAAAGGGGAGAGAGAGGCGGAGGAACAAGATGCGGACAAGGTAATTTATCTAGGGTTTTTTGGATCCGAATCTGCTGCTCATATCATACGAGCAGATACGAGCTGTGCTTGCTGATCCTATCGTTATAAATCGATTGTCCGTAATGGACTGTGATTTAATTCAGCACATACGTGTTTTAGCCGTTAGATGAATTTTGAACGGTTCAGATCAATAGAGATATACGAGCAGCACATTTGATTTCGGGTTTTTTAGCGAGGAGGTCGGATTTCACCACTTCGGATATTTTGTGCTGGTTTGCAATTTTGTCAGCACGCGCACTGCACATGACGAATGAAGATGATTCAGAATGCTGATCGAGCATCTGCATTGGTAATTGCTTAGCAATTATTTATGCTGATGTGGTAAACAGAAACAACAAGTATTTATTGGAATTGACGTCTCAATTCCAACAATCGTATGATGTATTTAATCTCACGACGTATGAGTTAAAATGCATGTGATAAAATGTTAAAATAATATGTCATGTAAAATGACATTTTTAGATCAAAAAATAAATTTATGAGAATATATGTGAATATTATTTTGTATAATGTTTGAGAACTCAGTGTAGGAAGTAGTCTAGTCAATTGGCTGAGCCCCAGATAGCTGTAAGAAACTCTCTTATGAGAACAATAAATTAAGTCATATTAAAATAATATAGTAATATTATTTATTCATAAATTAAATACTTGCAAAATATGATTAGAAAATAACAAGAAAGTAGTCATAGCCATTTGTTTAAATAATTAACACAAGTGTTGTTCTAGGGTTTGACTATATAAAATGATGTGTTTGAGATAAAAAAATGATTTTTCCTTTATTGCTACAGTATTATGAATAGTAATTCTTAAATAGTAACTCTCTTTTCTCCTCTCTTGTGTGTAGAAAGAAAAACTCCATTGTTCTTCTTTTTCTTCTCTTGCAAGGTTTAGCCACCAAATGAAATAGATTGTTCATTAAAAATTGAAGATCTAGGTGGTTGGATTTAAGCTCTAACATATACATTCATCTATCTAAGGGTATTTTAGATTGTTGTTTAGGTTCAAGGTGAACTAAGAGACAAGGGTGCTTCCATGGCCGAAGAAGAAAGACGACGATTTTCAAGAGACATAGAAGAGGAATCAACTCCTCTCTACAAAGAGATTTGACAATCTCTTTAGATATAACATTTTATCTACTCTTGTGCAAGAAATAAATGTGTTATTTTTCTGTTTTGTTGATGCACAAGAGGTGTTCGATGAAATGTCATAGTGTAATCATGCTTGCAATTGTTATATAAATAAGATCCTTTGTGTATTGAGTTAAATAGGTGCAAAAAAATATTTTTAGCCATCTTGAACTTACACATGAAATCCCAACACTCTTTTGGTTATTCTGTGACCGAGGAACGAGGTCCTCAGAAGTTCGATGGTAAATCGTTGATGCTTTTATTTTGGCAGAGGGAAGAGGACCGTGTAGGCCAAAAGGACAGGGATTCAAAGGAGGTCGAGATTCCCCAGTCATTTGCAAAGGAGATAACGAGCGACCCCTACTGGACTTCTGAAGAAAAGAATAAGATCTAGGGATAAGTCTCGGTGTGGAAGGGAGATTGGTACCGATATCCGAGAGTGATAAAGCTCAACATTCAGACAAGGGGATCTGTCTATACCATAGGTCGGCTCAATGCGGCCTTACAATCTTATTCAGTAAATTTGTCCTCGACCTTCTCCGTCTTCTAGGCGTGGCTCCGAGTCAGCTAAATGCTATAACTTGGTGCACTATATGTTCATTTGAATCACTCTTTACACGACAATATAAAGATTGGTTCTCACACCTTAACTTTCCTTGTCCTACCGTCAATTTGTTTTTGGAATACTACAAGTCCATAATAAATCGGTCTTAAATTATTGTGAATCGACGGGTGAAGAAGGATGTTGATCACATTTTTGGAAACCTCAGCAAGGTTCAGAAATGAAACGAAGGTTTTTACTATCTTCTTCTTTGCGAATCTAACTCGGCTTAGGAAGGGTTTGTGAGGACAGATTGGAATTTTAAGGTCACTCTACCGGGGCGATCTTTGTTGGATCCGGAGGAAACTGCAATCCGTCTGAAATTGGAAGAACTTTACCTTGGTTAACCTTCTTTCTACTTTTCTTTTCCCCTCGTTACACACTTTTCTTTGTTATTAAAACTGACTTTTCCTATTTTTTCTTTGCTTGCAGTTGAGATGGGACGTGTAGCAATCCTCTTATTTCTTTTTCGAGGAATCGACTAGGCTTTGAAAGAAGCTGAAGAAGCAGCATGTAGCAACTTCTCTAGACCGATTGAAGAAGAAGCCGAGGGCAGAGAAGACTGACCCGAAGCGTCCTGCCCCCATAGTTGATGTGGAAGTCCCTGGCAGCTAAACGCATGTTGTCGTGCCTCCCTACGTTGATCCTGCCACCACCTCATCTTGTACCCCGATCGAGATCAACTTCCTCGATATCCCGAACACCTTTCCTTCCGACTCTATCCCCTCCGATTGTAGAAGTCCCGCAAGTATCAGGGGTTAATCAGAAAAGAGTTCCTCCAAGGAAGCCTGTCCGAGGAGGTCGAACCATAGGGATGCAAGGGGGCCGAGGTGGCGGCCAGAAAGGGAAAAAGGCGGTGGACAAGGAGAATCGTGTCGAGCTTCGCCTTCCCCACTTTCGCGAGCTTATGGACGATGCAAATGCTGGCTCCCTATATGATGCTCCCCAAGGCTTATACTTGTATGCCCATTTGCTTCTTGCCAAGAGTACACCCAAATACTTGAGACTAGAGTATGTGGGGGATGAATTTGGAGACCTTGGCGGCTTACGTCACGAAGGATTGTTATCTTCAGGGCACTGCCCTGGCCGAGCTGAGAAACCGAATCCATGAGTTGGAAGTGTAGAACCTAGGAGCCTAGGTGCTTAACTAATTTCTATCGGTTCACCTAAATAGGGACCTAAATTACAAATTTCACAAAATATGGCAATCAATTCATTTTATGCAATTCAACAAGCAATTCAATCAATTCTCTAATCAAGCAATTCAAGCACAATTCAATTCAATGCATAAACAAGTCAAGCAATTTAAACTAATTGAATTTAGAAAATGTAAATAGAGAAAGAGGAAAGAAATGCTCAATCGCGTGTTGACGAAGTTCGGCTTGCATTAAAGGCCTCGCCTACGTCTCCGGGTCCCCGGCGCCCCTCTTCTTGCGGTAATAAGCCCAGTCCGCTCCACTAAACAAAAACTCGCTTGCTTAGCGTACAACTTCGGAATTGGGGCTCTCTTACACACACCGGTGGAGCCGCCAACCCTAACCCAACGCCGAACTCTATCTCACTTACACACACCGGTGGAGAATCGAGCCGACTTTCTTGAACTCACTTACACACTCCGGTGGAGCTCAAGGCAACACACACACTCACAATTTGACAATTTCTAAATGGAATATTTAACAATACAATCACTCAAACAACTAAAACTCTTTATATTCCCTAAATTAGAATTAGCTAATTAAACTTGGGATAAAGAACAACAATTTGGCTATATGGAACTAAGCTCAACAATGATGAACAGAAATATTTTGAGTTAATGGAACCAACATAAACAATTGTTGAGGAAGAAGAGTTTATATAGGGTTCAGCCTTGGCCAAAAACATTTCTGTCCCAGATAGCGTTATAACGCTATTTCATGTGTAAATCATAGCGTTATAACGCTATCTTGAGCGAGGACAAATAATTTGACCGTTGGATTTTGATCGTACAACTTTTATATAACGTTATAACGCTATCTCATGCATTAGTTATAATGTTATAACGCTAAGTCAGGTCAGTACCACAAATTTGACCGTTGAGAATTTTTTCTAGCGTTATAATGCTATGTCTCAATGACCCAGAATGAACAGCTGAATATTTTCATTGCTTAAATTTTTTTAACGCTTTGTCCATTTTCGCGATATACATTCGTGACCTTAATAAACAAGCCATACTTTTGCAATATACAATTCTTGACTTTTGACGTATCCTTTGGTTAATACCTTGGACGTTTGACTTATACCATACCACATTTTTTTTATGGGAAAATTTTGGGTGTGCCATTCAAAACTGACGAAATCTCACAATTGCCACCCAAAACTCATTTCTTTCACTATTGCCACCCAAAATCTCAGCCACCTCTTATTTGCGCCACATTTCATATTTTATAATATTCTGAAGGATTTTGTTATAAACAAATTTTGTTATAATGTCAGGAATACCCCTGAGACCTCCTTACTATTCGGTCTCGAACTGTCGATCGAACCAGTCAAGATTCTCAGACTCGATCCCTCCCCTCTCTCTCTCGTTAAGACCCAGTTCCTATGCCACCACCCAATCCTCTTCACTCTCGTCGCCATCCCAGCTCCTCTCTCTCTCTGTTGTTTCCAATAGAAGTGGAGAACCCTTCTCCGCTTGAACCCTAGAAGTGGAGAAATCATTCTCGCACCGCCTGAGCTCCCGTTCCTTAATGCATCGAGCATTCTCAGCAAGCACAAGTCAGCTGATGTCGTCCAGTGACGTGCTCCTACCGATCGTGCCTTGTCCAAACTGCAAGATTGATTTATTGAGACTAAGAAGCAAATCGGATGATAATCCAGAGAGAATATTCTACAAATGTCCTAAAAATAGAAGAACGGTAATTTCTACTTCGTTTATTTAATTTCTGCTTGGTGCATATAACAGAGAGTTTGCGTTGAGATTTCTGCAAGCACTAGAGATTTCTGGTTCTACTTTTTTTATTGAATAACAATCAGCAAGCACTAGAGATTTCTGCTTGGTTCTACTTCTTTTATTTAATACAGTTGTTCTAGGTATATTGTTAGATTAAGTTGTCAACTGGTACAGAAAACGTCCAACTGGTACAAATATTGTTCAACTGGTACATATATTGTTCAACTGGTACAGTTATTGTTCAACTGGTACAAATATAGTTAATACATTTAATTGCACTAAGTATTATTTTGACTATGCAGAAAACGTCGAAATGCAAATTTTTCTTATGGGAGGATGAGTACGAAGAATTTCTTGATGAGATTGGAGCTGTGACAATGCAGAGGCATTCCGAGCATGAGTTAATAGGAGTTCGTAGATTTGAAGAAGCTCGGTTCGACGATGGGATGGAAGAATCAAAGAAGAAGAAAAAAGGATCTCGGCTTGAGCAATCATTGAATAAGATAGTAGTTCTTCTTCATATCTTGGTTGTGTTGATATGTATTTTAATTGTTGTATGCTTGTATAACTAGTTTTTTAGAATTATGCTTCATGCATTATGTTATGTTTGATTTCGATGTTGTGATGTATTCAAACTGCTTTCATTTTGGTCATTCTGGTATGTTATTTACATGATAGAAGTCCTTGTTATGCTTCCATTCTGCTTCTAGAATTGCTTGTATGTTTTAATTTTGATGATGTGGACTAGATTCATGTTGCACACTTATTGACAAAGAATAGACTGCTTCATGCACACTTGTTGAAAACAACAGTGACAATCCGAACAGCAAATGCTGCATACAAAATGCCTCATACGAACTCCATAGATATTCACTGAAATTAAAGCACAACAGTTACAAAGAGTCCCCTTTTTGAAGAGCCTAAACGGGGCCTTATGGAATGACATAGTGTACCCACCCACGCCCGGCGAAACATCTACAAAGAGTCCCCTTGCTCCTGCTGCTGGTAGTTGAGCGGCTGGCAAAACAACAAATATGTGGCTCAGGGCGGTGAATAACATAGTGCACCCAGCCGCGACTATGCTGCAAACCTATTTCCCTCTACTCATTCTGCTCCCAAAATTAAACAAATCAGATGCATAACAAAATGTTTCATGGATAACAAAGATTTGAATAACAGTGTGCATGAAAATAAAAGTGAAAATAACAATGATAGACGCCATACAAAATAACAGCGAAAATAAAACTGCTTCATGCATAACAAAATGTCTCATGCATAACAAAGGTTCATGCTGATTCATGCTTCATACAATATGCCTCATATTTAACAAAAAATGCACTAATCCAAACTTCAAACTTCCTAACCGAAAATGCACTAATCCAAATAGAAAATGCTGCACAGTCTTCAAACTTCCAAACTTCAAACTTCAAATTGTGAGGCAGATTGTACCAGTCCAAAATAACAGCAAAATACACCAATCCAGTTAGATTCAAACTTCCAAACTTCAAACTTCAAACTGCAAAGTCTTCATGCTGCACAGTCCAAAATAACAGAAAATACACCAATCCAGTTAGATTCAGTTCTAAACACATTTGTACCAGAAAATAGAAAATGAGTTGTGAGGCAGATGGTACCAGATAAAATGAGTGCAAAGTGTTGATGTATTATCTGTTCTAAACACATTCAGATAACACATTCAGATAACATCAGATAAAATCAGTTCTAAACACATTCAGATAACATCAGATAAAATCAGTTCTAAACACATTCAGATAACATCAGATAACATCAGTTCTAAACACATTTCCCAAATCAAAACAATCCACATTTAGATAACATTAATGATTCTTTTCTCAAATATCTTCTAGAATAGGACCCCCCCTGCCAGTTAAATAATTAGAGGAATTCATTAAGATAAAGTTTCATATTCTTTGATAGTGATTACCTCTTTGTAGCTCTATTTCTGTTAGGATTTGCATTATCTTCGGATTCTCTACAAGTTCTTGCTTGGTGGCCAAACCTCTTGCATCTCTTGCATTGTTGCTTCCTTGTACCCAATTCTAAACAACCCGGGATACGTTCTTTTCTAGGCCTACCGGCTGGTCTTTTCGCCTTAGGTGGACAAACAGGAAACCCGGGATCAGCCGTGATCCACTTGGATTTGTCAGCTATGGGTCTTATCACACCGGCATATGCATCCCTAAATCGATCAACCGAGTAGTACTCGTGGACATAATCCTCCAAATGAACTCCTCTGATCGAGCAAATGAAGGCAATGGCATGACTACATGGTAGCCCACTTAGTTGCCATTCTCCACACGTGCAATCTTGCTTGTCCAACTCAACTGCATGGGTCCAAGGAATGCCTTTCAAGTCGACTCCACTCACCTCTGCACAAGTATCACCTCCTCTGCATATACTTGGCCTTCCAATAGCTCTACTCTTTGATTGTAGGCTCTTCATCACACCGGGCAAAATCTGACCATTTATTTTGAGCCCTACCTTCCTTCGCCTGTCAAACATTTGCATAATCCGACGCCTGATTTGATTAACAAGTTCAGCAATATGCAACTCTTTCAAGTCCTTTATCCAAGAATTGAAACATTCTGAGATGTTGTTGGTAATGTAATCACACTTGGCTGTCTTGGAAAACATACTCCTGCACCAAAGTGCCTTGTGACATGTCTCCAAATACCTGATTGCCTCAGGTGATTCTTTCTTAACCGCATCCAAATGGTTCTGACATTCTTGTCTTGTGTATGCGTAAGCAGCCCGATGAATCTCTTCTTGTCGGACTTGACTGTGACGTATTCAAACTCATTCTTTATAGCAAATTGCCTTAATGCTCTTCTGAAGGCATGAACGTCAGGAAATAATGCATTGGTCTCAATACTCGGGTTTTCAGGATCATATGATACGGTATGTTCACTCTCAGATACAATGCCAGGCTCTAATTCCGACTCTACAAGTTCCAAGTCTGCAGAAGGTTCATTTGCACCATTCTCATTATCAGAAAGAAATTCTTGCTCGACGTCGACTTCCACAAACTGCTCGTATTGATCAAGAGTTAATAATGGAGGTGAAATATTGCATCCTTCCGAGCTTTTACCTCCACTTTGACTACCATCAGCAATGTTTGGCGATGGTTGAGTGCCACTGCACCTTGTACCACTGCCATTTGTACTCATTACCTGCAATCCTAATCAGAAAAGAATTGAAATAGGAGTCCACGAATTGGGTACCATATGTTAAAAAAGGTACTGAGAATACAACATATCTCCATCAGTGTATGAAATTGGTCAAAATCTGGTATAATCTTCTCAAATTAATTGGAACAGAAGAGGCTACCAAAGACGAGCGTCCTAATCAGAAAAGACATGCTAGAAAATTACCAGTACCACAAAACATAAGAGGCGAGTTGGAAGAGGTTTACTGGTAAGTTTGATTTAACCCAAAATTAATTATGTTTTCAATTAGATAGGAACAAGAGACAGGGAATACTGAGAGAGAAACAGTACTGACACTAACCTGGAGGGTAGGAGTCGACGGGATCGTGAGAGAGAGATCGTGATGGCAGTAGCAATGTCGATGGAGAACGAGAGAGAAGTGCGAGAGAGAGATCGTCGATCAAACCAACCCGAGAGCTCAGGCGGTGCGAGAGGAACTGGGATGGCGACGAGAGTGAAGAGGAACTGGGTCTTAACGAGAGATGAGGGATCGAGTCTGAGCTTTGGCTTTGCTCTATTCATCAAAATTTTATTATTATGTTACCGAGAGAGAGAGAGAGATAGTAGGTCTCAGGGGTATTCCTGACATTATAACAAAATTTGTTTATTTAAATCCTTCAGAATATTATAAAATATGAAATGTGGCGCAAATAAGAGGTGGCTGAGATTTTGGGTGGCAATAGTGAAAGAAATGAGTTTTGGGTGGCAATTGTGAGATTTCGTCAGTTTTGAATGGCACACCCAAAATTTTCCCTTTTTTTATTTGGCTTAATCAATACATGACATTCCGTGACATTGGTTTGGTTGTGAATCATTTACCGTTATAACTCTTATTTAGGCGTTATAACGCTAACTGTTTTAGAATTCTGGTTTAAATATTTTACTACTAATTCAAATAATGTTTTTGATAAAATAAAATTTATAGTCATCAATTTAAATAATATTTAAGACATATTCTTGATGTTTTGAAATTTATTTTGTTCATTTACTATTTTTAAATTCATTTTGAATATAACAACAATCTAGCGTTATAACTCTAAATCTAGCGTTATAATTCTAAGTTTTTGGAACTCAACTTAGCATTATAACTCTAACTCTAGCGTTATAACTCTACTTAGCGTTATAACTCTAATTCTAGCGTTATAACGCTAAGTTTCTGAAATTTCTGGTTTGCACATTTTGTTACTAATCCAAACAATGTTTTTGATCAAATACAATTTATTTTGATAAACTTAAATGATATTTAAGACATATTTTTGATTTCTTGATATTTTATTTGTCCAATTTCTATTTTTAAAACCATTTTGAAAATCAGGTATCTGACGTTATAACGCCAACTCTGGCGTTATAACGCTATGATGCGTTGGTTTGATTTTGGCCATTTTGGTTGGTATTTCCTTGCTCTTTTTAATCTCAAATTTAAATAGACTAAGATCTAATTAACCTAAGCAAGTCTTCATCTTGATATTCTAATCTTGCTCTTAGGTCATCCTTGATTATCTCTTGAACATTGTTCATTTGTGCATTTTGCTCAAATGTGCTACAAACATTCTCACAACACAAGAAATGGTAAAATTTAAATAGTTTTGCAAATCAACAAACTCAAAGGAATTTTGAGCCAACATGAAACTCAAATGGTAAAATTCTGGAATTAAACCTCGGACGAAAAAAATGAATGCAATTTTTTTATGGGAGCTGATATATCGATACCTCTATCGATTCTAATAGAACAGGTCAAGTTGAGTTCAGTTTGCATGTTGTTTTTGTTATGATGCATGTTGTTTTTTGTATTATGCATTTTGTTTTTGTTATTATGCATATAATTGATCGGACACTCCACTGAAAATGAATGTTGCTACGCTCACCGACGCGGATCGCTATGCTCATCGATGCGGACTGGACGAATCCAGTTGCATTTATTTTGAAAAATTGTTCTCGTTATTATGCATGTTGTTTTTGTTATTGTGCATGTTGTTTTTTGTTATTATGCAAGTAATTAACATGCAAAATAATACAAATAACATGAATAATAACAAAAACATCGTGCATAATAACGAAAACATAATAAATCATAAGTAGAACAAAAAAACATGATGAACTTAGCATATTAATCATAAGTATTTGACTGTTATGCATGTTATTAGATGCACAATAACAAAAACAACATACATAATAATGAAAACAATATGCATCATAAGTAAAACAAATTTTCGTCGAAACTCAACTGGACGTATCCAGTGAGTATCGATGACGGTATCGAAGTTGAAATCCGGAGAACATTTTCCTTTTTTTGTTCGCCTTAAAAAACTATTGTTCAAAGAATTAGGCATCTAAAAAAATTTATGCCCAATGTTTTCAACGCTTTTTAACGGGCTGTCAAAGATGAAGCCTAAGTTTCCCAAAGAATTAAGTATCTAAAAAAACTCTTAATTTAAAAGAAACTAAGTGAGGTGTTTTCAATGGGCTGTCAAAGCTTAAGCCCATTGTTTAATTGAGAAGATCAGAATAATCGAATATACTAGTAAAGGAAAAAAATAGTCGAAAGTGACACTGATGTTGGTTATTACTTGTTCCTTTCCTTTGCCTTTCACGCTCTTCCTCTCTCCCTCTTAACCCTGTCTCTATGTGGAAGAAAGCTACTCTGGTTCACTATTCTCTCTACCTCTACAACACCTTTTCTTTTTCTTTTTCTTTTTTTTGTTGTTTCGTTGGTGCTTCTCGTTCCCCTCTCTCGCCAAGCATCTCGTGAGTCATCTCCTCTCTGATTTTCCTCTTTTTCGGCTAGTATCTGTAGGCGATGGAAATCCTCTAATCAAACTAAATTACGTGAAATTTGATCATAATTCCAAGTTTTAAATCAATTAATTCTGCAAGTTAAAAGTTCATTTTATAGAGGAAGGGAAAGAGCTGACTAAATATGGATGTTATTTTCTGGCAAAACCCCTCACTTTTTTATTTAACCCCCTTTGCTTCAAACAGTTAGATCAAATATTGACTCTTCATCTATTGAAAATTAGAACCCAACAACCTAGGTGAATTGTATAGAGTTTGTAAATTGTCCTTCCTTGCTCTTTCTGGTGAAGAACCCATCCTCTCAGAAAATCTGCGTGCTTTCCCAATTGAATTTCTGGCAAAATTTTGTTTTCTGAATTCAATCAGGCATGATTTAAACCATAAAATGGTATTAGTTTTAACTGGTGTTTAGTGACCATAAATTCAGATTAATTTGAAGCCCACACATGAAAATTTTGAGTCATATTCTTATTCTGAATTTCTGATCCAACATTTTCCTCTTTCAATCCCAAACTTAGAAATTCCAAAAAGAAAGATAACATAAATAGATGCTATCCTTGAAAAATTAAAACCATAACATAGAATGGGTTCTCTTTGCTGTGTTGCGGCACGACCACATGGTACAAGCAGTACTAGTCGAGATTGGCCTCTGACACCTACAGACCCCTTCTGGTGCGCTAATGCCAGCTTCTCTCTTGCACCAAGTGACCAATTTTACCGGCACAGTTTATTCCCCTCGTACGGATCTCAAAGCAGCATTGATGGCATATCCTTAAATTCTGACTCATTAGATTCATTAGACAATGCCAACAGCAGCCCAAGTAGCGAGAGTTGGGAGAGAAGTGGGATTGTAACAATTGATAGTGGTTTTGAAGGAATCATGTCAAATTTTAGCAGTCCCCATAGTGGATTTGAAAACTGTCAAGATCAAGTAAATGATGAAGGTTTTGTTAGAGGTATGTTATGCATGCTATTCTATTTTTGGACAATGTTGTTTTTTATCGCTCTACTGGTACCCCTAAATATTGAAAAGTTTGACAGATACCCTCACAAGCTATAGGTAATATCATCTCTACTCCTGCATGACCTGGAAAATGGATTTTTATTTTCTCGCATTTCCTTGCTTTCTTCAGGGATATTATTCTTCACTACCATTTGACTTCATTAAAGGAAATCTGGAGACAAGTTATATATAATTTTACCAGAAATGGGGAAACAAGGGACATACGAGTTATTCACGTGTTTTATGTGTGCATATAACATATTTCTGATTTTTCAGGATACTGCATGATGATGACTTTATAGGGGCACAAACAAATTTCCTTTCTATCTTTTTCTATCCTCTATTTATTCTTTAATTTATGGCTGTTGTTTTTGTATCGTTGGTATATCCCATTGGTGCATGTAAGCTAATAATGTGCTGCATTTATGCACACATGTATTTACGTCCAGTTATTGATGGGTATGGTACTTCTGCAGTGCCAGCACCTAGGCCTTTGGTCTTCACATCATATTCTGAGGTTAGCAATCTATTTTTAGCAAGAAGCTGCTGTTTATTTATTTTTTTTATTCTTCTTTTAGGGATTACTTGCTGCTCTATTCCTTGGAACGTGGCCGTTCCTTGACCTTATTTCCTTTTATAAATGGACACCAATCATTCACTGGAAATTCTTATTTATTTTAAATTAACGCCGCCTATATTTTACATAACCGTCCTAAACCCGGAAAGGAGGAGGGTTGTGAACTTGTGATAGGCTTGGTGAGTCAACATAAAAATTTATCCAATCTTATGGAGATGAAAGCCAATATGGGCTTCATTTCTAGCCTATCCCAACTTGTATGGGACAAAAGGCTTTGTTGTTGTTGTTGTTGTTTGTCTTATTTATTTTGAATTCTCTTTGATGGAAACATTGCATTATTTCTGCAAAATTTTATTATTTACCTTTTCGACTTTTCATTTAAAAAATAAGTCGAACAGTGTTATGTGTTTATGAAAACAAGGCAATGAAGGGGGAGGAATTTTTAATGCAGTCTAAACTGTTAAAATTTGTTGTTGTTAATGACAAATATGTCATGGTTTACTTTCACCAAAGTACTTGCATAGTGCTCATTTCACTTAGTGGTGCTTTGCCAAATAGACCATAGTTGCCTTTTGCAACTAGTGTTTGCAAAATATCCCAACTTGATGGGACCAAAACCAGTATGTATAATTAGTGCTACTCATCAAGCTGTGCCTAGTTGCCACCAGTCAGTCCTCAATTTAAGTGCACCGACTCAAAATTTTTGGTACCATACTGAGCAGCATGTGATGGTGACCTTGTTTCTGATACCCGACCTTGTTGTATTAGTAAGTTGCGAAGCTTGAGATGAAATTAAGAGGAGGCCGAACTCTTAATCACATAAATTTTGCTCTTTTCAGTTATGATAATAAGCATAAATCATCACCCTTATTAGTCCATAATAACTTCCTATATATTTTTGACAACCAATTGGGGGCCATGGCCCTCGTTGACCACAGTGAAGCTCCAACCCTGGTATTATTAATGTATCAAGCTGCAATGTATTGTTATCATACATAATTACATTATTTCCTCTTCTTATTCTTTTCATAGGAGACTCCATTACTTGGAAACAGTGGCCATTCCCCCATCTCCTCTTGTTCTGTCCCGAGTGTGGGTGAATACGAGTTTACTGCTAAATATCCACAATTTGCACCAAGAAGCCTCCCCACAGCACACCGTTCCTTCATCTCTACACCTGTTCACCCCCTATCCTTCTCAGATGAATACCCTTCTCGCTCTGGCTCCATAAGCAGTGTTATAGATTCAACCGAGGGAACTGACACATCAGTGACACTAACCCCGGGTCCTCGGTGCGGGATCTGCCAATGATTTCTTTCCAGGAAGTCGCCATGGGGCTTGCACAAGCTGGTACAAACATTTGACATGCCAGTGATAAGCATTCTCTACCATGCTGAGTGTTTAGACCTTACCGCTTCAAAGCTGTTCAAGCATGACCCGGCATGCCCAGTATGCGACAAATCAGAGAAGGATAATGGAAACACCGAGCAGTGGGCTATTTGTAGGTTAAAAAATGGGTTTCCAAGCTTGAGGTCAGCAGGTGAGGGCCCGTCTAGGGTTTGGAGCTGTGCTGGGGATGATGATATGGGGGCGCTTAGGAAAAATCTCCTAAATAGGCATTTGTCGCAAGAAAATTCGACGAGTTCTGAGTGTTGCACATCTTCTGTAGTTTTGGAGGGAAAACTCGATAGGAATTTGATCTTGGGCTAAGTAATATGTTCCCTTTTTGGCATAATTTCTTAAATATGGGTTCGGATGCATATCAATGATAATGCCCTTGAGGGTTTATGTAAGCTCATTTTTTTCTTTTTTTTGAAGAATGACACGATTAACAAACTTTAGGAGTTGTGAATTTGATGAAAAATATTCTGGTAAATAATATGTTCATTTGTTGTTGTCGTATGTATAAAAGAAGGCGGTCATGCCCTGGCCTGGTGATACAAAATTGTGACATGCAATGAAGAAAAAGTGAAGTTGGGTTATTTCACAGTGATCACAACTAGAAGTTTATACAATTAGGAAAAGCAATGATACAAAGCTGTTTTAAGTTAGAAATGAACTAACGCGCTCAAGCTTTTTCTTCTTCTTTGTTTTACTCTAGCTTACTTTATTGTTCTAATAAATAATTGGTAAAACTACACAAATCCATTTTGTGATTTAACACGATTAAATCAAAGCAAAATATAGCATTATCAATTAAAAAAGTCGGGAAGATTTATCTGTCTTAATCTTGCAGTTGCTGTTTCGCGATTTTGATTTTATCCTAATTTCAATGAAAGCTACGGTAGCTGCAAAGTCAACACAAGTATGTTGCAAAAACAAGAAATAACCCATAGAAAGGAGAAATAGTTCATTAAATGCATAATTTAAGAAAGTTACGTTTAAAATAATATCAGTCTTACCTTGAATATATGCACCTAGATACTTTTTTTTTTATTTTGCACCAAGCGATTCACGTAACAAACAAATAAAATCAGTCATGATTCATGACTAACGGAGACGTTTTGTTTTGTTTTGCTTTGCGTTTTCTCTTTTACCAAAAAGAACATTGTTTTCTGGACTTCTCGCTCAAAGGATCTCCAGCCAGAGCTATCAACGAATACCTTGATTCAATTCAAGGTAAAATCGATCATGGATTCCCAAGAAGATCTGCTTAAACCTTTGAAATCACACTTGGATACTGTAAGATCCAATTGAATTAATTATGAATTTCATAAACAACATTAATATAAGGAATTTCAATAACTTTTTAACATCAACATGTTTAAAATATTTTTTTGCAGGGTAATCAAGTAATGTTAGTTTTACGAGAATTAACCTTTTTACTTTTTAATTCAAAATCGGTGGGCAACTTCATTAGACTAAGTAGATTACAACTTAACACTAGTAAATCCTCTAACAAATTCTCCTATTAAATTGAGAATAAAATCAAGTAGGAGTAATTTCTCGATTTGTATTTCTGACTTTCTGTTATCAAATACTTGCATGTTCATTCATATTATGCATGCATTTTTTTATCGATCTGAAATCTAATCCGAATCTGACGATAGTCTGATGTTGCTAGTCAAGTCGTCGCTCGTCCTTTACTAATCAATTTCTCGCTTATACTACTCGCCAAAGCACCTTTTTACTTGATCCTAAAATAAGAAAAAACCCTTTAATTTTCCTTAGTGGGTAACCGTACTAAAAAGAGGAAAGGAAAAGAAAAAGAAAAGAAAAATGAAGGAATAAAGTTGGCACGACGGGTTGTCTTTTTGCCCTCTCTCCAGCTTTAATTATTGCTCCCAACAACAACTGAGAGGCTTGTTCAGGTCTGGGAACTATTATAAGAGGAGAAAACTATCAATGGAAGTTAGCATTAACAATAGTTGAGGCAATATAGAAATCAAGGTTAGTTTTCCTAATTTGGGTTTTCTTAGTATGCTTTGCTACTAGTAAGTTAGCCTGAGAATCTGAGACTCCTTGTGACAAGTGGCAATGCCTATTGGGAAATCAGAACAAGTTTCTATCAGCACTATGTTGAACTTAACAGGTTTATTACTCAAGTAGTGTACACTGTGGATAGCTTAGCTGAAGCTTCACTGAAAAAATAGCTGGTATTTTATTTATTTGTTTGAGAAAGAAAATGCGATAATTAGCTTTATTATCTTGATCAATTTCAGTCTTTCCCTATGCTTCTGATCAGGTTGTTACTGCTCTCTTAGTCAGGTTTTAATGGCTGCAGTAAGAAATGCAGATAAGGTGCTTGTTGCATTGCCTGAGACATTTGAGGATGGGTTATCTGTTCTGTACTGGGTTATAAGTAATTTCCCCCAGGATAGAACAAAAATATTCATCACCCATGTCATGATGGCTTCAACTTTCAGAGGTTTGTATAATACCATTGATCTCTCTAGTGAACATCACCATTATCTTCTCTTAATTGATTTAGTTTTTCCCAATTGTAACTTCCGTGAGATGGTAAATTGTTTAAAATTTATCCTGCACAGAGTATTTTATTCGAAGTAGTCATATAAGAGAGAAAATAAATTTCAAATGTTGTATATAAATGCTGCCAGTTCTGATTGTGTGCAAACTATGTCAACCAGGATCAGATGACCCTAGGCCTTGGTTATCTGAGATGGATGTTGTTCTGAAGAAGTACGTTGCATACTGTGGAATATACAAGGTTCCTTTTACCTTTCAACTTCTGTCCTAATTTTAGAGTAAAGAAGAACTTGAAAAACAGCGTAATAACAGACAATATATTTTTCCTTTTCCTTGTTTCACAGTTTCAAGCTGAGAAGTTAGTTCACATGGCAGACGATATTGCTGAAGGACTTGTGCAAGTCATCGAGAAACATGGAGCCAAGAACCTTGTCATGAGATCAGCTGCAGACAGGTACTAACACAAAATCATAATATACAACAAATTAGTAAAGGAAAAGGGGATTAGGCAACCAGTATTGAGATTGTCCCAAAAGAATCTGAACTACTATTGTTGTATCTAAAATTGCAGAGATAGGATGAATCTGGCATCTGAGACTGTAAAGAAAGTAGTGCGAGAAGCTAATCGGTCATGCAAGCTTTGGTTTGTCTCTGACGGAAACCTTATATTGACTAGGTATAATTAACCTTCAACGGTCCATGATTTTAATTTCTTTTCTATACTTTGATTTGATATTATAAAATATTGATTCAAACCAACCTGCTCAATTGATGCTTTTGACATTCAATTCAAATCAAAACGAGAACTTATCACCAATAAGATCTTTTGAGGTTTAAGCATAGCTGCTGCTGTCCTCTTCTTTGGGCACATAAAGAAACATGGAGCCCACCACCAGCACAAATATTTAAAATTGTCCTAGTTTTATAAATACCACTGTTTTCATCGTCTTTTTATATTTTGGTTGTGTCGTGAGATTTGTGCGCTGTTCAATTTTCCTGATTTGTACTCAAATAGAGTACGTCGCAAGCTCAACTTGCTAAATCTAATCCTACTGCTAAGAATTAATAATTAAACTAAGTTTGAACTAAAATCGAACCTAGAGCTTTATGGATTTAACTCAATTAACTTTGAATCCTAGGGCTATGGCCTATGGGACACTAGATGGGAATCTTATAAATCTCCTCTCTTTTATTAATTCTTGACTTATTGAGAGGGTTTTATCTTCAGGTGGATACAATCCACTTTCATGGTGAGGCACCGAGTCTAAACTAGTTGTTCTCCTACTTTATTATCTAATTAAAACCCAAGGTTCCATACAAAGTATGACTATCCAAGCATCAAATATTGAAATTTGTTCCAAAATTTTTCGGGTTTTTGACTTTACCTTCGAACGCATGGCTAATACTTCATTCAGAAAAAAGCTAGTACATTCACGAGCAATTAGAGTACTTCCAACCAACCAACAGTCAAGCACAATCAAATAGATGTTCTATTTTGAAGAGCCGAGGGATTTTTATCCTTAGATACACAATTAACTCACTTTTCCAAGGTTTTACCCAGAATTAATCAGAAAATAAAAAATCCCGAAATAATCTGCATGACAGCCCTTGACAGCAGGGTCATGGCCCATGACAGCGCTTAATGTGACCTGTGACAGTGGTTTTCGATCCAGAACTTGGCTAGATTGTTTGCCTTCTGCTCTTGACTCCTGTTGGGGTCATGATGGTTCTGTTATGGCCTGCGACAAGTGTTGCATGGCTCTTTTTCTTCTACTTTATCTCGCATGAACCCAGGAGCCTGTAAACTGCGGACATGACCTGAAAAATTGACAAAATACGAAGTTCTCGTCAGTAACCCAGTCTTTTAGCATAAATTAACCTAATTTCAAATGAATTTGTCCGGTTCTGAAGTTAAACTGTTATCCAAATTTATATACATTCTTACTTATCAAGTAGGTTTTCATCAAGTATCTACACATACTGTATAGGTCAGAACGCACAACTACATTGCTGGTGTAATGTAACTTGTAGTTGTTTTAATTTTTTTTCTTGGTATTTTTTCTGTCTGCTACTGCTCTTTATACCCTTTTGCAAATCATTTGTCTGCTATGAATTTAGAATACCCTTTCTTATAGGGAGGTCAACTCAGATAACTTGACACCAGCTTTGACATCTGAAGGGAGATTCCGTTGGTATGGACAACCGACAGAGGCTTCATCAAGCACATCTGCCAGATCAAATAGTGAGTCCACAGTAGAGGTGGTACTTTCATTTTTATGTTTCATAGTACTCTCTTTTTAGACAATGTATGTGGTTTATTTGAGTTTTCACCATACAACCAAACTGTGACAGTATTTCGAGATACCAAGACCATAAGTGGGAGTCTTTTTGTGTGTTTCTGAATATATGGATTGTAATGAGTTAACAATTGATCAAGAGCACGGTCCAGCATGACTTCCACACCGAACTTTTTGCATCTTTTCCTCATGAAAAATTTCCTTATGTTGTTTGTTATGTTGATTGATGTTTCCTTTCCTAGGCACATATTGATGTAGATTCTTCGTTAATTGAAATGCTTCACGAGGCATCAGAAGCTGACAACTTCAGAAAGATGGCTGAGAAAATGGCCCAGCTAGTTGTAATGACTTCATAAACTTTTTCTTATTATTTCCTTCGAAAAGCTAATTCAATGCTTACAATAAAAACACAATTTTCCTATAGTTGTAGATTACTGCTTAATTTAATGCTTAAATATTGCAGCCCAAGCTAGCAAATAAGTTACAGCAAAAAGAGCAAGAAGTAAGAGAACTTAAGGAAATTTTACAGAGGAAAAATCAAGAACAGGATCAATTGAGACGAGAAATTGAAGAGATCAAGCACATGAGACTGCAAAGTGAAGAAATTGAACAAGTCAAGAAAGAGAATAACCAACTCAGAACTGAAAGAGATGAATATTTCAACCAGATTCAGGTGGCAAATGAGAGGAACTTTGGATTGGAAAGAAAAACTTCTGATTTGACAACTTCTGTAAAGGATTTGACAATTATTGCAGCAGCAAAGGAGGATCGCATAGAATCTTTACAAGCAGAAAGGGATAGTTTTGCGAGAAAAGCCCTAGAACTATGCGTACAAAGAGAAAATGTAGCTTCCGGCTCATCTGCAGCATTGAACTTTGAGTTTACTTTGCAAGAACTGCAGCAAGCAACTCAGAATTTTAGTGAATCATTGAAGATCGGAGGAGGTGCATTTGGATCTGTTTACAAGGGCTCTCTTCGTCAAACAACGGTGGCAATTAAATTGTTGCATACCCAGAGCTTACAAGGCATATCACAATTCCAACAGGAGGTAATTTATGTATGAATTTAGGAATTAAGGTTCAGAGGAAACCACAGTACACTTTAGTGCACTTAAAATTTTTTTACCATAAAATCTATGGTGGTGATCCTTGATATTACCTCATTTTGTTTTACCTTATGCTAAATATTAAATATTTATAATATTTTTTCCTTTCTTACATACAGATTACCATCCTCACTAAAGTCAGGCACCCTAACCTAGTAACCCTGATAGGAGCCTGCTCAGAAGCATCGGCTCTTGTCTATGAGTACTTATCTAATGGAAGCCTTGAGGACCGTCTGACCTGTGCTAACGACACCCCACCTCTGACATGGCAGGCCCGGACCCGCATCATTGGTGAGATCTGCCTTGCTCTCATTTTCCTTCACTCAAACAAACCCCAACTAGTAGTCCACGGAGATCTCAAGCCCGGTAACATTCTTCTTGACACCAATTTGGTGAGTAAACTAAGTGACTTTGGCATTTCTCGTCTCATGAAACAACCAGACAACAACACCACTGCTTTCTTCCAAACAGGCTCGCCAGGAGGAACATTTTCATACATTGACCCTGAGTATTTATCAACTGGTATTCTGACACCTAAATCCGACATCTACTCCTTGGGCATCATTATCCTTCGTCTTTTAACGGGAAAGACTCCATTGAACATAGCAAGACAAGTGCAAGATGCCTTAAGAGGTGGGATCTTTTTATCAGTGATTGATGAGTCTGCCGGGACATGGCCGTTTGAGCAAGCCAAGCAGTTGGCTAAGATAGCCCTCAGATGTGCCGAATTGTCTAGAAGCCGGCGGCCTGATCTTGTCAAGGAGGTCTGGACAACAGTTGAACCTTTGATGAAGGCGGCTTCGACTTATGTGGAACCACAGGGTCATGAATCAGAGCTTGGTGAAGAGAGCGTACCATCACACTACATC
Organism: Eleocharis quinqueflora; assembly: GCA_964058865.1. NCBI lineage: Eukaryota > Viridiplantae > Streptophyta > Magnoliopsida > Poales > Cyperaceae > Eleocharis > Eleocharis quinqueflora. The sequence goes on along the minus strand of CAXKVX010000088.1, from coordinate 195,803 downwards.
TGTCCAATCTTACAGGTAACTTTTGAAATATACGAGCACTAATTGTATGGTTATATCATAAATATGTTTTTGTTCAGAAGCTTATTTGAGGTTTACTTAAGAAGTAAGATTTGGTTTGCCTTGCATGATTACTGCAACTCACTTTTTCATTAATAGTTCAATATCACGATTCCAACAAAGCAAAATGGACCATTGATCTTGCTTTATTTCTGAAATAATATATAAATGTCAGAAAAAAAATTGGAGTTTGTTGGGTGTAAGATAAGTCCGGAAACGAGGAGGGTTGTGATAGGCTTGAGCCAACGTAAAAATTCAGCTAATCTTATGAAAATGAAATCCAATGTGGGCTTCATTTCTAGCCTACCCAACTTGTTTGGGACAAAACGCTTTGTTGTTGTTGTTGTTGTTGGGTTTAAGATGGAAACCCGGAAATGGGCAGACTATTGTTGTTATTTGTTAATTTGTAATGTTGACTTTTCTACCTTTAGATCACATACAAAAGAGCTCAAAATTTGTTATATGAATGCTTTAGTTTAAGAATAGTAGAACATCAAAAGCTATATTTGTCATGTGAAGTACACATTGTGAATTATTTGTGAAGAAAAAAGATATTATCATCATGATGGGAGCACAAAAGTGACAGTAATTCAATCTCTTCCCAGCCCCTTTACATTTTGAAAAGGGTATCTTGACAAACATAGTAACTTCTCAACCGCAACAATCTACAAAATAGATAACGCCCAAAAAATAATAATTAGTAATATCTTCTATATTTTGGATATGTTGTGTATCAAATTTAATGCAATTTGAGAATTCTTTTGGTCATTGTCCCGGGCTAAATAAATCAAAACCATTAATTTTCCAAATCACTTGATGGATAGCCTGTCGGTTTCTAATTCCACTAAATTTGAAACACGACCTACTTAAATTATAATAGAAATATACACAACTTTTTTAATTTGCTAACCATTTGATTGGTTATCAAATAAGCTTGTTGTCAATGTAAACTATAATGAGCAGCTTGTGTTGTTCAATGCCAACAGTCCTTTAGTTTGACCTGGGAGTTAATTCCAGTTTGATCACTTGTCTAGGCTTCCCTCACCATGAAGGTGGAAGGGGATCGATTTGTGGTCGACTTCGAAAGGTTTATATGCCATTTTGTAGTGTTTCTGACCTATACCTTTGACATTGTGAACCCAATTATTGCAAAAGTACCGAACGTGTAATTGATTTATGTTTGCTATATTTGTTTCAGGAAGTGATGCAGAATCCTTATATTGCAGCAGATGGGTTCACATATGAAGCTGAAGCAATAAGACAGTGGCTCAGGGGCCACAACACATCTCCAATGACCAACTTGGCACTTCCCCACCGCAATCTCATTCCTAATCACGTGCTTCGTTCTGCCATTCAGGAATGGCTCCAGCAGCATCCACAATGTTAATCTAATATATGATGCAAGTTCTAAGACTTGTTACCCCGCTTGCGATGTCTTTCCCTTTCTCCAGCTTTGAACTTGTGTTTGAATGCCACTGTTGATAAATAAAGCTTAGTTTTAGTGTGTTGCTCTGGCTTTCTCGAGTGAAGTGTTATTGTTCAACATCAATTGCAAACAAGCAGATTCAATTTACATTAATTTCTATATCGTTATCTTTTCTGTTAAATTCAAACATTAATCACAGGACGTGGAATAGGACATTTTGCCCCTTTTCTCAATTCTAGGAGAGGTTAGAATTGCAAATTGGATTGGAACTGTGAAGAGAATGGACCCATTTTACCTTCATTTACCTGACGTGGCAACTCTTCTCGAGTTTGCTTTTCATTTCGCATCTCTTCATAAACACAAGCAAAATACAAGAGAATTATAACGTTAAATAAATAACTAGTCGTATAAATCAATTTTTCATAAACACAAGCACAATATAAAAGCAACTAGAGTATATACATTAACGAGAAAAATTAATATATAATGTGAAATATTAGACTAAAGTTATGATTATATGATAAGTTTTTAAAAAAAATTAAACGAGAGAATTATAACATTAAATAAATAACTAGTCGTTATGTAAAAAAATAAGAGTTCTATTTAAAATAAAGAATTCAAGAGACAAACAATAATGTTATGTAAAAAATTAAGAGTTCTATTTAAAAGAAAGCAATTAATTAGATGGTCTTTTAGAAAATTTAAATTACTAATAGATTAACTATTTTTACAGATTAGAACATATATAGTTTTTTTATATTTAAATATATTATTTTATATTTATTCTATAGGATAACGGGTAAGAAAAAGTATTTACCTGTATCCTTATCCGTTTAGCTAACGAAAAAGATCTTATTCATATCCATATCCATATCCGATAAGCTAACAATTTTTTTACATATATTCGTCTTATCGAATACAATGCAAATCAGATAAAAAAATAAATTTACTAATATAGTAATATGTTTGTAATGTTGTGTTATTTTATATCTTACTACTTATTGGGAGTGCCTATTGTGAGTACCTATTGTGAATGTAGTAGTGCCAAATGTGTTACGTTTTATTTTTTACTGTGTTAGAAAAATAAATCGTTGTTATTATTTGTATTCCGTTATTTCATATAGCAAATTAAAATCGTCGTTATTATTTCTATTCCGTTATTTCATATTGTGAGTACCTATTGACATTCTAAATTCTGCGTCTTATTGAAAATGTCCCAGCAAAACAACATATTTAAAGTCTTTATATTTAAACTCGCAACAAAACAACTGCAAAATTTCTAATATAAAGACTTGTAGTAGAATCGTTGCAAGTCTTTATATTAGAACAATAAAACCTATATATTGTTATCTACAAGTCTTTTTATTTAAATTTGTTGAAAAATTATTGCAAAATTTTTTAATATAAATAATTGCAGCAAAAAAAACAAGACTTACAGTAATATAAAGACTTCAATTCTAAATATAAAAACATGTAGAAAAACAGACAGAGCGGACATAGCAGACATAACAGACAGAGCATAGCAAAACTGAAGCGAATACAAAAATTGCAAGTCTTTATATTAGAATAATAGTTTATATATTATTGCATGCAAGTCTTTAATATAAAGACTTGCATGCAATAATATATAAACTATTATTCTAATATAAAGACTTGCAATTTTTGTATTCGCTTCAGTTTTGCTATGCTTTGTCTGTTATGTCTGCTCTGTCCGCTCTGTCTGTTTTTCTACATGTTTTTATATTTAGAATTGAAGTCTTTATATTACTGTAAGTCTTATACAATATACACAATTGCTTATTTAATATTACTAAAGAAGCCAATCTGTATCAAAAAACGTATCCAAAAACTCAATTCGTATCCAAAAACGTATTCCAAAATATCCAAAAATTCAATTCGTATCCAAAAACGTATCCTAAATGTATCTTGACCGAATATGTTGGTCAAATAATATAAAATAATTGGATAGGCCACGCGGCGTATCCGATACGCACCCGCACCGTATCCAAGACGTATCCGTATCCGAGCAGTGTCCAATATGCGTACGGCTAGAAGAATGAAGTATCAAGTAATATAGGATAACAGAGACCCAGGACAATTTGTCTATGAACTGTGAAGATTTCCAGAATGAGAACATCGCAAGTCTCTTCTCTGCCTTTTCTCTTTCGTTGCAGTACTCTGTCGCAGTATCGCTTCTTCCACGGAGACTTCATGGATGTACAGCCTTTCAAAGCATCTAATGGGTAGCAAACTACGCTCCATTTTCTTTCTAACTCGATGCCTCCAGTGCGCATCTCCTCTTCAACATCACCATTTTCTTCGGACCTCGCTCCCTCTCCTCTTTAACCCCTCCCCACTCTCTCCGTTTCTATCCTTCTCCACCTCCTCCAAAACCACCTCGCATTCAGAACTCAACATTGAAACCCCTTACCCTTTCTCATTCCATGAAAATTCTTCACCATTGGCACATACTACCGTTGCCCAATTCGTTATTTCAAAGTTTTCTCACATTTGGGAGAAGAAAGCTGACAACTTTCCTTACGGAGCTCCTTTGCAATCGGTGATAAAGGCAGGTCTCGACCTTTCGCCTGAGATTCTTCGAAAGTTTTTGCGTGCCTCAGAACTAGAGCCTGAAAACTTTCTAGAAATATTGCTGGGATTTGGTGACGATGTTAACCTGAGAGAAATGACATACTTGTGGAAGCTTTTTAGGTGGTGTGAGTTGCAAAGAAGAGATTTTCACCATCTATCAAGGTCTTATGAAATTATGGTTTCGCTTCTAACAAGTGCTGAGATGCTTGATGAGGCCGAATCTCTACTTTCATCCATGGTAAAAGATAACTCAGTGTTATCTGACTATGCTGCTTTGTTTACCGGTGTCATTCAATCCTATGCTAAAGCATCCAACGTTAATAATTCATTGTCTTTGTTTGATCAAGCAAGAGGTATGGGTCTGACGCTATCTGGTTCATGTTATCAATCTCTTCTTAATTCTCTAATCAAAATTCCTAACTCTGAATTGGTAGTTAGAGTATTTAGAGACATGTTAGATGCAGGGCTGGGCTCATATTCTGAAAAGTGTGTGGTGGATTGTGTTGTGATTAGGCTTGCACACAGTGGTAAACTATTGCAAGCAATAAGGCTCATTCGGCATTTGAAGAATTTTGGAATTGAACCTGGACAGGAAGCCATCTCAGCAATTGCTGAACGATTTTGTGTAAAAAAGGATTTTGGAGATATGATGAAATTTTTAGGAGATCAAGCAATGGTTCCCGAAACTGAAATTTGCAATAAAATTGTTTATTCCCTTTGTACTAACATTGGTTCTAAAAAAGCATGGGTATTTGTGCAAAAGATGGAGAAGATGGGTTTCAAACCTGATGCTGCAACCTTTGGAAATTTAATTTGTCAAAGTTGCATGGGTGGGAATGTAAGAGAGGCTCTTATTTATTTATCGGAATGTTTTTCGAGAACAATAACGCCTAGAGTGTATTTTTATAATTCCATCATTGGAGGTATTTTCAAAAAGAGAATGTATAGGCATGCGAGCTATGTATATGATGATATGCTTGAGAAAGGTCAAAAACCCGATTTATATACTTTTAGGATTCTTTTAGCAGGATATTGTAAATATAGAAAGCTCGATGAGGTTCAAAAGGCAATTGATGAGGTAAATAATTCTGACATAATTTCTGGTCAAAGAGGAGGTTGTTATTTCTCTAAAGCCCTGTCAATTCTTGGGTTAGGTCACCTTGGTGTGAAGCTAAAGAGAGATAATAGCATCGGGTTTCAAAAAGCTGAATTTTTTGACAATTTGGGTAATGGGTTGTACTTGGACATGGATATTGATGAATTTGAGAGTTCTTTGGATGAGGTTCTAGACCTATCAATGGGGCCAAATCTTGACTTGGTTGTGATTAGTGAATTGAAGAAGGGCAATGTTAGAAATGCACTCGAGACACGATATGAGGCTGTGCAATTGGGCAAGGATTTATCTTTACAAACTTATGAAGAATTATTAGGACACCTTTTTTCTGATGTGCACTATTTGAAAGATGCCATGAGGATTTTAGATGAGATGCCTGAGTTGATTGATAATCTTGATTCGAGAATTTTGAATTTGGCTATCCGATGCTTAAGCGAGAATATGATGACAGAGAAGGCTTGTTTGCTTTTAGATAGTTTGGTATCTAATGAGATGCAGGTCGAGAGAGAAAGTTACAGCTCTCTCATGTTCAGTTTCTGTGAAGAAAGGGATATCCATGGATTTAAGAAATGTTGGGAGTTGGCAAAACAAGGCAATTGGTCACCTGAGGAAAAAGAATTAGAGGTTATTTTTGGTTTTCTGCTCAATTTTGGTACTATAAGTGAGATCCTAGAACTTCTTGAGAGCATTGAGCGATACTATCCCAGGTCTTCTGATGACGCATACAAGGTGCTTGTGAAATTGCTTTCTGGCACAGGATACACAGATTTTGCATGTGCAATAGTGGAAGCAGTCCTTAACAATGGTTTATGTTTGGATAATTCAAGCCTTTTGCATCTCGTTAAAGGGTTTATAAAGGAGAGAAAGTCTGCTGAGGCGCTTGGTCTATGTGAAATCTGGCGTGAGAGAATCAGCACCTTAGATGCTGTTACTTTGCAACTTGTGTTGCCGCTTGTGCTCGAGTTTGACTGTGTTAATAATTTATTTAGTTCGATACAATCATCAGAAGAAACATTACCGGTTTCCATCTCCGGGTTGTGTTTGAGAGGGAAGATGAAAGAGGCAAACTCAATATTTCAAGGGATGAGTTTGAAAATTTTGCATTTAGATGAAACATGCTTTAATGCCTTGTTGCAAGGAAATTGCAGAGAAAACAACTTCAAGAATGCCCTGGAAATCCTTTGTTACATGTTCAAAACAGGTGCTTGCATCTCCATTTCAGGATACCGAGCTCTCACAAGTCAAATGTGTGCAACACATAATTTTGAAAAGGCATTGAACCTTTCAAATATAGTTCAAGGTGAAAACAAGCCAAGTGAAACTATTTGCAAAAATATCCTTATATTTCGTCTGTTTCGCATGAGAAGTGAGTCTCTTGTTGACCGAGTATTAACTGAGATGCAGCACAGAGGTACAAGTCCTGATAAAGTTACCTACGATTTTCTAATATATGGATATCATAAATGTGGAAATATGGCCAAATCTGTTGAAGCATTTGACGCTTCTATTTTGAAAGGGTTCCAACCGAGCAATAGAAGCCTTAGAATAGTTATGAACCATTTTTGCACAACAAATAATTTAGACAAAGCATTTGAGCTATTCAATTTGACTAAATTTAATAAATGGAAGTGTGGTTCCTCGACTATTAACACTTTTGGGTTATACCTGATTTCTTCTGGTCGGTGCTTGGAGGCAAAGCATATTTGTGAAAAGGCCCCTGAGAACTTGCACTTTGACCCTCTGATCAGACACTTCTGCATGAAAGGAGAGATTAAAACTGCAATCTCTTTAGCAAATAAAATGTTGAAGAGTGACAACGTACCATGCGAAATCACTTACAGTGGAATAATTTACTTTCTCTGCCATTGCAATGAAATTGATGCAGCTCTGGATTTTTTAACTGAAATGAAATTACGGCAATTGAGGCCAAGCAAGATATCATCTGAAACCCTAATTCAAGTCCTCTGTGATCTCCGTAGGTTACACGATGCTAAGTCAGTTTTGGAAGTGATGGTACAGGTCGGTACAGTACCAAGTTATGAGATTTATAACCTTGTTCTTGAGAAATATCACGAGGCAAAAAATGTGGAAATTGCGGCTGAAATTACACGTGAAATGCAAAAGGCAGGGCATAAACCTAAATTTGAAATGCAGTGGTCGATTATAAGTGAGTTGTGTAGTTCTGGGAATAGGTCAGAAAGAGAGCACAAACATATTTTGCCTAGAATTCTTTCCAGTGGTAGAGCCCAGTTGAAGAAATTAAAAGGATGAAGTTACAATAAAGTGAGCTGTTCACTATTCCTTTTGCTTTCTTTTTCCTTCATTCCCAGCTTATTTTATTTTATTCATTTACTAACTGGATATACCTGGAAATTACAGGATCTGAACTTTGCCACAAATCCAATGTCGAGACAGATACAACAAGATGGTACTGTGATATGGTGCTTGTACATCTTCTGTGGAGATAGACGCGAGCCCCCCATGATAATTATCAAACCTTCGATGTTCAATCTTAGGTGAACAGGTGTGTTCTTATTTGAAACTCAATAAATCTAATGCATACTGAAGTTTTCTAGAAGCTTTGTTCATGAAAGGTCTGATAACAAAAAACTATTAAGCAGTGCCACTCTGCTAGCTTGTAGAATGCTAGCTGAGCAAATGTATTCAATTCTTGCTGTTTGTTAGTTTATTTGTTCTTTTTTTGTTGTCAGGTATCAGTTCCAAATTATCTGTGGTTGATTTTGGTGCAGTTTCTGAAATCAATACAGATGGATGTTCTTCTGTGTCGGTTTGACGTGTTGCAACACATTGCTCAGAGCCTCAGACCTAGAGATCTGGCACTCACTCTAGAGAGAGAGAACTGGTTAGCTGCTCTGCACATTTCTAATTCGCAATGTACAAAGTTTTGACTTTTGGTTCGGGGTTTTCTTATGTACGGGCGAGTCAAATACTTCATGATGAGAGGCATTTTCCTTGAAATTTTCTTTTATCGTTGACTTGTATGCTGATAACATTCTTTATTTAGTGTATATTGATTGCACCACTAAATAATAGATGAAACTAGTCACAAAACAAGTGTAAACAGAAACACACAAGAAAAAGAACCACTGCCTGGTGGCTGGTGCACCAAAATAAATAGTACTACCGAATTAGAAAACAGAAAACTGCTGTAAATTGTATAGGCCCAGAATAGAACTGGCCCATTTAGCTCAATACTACTATATTTCAATTAATAGTAGTTGAATCGTCAAATGTATCGCGTATTGGTGAATTTTCTATTGTATCGTGCCGTTAAAATATATTACGTTATTTTCAAAATAACAAAATGATTATAGTAAATAGTATCTAACAAAAAAAATTAAATAACTAAAATAAGTGTTACTTGATATCGATGTAAATTTCTTACTTATTAAGATATTTATCTTGAGAAATTGTGACTTCTCTTGAATTTCACTACTCGTATCAAATCGTAAGATATGTATTTCTCGTTCTTTGACTCGTATCGAATCGTAAGATACGCATCGCATATCGTAAGATACTAACATTTATGGTTTAGAGAGCTTTTAGAAACTCAAATAAAGAAGAAAGAGGACAAAATCAAGCAAGAAGAGGAGTTGCGGGCAGAGGTTAATGTATTGGGAGAAGGAGAAGATGATGTGGATGTTGTTGAAGTTCTGAAGAAACCACGGCTGAGAGGATCAATTGACAAGCATGTTGTGTCTGGTTTGTTGGTTTCAGAAAATGAAAAAGGAAACCCGAAACAACAAACCATTATATATTCAATCAGTAAAGAACACAGAAATATGACTATTTGTCTATTTGGCATTTTTGGCATACAAGTGCAGCATTTCGTTTAATGCCCTAACTGATCCAGCTTTTCTTACCTTTTGTGAGGCACTTGGCCAATACAGTCCTGGTTACAAGCCTCCTACCTTGTACGAGTACAGAGATCCTTTGTTAAAGAAACAAGTGGATAAGACTAATGAGAAACTCAAGGAACACCGCGAGTGGTGGAAGAAGATGGGTTGTATCAAATCTGCATTGCCTCCAACTGATGAAAATGATGACGAGCTAGATAGTTGCATCAGATCAAGAGTTCATTGCTTCTGACACGAAGACCAAAGAATCTGAAGGTGACATTGTCCTTGATGACTCTGAGTAGTTAGTTGTCATTGATCTTTTTGTATACATACCTCATTAAGTTTTTGTTTTAACTAGTACTCTATGAAGTTGCTTTTCAGTTATGATGTATACTGTTGCAATTGTAGTTGTATTGTAAAATTTGAACTCTAGAAACCTGATTTCTCTTCTGTGCAGGTTGGTAATGTTATCATGATGTAATATGGTGTTAGGCATGCCCTATTTTGTAACATGAACTTGTGGACTATACTTGGTGATGTAACTTCAACTATTCAGTACTATCCATATCAAATTAACTATGTTTTTCGTTTTTTTTTTCTTTTTTGGATCTTTTAAATGACAACGACAATTTTGTTGCACTTTCATTTCTACATGATTAACTTATAACAGCAAGCCAAGTGATATTTTGACAAGTAATTTTTTTCATTTTTATAATTAGGACCTTGCAATTGGCAATTGTTTTTTTATAAATTAATTTGCGTCAAGGAAAATGAATTTAATTGAGCATGTTTAGTAAATTTAATGAAGGTATGAGTTGAAAGTTTTATATATAAGTGATATATGATACCTTAATTACTACTAATGAATTATGAGTAAATGTCCTAACTCCAGCATAATAATTCTTAGTAATTTTCATGCAATTATATGATACAGTACTGCAATTTTCTTATATTGATAAATCAATCCTAAGTGTGCACTGATTTTCCAGTTAAAATCATTCAAATGTAAATTTAACTGTCTTTCTATCCCTCCTGTTCTCAATTACAAGCGCCACTACAAGATATATTTCTAATGATAAGGCTAAAAACCATTGGTTTGTCAACTGCTTTGGTAAATTAGATATTCTTGATTTGTCTATTTATAAAAATGAAAGGAACTGAACTGGGACCCTTGACGATGTCACAGCAACCACGTTGGAGGTCTTATCCGCTCTTAGAAACAGCATGGGACCACAACATGCTTTCCTATGGGGCCCACTCGTCAGTGAGAAGTCTAGCTATCAATTCTGTTAACTGATTCAGCTGTCACTGTGGGACCAGGGAGTAAATCAGGTGCTAATTGACTGGTGGTTAGAAGAAGGGCTGAAGGGGGTCCACTTGGTACTAAAAGATTCAATTCAATGTTTGAATCCCTACCCCAATTTTATCGTGGGAGTAATTTCAGAGAGCATTTTTAGAAAAAAGTTGTTTGATTTGGAAAAATGGGACCTTTTTCTTTTTAAATATTTTTTAGAGCATCGTTGGTAGACGATACATCAAAATTATTGTAGCTAGTCTGCTAAATTGCCTTTCGCCAATTACTGAAAGCACAAAATCTTGTAATTTTTTTACTACTGTTAAGATATCTAAAAGCATATACACATAAAGGGACTGAAACTAGCTTTCCTGGCATTTAATATTTTAGTAATATTAAGATATGCATGTGGGTCCTGTCTTCATATATTGCCAGAAACTTGCTTTCATGGCATTAGAAAAAGACAGCTCAATTAATCAAGAAGGGCAAATCAATCCAAAATTTCAAGAGGTGATATCTGTATTATTGCAAGTATGCTGTCTCATGTGGGCCCTCCAACAATCATATATACATTCATGGATAAGTACAAATTTCAAATACGCACTATATCTCAGAATCTCATGTATCTCTAGATTCTAATTAACTAAAATGCAATGGATGTTAGAATTTTTCTTTTCCTAAAAACAATTTTTCCAACCATCTTTTTTTCTGACCAACTATTAGAACAGTTTTGAATAGGAAGTTACAAACTATAAATGCTACAAAAGAAATCTCCCTATTGGTTTTTGCTACCAGCCAGGCAAAATAGCGAGCTGCACTGCACAAAATATGAGCAAAATTGCAAAATACATATCGAGCTGTCTCCATCGAGAATAAACCTGAGCATTTGTCAACTCCTCAAAGCATTGATCTTCTTCTGGCAAGTATTGAACAATTGGTTATTAATCAACATAGCCTATTAATTATAGAAATATTGTTATCAACACACAATTACAATAATAATAACAGAACAAAGAAAACTAAAAAAACATCTGTCCAGGTGACTGAATACTGATATACCCAAACTAACCAAGCCCGCCAAACTATAATAAACAAACACAACTGACAAATATAGAATCTTTTAATTAATAACATCTTGCTAATCCTAAGCAGCATTGAGAGCAAAATCTCCACTATTCCGAGAAACTTCAACTGAAGAATTCAACAACTCACCCTGATCCAATCCTTTCGCAGGCTCCAGACAGCTTTGTTCATTGCCATATTTCTTCAATGCATTTTTCATTTTGTATATCTAAACAAAGAATAAAAGATCATAAACTAAATGTATTGGAAAAAATAATAAATATCGCAAGTTCTGATTGCGTTATTCTGTAACAAAAAGGGGAAAAAATATATAGTATGTAAGCTACAATGGCAATAATTCAATTATCCTGGTTCCATAAATAAGGTTGTATTTAGCAAGAATGATCGAATATCACAATTTCTGATTACGGTAAATGTTAAAGAAAAGAATTATAGAAATACCGTGTTGAGAGTGCAGCTAAAGCTACAAATGCGGCCAGCACCTCGATAGAAGTGAAAAAAGGGCAGCACAACAACTGTCAGATTATAGCAAAGCGATCTATGCTCCTCAAGATTAACTTTCAAAAATATTGCTTCTCGGTGCTCCTCTGCAATTTGATACATCTACAAGGAAAAAGAATCACATATTAGAACTATCATATTTGCAGAGGAACCCTTACCTGTCTAAGTCCCAACCATCTGCTAAATTGTTTACAACTCTAAAATTGTGACTTATGGCTGTTTGACCTTTAACACAATTCAAGATTTCTTTTTTATTAAGGTTATAAACAGTACACCTTTGACTCAACTATTTAGTATAATTTCCCATGTTCACCCTTCATAATAATAAAATTTGATTCTTTACCTTGGGATGAAGAGTCCTGCAACCACCACAAGAGGGGGAGTAGAATTGCACCACCACAAGTTTGTTACCAGAATTTACCAGTGAGTTGAACAAATCCTCCTCTGATTCAATATCTCTGAAGTTATCATGGGCCACCTTCCACCAAGAATCGGAGCGACTTGCTTCAACTGGATTGTTGACCTGAAAAAAACATGCCAAGTCATCCAAATTAAACCTCTATTTTTACATGAAAATATTAAACATCCACTGATAGAGATTTAGAGGGATATATGTGCTTCTTTCTGATTATTACTTTTTATATATATCTTTGTCATGTATTATTTTATTTGTTGGAATGAAATTCAGACAAAAGAGGACTACTCAAATAAAATAATAATAATAATAATAATAATAATAATAATAATAATAATAAATAAATAAATAAATAAATAAATAAAACAATAAATCAAAAATACATGAAAGAAAAGAAACAAGAAAAGAAAGAAAAGAAACATCAATACTAATTGACCCCTGAACTTTTTATATTTGCAAGGAATTAACAAAGATTTCAACTTCTTCACAAGGAGTACACACAATTTATTGCTTTTTGTTCAAATCTAAACTTTATGGTTATTTCCGTGAACATTAAGCATTCACAAACCAAAATCAAAATTATCTAGCTTTATCTTTGATTCATAATAATACAAATTCATTTTTAATCGACTGATCACGTCAACAAAATAAAGCAAAAAGCAACCCAAATTAAAGCCTTAACCCATTAACTTACGGCAGGTTATGTGTACTCCATCAATTAAAATCATCTAGAAGGTGCATTTTCTAAAATTCCACAGGTTGAGCGCCAGTTTTTAGGGACAAAAAAGAAAAAAACTCATTCTCAAACAGGATTTTCTTGTTTAACTTATAAAGTAAAGAAAACAAATTACATTATCTGATTCCTTTGAAGTGCACTTGAGGCTCCATTTCGTTGATGGAATCTGCCTTATCAGCGGTCCCAGAGCTTTGCTAACTGGCGCGAAGGAGCAGCTTTCCCTTCGGAATTCGCTGATTCCAGTCAATCGCAGTCCGTTTCCGAAAGCAATCGCCATAGTTCCACCGAGAAATCGCAACGAAATTCGCTTCGGAATAGTTATAACGCAAATAACACAGGAACTCTACACTACAGAGGAGAAATTAAGGGAATCGAGCAAGGAAAGACGAGTGGAAATGGAAAGTGAGAGAGAAGTTGGGAAATCAAGAGAAGAACTCTTGGCGGGGTCGCTGTCTTGGAAAGAAGCGCTTTTATATATAGACCTCTTTATCCATTTCATTGGACAATCTTTAGATTTTAGATAGACCAGGTTTTACCTTGACCATGGACCCTACAGACTCAACTACTTCTTCAAGAGGAAAGTTTTCAGAAACGGCCAAAAGAATGGATCCATTAATGGATATGACCAAATTCCCCTTAAAATTACACCAATGATCAAGTTCCAAAACAATTCATTTTTTTCCGACTCTCGTGCACTTTTTTAGAATTTACATAAACAAACTTTACATTTTAGGTAATTATTTTATTTGCATCTTTTAGGGACAGCAACTAATACGAATCCGTATCCCACAAAATGGGCAGAAAAAAAGCTGTAAATTTGTCCGACACTGTAGCAAACACTGTACGGGCAGTCTCGACGCTGTAGCAGCGATGAGACTGCAGGGGGGGCCCCTGCCCATTCTGTGGTACATGGTACCCCACTGGATGTGAATTCAACTAATACTTACAATGTTTAGTCATCGATAAAAAATTTAAAAGTTTTGGTCCTATCTGTTAATTGACTCATTCTTATGACTATTTTATGAAAAACTTCCTTTTCAAGATTTCTTTATACCTCACCATTTTGTAAAAGGAACAAAGGTTCCGTTCCACAATTCTATTTTATTTTATGACAATTAAGATGGCACATTCTAAGATAATTAACATATAATTACATAGTTTACACAAACGATCGACATGAAAAAATAAATAAAGTTTTTAAATATTAGTAAATTTATTACTTTTTATCTTAAAAAATATTAGATATTGTCTTTGTAAAATGGAGAGAGGTTTTATTTTAGATTAAGATATCTTAGATTTTACCAATGTTATATGAACCATATCTACAAAGTAAATTGTAAGTAAAATTAGTTTCACTTTGATATTGTTTGGTACACGGATAACCCTCAAATGAGATTGAGTCACGCTTTGTTGGTGAAGTTATTTTTCCACCAAACAAATTAATTTTACTTTTAAATAGTTTGGTATACAGATAACTAAGAGACAATATCAATTCTGTCATTTATTTTGGACTTTATAAAGAAAGATAACCGATTGAAATTATTACTTTATTAAAGATAAATTTATTTTACTTAAAACTTAAAAGTTGATTAATTGGTACAAAGATAAATATTATTTTGACTGTGTTTGGAAAAGAGATAAGAGAGGAAACATAAATCAGTTTTGTTTAAATTATTTGTTGCAAAAGTGACTTCCAATAGAATAGACATTATTCCTTATTTTTAATTGAGTTTGGAAAAAAAGATAAATATAAAACATATAAAAAGAAAATTCTTATCATCAATCAATCTCATATGGAATAAATTATATTCCATTATTATCTTATTAACAATATTATTATGAAGTTATCGAAAATACAAATATTTATACATCATTTTATATTTTTTAGAATGTCATAAGTATTAACATGATGCATTATTTTAGAAGAAAAATCAAAGTGTCAACGCATAGTCCAAATTAATGATGGAGATAAAGAGCTTAAGAAGTTCTATTTCATTCAATTAAAATTTCACCTTAATTTAAAAATAAATTAATATAAAGTAACTTCATAAATGCTACATTGTTTACATAAAAAAATAATTTTGGTTGAAATCAAGATGCACATGTTCAATTATAAAAGAGAGTATAAGAGAGAGATGACTGCTGAGAGAACAATCAGCAGGGAACAATGGGAAAATTTTCTTATTGTTCAATAGATAGGGTCAATGACACTTTAAAAAGTTCAATAGATAGGGTCAATGACACTTTAAAAAATACACAGAGGATCAAGGACACAATTGTTGTGCTCCTGAAAATATTCTTATTTTTTTTTGCTGAATTCAAAACATTCTGCAGCATTTTTGTCAGATGTGGGCCCTACACTTAGGGGCGCAAGTAATAGTTGCGCCCCTAAGTGCTGCTGTGAATTTTTTTTGCTAAATTTATAATATTGATATACAATTTAATAATTAGTAATAAATAGTATTAATATATAATTTTTTTGTATTTGGTAATATACAAATTAATACAAGTAATAATAGTATTAATAGCATTACAAATATTAAATAATAGAAGTAATATAGAAATTATTAATAAATAGTCTTACTTGCATTAAATATATATATAAATAGTATTAATATAGTTGATAATATATTGATTATATTTAATACTGTGTTAAGTTGTAATATATTAGTTATTAAACAAATTATATTAGAATAAATATATTACTTTAATAAGAATCATTTTAATAATAAATATATCATTAAAACTCTTAAACATTTTTAATAATAAATATATTACTATATATATTAAACATAAACTTATATATTACTATATATATTAAACATAAACTTATATATTACTATATATATTAAACATAAACTTTAAATATTATTTCAAGATTCATATATTAAACTATACTTATGAGTAGTTAAAATGATCAGGGAGAAGCTTTTCAAATTTTGCACCAACGTCTTGCATTGCTTGCGGAGTTTATGCATCCTTGATGCACCCTGGAAAAAGTCCGATAAGCTAGGGACCTATAACGCTAATTGAGGATAATGAAAATCTAAATAACATATAATTAGTATTGATTAAGATGCTAAATATTGAATTCAATTCATGTGGTGTCCTTTTTAGATTAAAAACACTAGCATCAAGGTGCTAAGTGTCAAATTGATTAAAATGCTAACTGCTAAGTTGATTAAGATGTTAGTTTCAAAAATAAGTTAGAATGTGGCACAATTTCTAAATTTTACCGAGTTTGTATGCAATTTGACAATTCAAAAATAGACAATTGCCTACTCCTAAGTAAGTTATACTGGATCCACCGGTGCATGAAGTCATGAACCATTGTGTAACAGTTTCCAACTATCACAACATATTATTCTATCACAAAAGTTCGAATAAATGGTAAAAATTCTTGGACTCATTTGCTGAACCGATCAATTTGCATGCACCAAACAATATTAGTAAATCCTATTCAGGGGTTAATTTACTATTTTTAGGAATCTAGGGTTAATTTAGACTATCATTAAGAAAATAAATCCTCAAATAAATAAAAAACTAAAAGCGTCTTCTCCTCTTACATACTTATGTGTCAAAATATGAAACAGGAAAAAACCAACCTCGCGTTCGGCAATTAATCAAGAGATCAAAATTATTATTTTTTATTTGTATCGTCAAATTCATGCCAGACAAATGGACATGAGAAAAGAGTTGACGGGGTCTATCTCAAACCGATCAATTTACATACACCATATGCCGTGTTTTCTTCTACAATGATTAAATTTGCCTTCAATTTTAATGCATGCCATTTTCACTTGTAATAAAATTATGTTATGCAGGAGATGCGGTGTCTTTTTCTACGCAAATATACAAAATGATGATGTATTTGGATCTCAATTCATACACATGGCAATGTTGTGGATCTCTATCAGGTGTACCGTAACAGCACCTCTGCACCTGTACTGAAGCTTTTTTTCAACCTAACTACAATAAATAAACTTAATTATTTCATTTATTTGCTACTATTAAAGTGGAATAATCTATGTCCCAGGCGGTGCTAAGGAGAGTTAGCATGTAATCGGAATATGCCTCTGCTTCGAGTCAAGAGGTGGCAAGTCGGACGGGTTTGGATCGATTTGTATCGATAATTTACGGGTCGATTTGTATCGGATCGGGTTCGAATCAGGTTGCATGCACTGACAATTTTTTAGTTTAATTTTGAGTTTTAAGTTCAAACGGATAAGATCGGACCAAACTATTGAATTGTGTTATTAAATTTGAACTTTTTTTAATGTTAATTTGTTAGTAAAATTAGATTATGATGTAGGCAAGATAAAATTAGATTGATTTACAAGTTGTATCAGGTCAAGTCGGGTCGAGTCGGGTCGGATTCAAGTCCTCATGTGTCGTTCTCTCGAATAAAGGTCGTCTCGGGTCTGATCGGATCGGACTCAGGTCCTCATGTGTCACGCCATCTCGAATTACGAATCGTCTCGGATCCGATCCGATCGGGCTCGGATCGCTCATGTGTTGCTTCAACTCGATTATAAGTCATCTCGGATCGGATCAGATCGTGTCGAGTTAGTTTGACTTTATTAAAATATCAAATCGGATCGGATCGGGTCGGGTTGGATTCTGCCTCCTCTATTCGAGCCCCAAGTTCAACAGAGCTAGTAATTTTTGTTTATTCGTATGACACTCACTCTTATGACTTATGCATCTAGATTTGATTCTCAAAGTTATTAATATGATTTATTTTTCTTTTAAAAAGTTTATGTGTATCATACATCGTACTCCGGAAGAAATTCGTTATCAGATAAAATGTAGATAGATAAATAAGTATTTCTCTCTACAATTACAGTATTACAAGATACAAAATAAGAAAAACAAATTGTATGGCCTGGCCTACCTATCTAGAACTAACGAATTCTTGGATGATATATAGGACTAGCTGGCCCCATCAAAACAGTTGTTTTTATTATTATATTCCAATATCAGCTCACATGAAATTTAATTCAAAATCTCTCTAGATGATGATAATTTTTTCTCTTATGACAGAAATTGTGATGATCATTTTTTTGGCATATACGTAGTTAGTGCATTTCCTGACATGATGCATGAGATAATTTTAAACACCACACATCTCCAAAAGAGAGATTTTTTAAACAATCGAAAATTATACAATAATATCGCATTAAAGTACGAGCAGGAAAAAGAGGATCTGATCCCGGCCCGTTGACATGGATGGGCGATGTCGTAGCTCCATATATTTTCTAATAATGATAAAGCCTCCCTTTTAAAGTATTTGTGTTGATTTTGCACCAGCATATGGTATTAACATTAACAGTATGTCTAATGCAGAAATAGTTACCAGGGGACAATTATATCCGAAATAATAACTCCCAAGCTAAAATACACAGCTCATAATGCAAGGACAAATACACCAACAATTGTCTTGCTTATCAGTTAACATCCAAAAATTACAAGTTCCTCGATTAGCAGCACAATCCAACTACACTACGTACATGCCTAAAAAGTTGCATTCATTTCAGCTAATTAAAAGACATTAGCAACCTGTTTACTCTAGCCTCCACTCTTCACTACAATTGGGAAAAATAAAAGAAACAAAGCATAACAATGATGAAGTAAAAAGGGAAATCCTAATCAAATCTACACAACAATACAAATGCAGAAGAAAAAAGAAAATAAAAAAGAAGATAACGGCAACAGCTAACAAAGGCTGCTCAAGTACAAATCTCTTTTGGAAGTTGCCATTAAGCCCAACTATAATAGGCAGAATCATATGCTGACTGGTCGCTATCTCAGTTAGGTCTGGAGAGTGATAGCACTAGGGGATCCAGGTTCAAACCCATGAACCCGGAAGCGGTACAGGCAGGTGAGAATAGAGCTGCCATGGTTGGAGGAGAAAGAAAACCGCACCATGTTGACCAGCTGATGGTCTGTGCGGCTCGTGTCAACAGTGAAAGTCTGAGCATTGGGTTTATCAAGGTCATAGATGAAATCAGTCAGGTGCACCATGTGCTGGGCCCGCATGGATGCATCATCCTCAGGACCCTCGTACCAACCAGTGACCTGGCAGTCTTTTGGTGCACTAGAACGGTCATAGGCAACAGTCTGTATTGCAAAGCATCTTTAGTACAAAATTATCGTTCCGTATATGGTCCTATAGTAAGAGCCTGAACAAACTATCAGTACAAACCACAGAGTTATACACAATACCAGTACTGGTGTAAGTACCAGATATTACGGTGTCCTTGAGGGTTTTAAGAGTGCAACTTTAAAGAAAACCCAAAATATATCTGATTATGTATCTAATAGTTTGCAAACTGCATGCAATATTTCACATATATCTATTAACACAAAAATAAGTGATACATGCAAATAAACATAAAACAATATTTAGTATTGTGATTATGTGATACAATACATTTGACTAAATTTAATAAAATATTGCTCTAAAGTTGGGTTTTTATGTTTACATTCAAACCAAACCAAAAACCAAGCCAATCAGATGCCTATGATCATTGTCTGCATGACAATAGAGAATTGCGATTACATTGCTAAATATTGCAGAAGACTAGAATGGTCAGTTATTCCATCGGAATAGCATAATAAAGTTATTGAAATTATTGTTGTCATATGATAAAAATATTTTTAAAAAAAAAACATCACCAAAATATAATATTATTATTGTTATTGATATTACTGTAGCAATCCTGTACTACTGTAACAGGCATAAATATAATATACACCAGAAACTTTAAACCTGAACATTTTCAGTTGGGGTACCCCATAGGATGTGGATTTTCAGAACAATTGGGAACAATTTGGTCATCGTTGGCATGATATGACCAACAGTGCAAGAATTAGGTCTTTTAGCAGAAAATTAAACACAACATAAATGTGCATATTAAACACAAGAAATGTTATTCTTCATTGTCTGAGTCAATTTATATATGTCAATCGCAAATGCAAGAAATATTCTCTAGTGTTTCTTCTGTTTATTTGTTTAAGTTCAAAAATAAAAGCCAAAAATAAAAAAAAGTGAACAGGTACAAGATTACCTTAGCAATGTGCTCCAAGGTGACAGCCTGTACCACAATACTGGTTCTAAGCTTGATCGCAACAAACCCGCTACTTCCCTGAAGAGCAAAACACTGACCTGGTTCACCAAAACTTGGCTCGAGGACCTTCTGTGCATTGGAATGCACGTTGCCCCTCCCAAACCAGCTCGGTTTGCCAGCTCCTGTGAAAGGTTCGGAGTGCTTGATGACACGGGCCCCACCAGACCATAGTGCATAATCAACAATCCCCAAGCCATCTGCTGCATGCCTCTCAATCTCCCTCTCCACCATTTCCTTAGCAAACAACCTCATCTCATCTAACGAGACCTTGTTCAAGCTCAACTCAGTCGAATCTGACATGCCTTTGTGGTTTCTAAATTCTTCAACAAATTCATCAAAATCCTTTCTAGTAACAAAGTTTGTCTCTGTAAACTCATTTACAATCTGATCCAGCCGGTCAGTACGCCCTTCAAGCTTCTTAATCTCAGCTAGTAAAGCAGTACTGGTTTCTTGTACTCGAGTCAGCAGATCTTGTTGGGTTTTTTCAATCCCATTTTCAATTTTCTTATTTACAAGTTCTACTTGCACTTGAAGCATTTTTGCCGTTTTCTTCAGAGTAGCCTCAACTTCGGAAATACGCTCTTCCGGGGTGGCAGGCCTACCGAACAAAGGCTTCCCCTCCTTCAATTTCCATGCAGCACTACCGACCCAAGAAATCAGCATGACAAATAGACAGCCCTTAGTCAATAAATTGCCCACAATCTGCCAAGGCGACCTAACTTGCTTCGATGAGGGTTTCTTGCGCCGCAATGCATCTTGTTTCCTCAATTCAGGAGGGTCAATGAGTCGTTGGCGTTCGAGGACAGACTCACCACGGATCGTGTGGCTCAGATCACGTCCAGAGGCAACCCTTGCCTTGTCAGTTTGTGGGATCCCATTTGTTTCTGGTTTCTTGGTTATGGCAATGATGCGCTTTCTTGCCTCAACATTGGAGTTAGAATCAAGGCTTAGTTGGTGATTGTTCGGTGTTGAAATTGGAATTGCCGCAGTTGAGGCTGACATTGTCACAGCTTTTTATGATCCAATCACTGGAAATATCTTAAATAGTCAACTTTACCGGACTACCCTGTAGAATTTAAGTCAACTACAGTGCATGGGGAAAGAAAGCATTAAATAAATCCAATTAGTAATCAGTAATGGTGTAAGACAAACTGGAACACACAAATGTATGAGGCTTCAGAACAAAGAAATTTGGGGTTCAATGAACTAGTAGCACATCAACATACAGTATTGACTTCATTACTGAGATGAATTAAAAAAAATCACTATACTGATTAGCAAAAGATGCAGTTTACCATAACTGAAAGACATTTCAGTTAATATTAGTACTAGATCATAGATGTTAGTATCGCACAATACGATACGAGATAGGTATCGTAAGATTCCGAACTAATGAGAGGGCTTAAATACCTTTGAATCGCAGAATGGTGAATCACCGGAATCGCTTCGATTCCGATTCCGATTCCGATCACAAACTGACCAACGAAAACGCTGGCGGAGAATCGACGATTGATGTCGTACTTTCGTCGCAGAGATGCAAGAAAAGGGGAACGACGCTTCGGAAGAGAGAGAAATGACCTCGGCGTCGGAGAGAAAAAAAAGTGCCACACCCTATCCGTCCGAAGGGAACCGAATCTCCTGCTCGTAAATCCCTGCTTGCTTCCCTGCTTGTTTCGATCTGGACCGTTAAAAACTCATCTAACGGCTAAAGCATCTGCCCCCTGAATCAAATCACAGCCGTTCGTGGCGATCGAGCGGTCGGATCGAAGACAAGCAGGGAAGCAAGCAGAGATTTACGAGCAGCAGATTCGGACCCCCGTCCGAAGCGGTGTCGCTCCTGTATTCCATCGTGTGGCGTCCGTACTGCAGTTCGACTCAACGAGTGTATTCAAACATATTCGTAGCGTTCCTTCGTGTATTCAAATTTCAAACAAATTCAAAACTCTGTCGACGGATATTTTAACGAGTCATTTTAAAACTAACACTACAGTAGTTTGTCTTGTGGATTGTGGAGTAGTTTTGTTTGATTGTTTCAAATTAGGGTTGTTATAACGTGTCGGGTCGGATATCTGCAGATTCAATTCGGACGGATTTACGGGTTGGATGGGGCGGATTCAACGGTAGAGTTAGGGGCAATCCGACCCGTGGTAAATCCGCACGGGTTGGACGGGCACGAGTTTGAGCGGGTCGGGTTCTCGCCGAATTTTTTTTAATTTTTGAATTGAAAAAATTGGAAAAAATAGGTTGGAACGAGTATTCCGCGGGTTTGGCACGGGTTTGCACGGATTTGGCACGGGTTGGCACAAATTTGACACGGGTTGGCACAGGTTTGTCACGAGTCGGCACGGGTCGACGGGTTCACACGGATTTGGCACGAATCAGACGAGTTTGCCACGGGACGGGTTGGAACGAGTTTTCAGGAAAATGGGGCTCCCTGCCCCGCCGTAGATCCACGTTTTTTTTTTTCACGTATCGGGACGGGTTTGCACCCGGATCGAATCGGATCGGTCACGAATCGAACACAAGTCAGATCATGAACGGGTCAACCCGTCCGGATTTATTTAGAAATCTATTTCAAATCTTACATTTATTTCTCTCAAAATTTGACTATTAATGTGCTCCGGAGACTGGATTTATTCTTGAGAGATGGATCACGGAAAGAGAAGGCGAAAATGAAGAACGGAACGTTGTCATCTCTCATCTAGTTTTCGAGTTTTAGTGTTGCAGATGAATTAAGATTAACTAGGGTGAGTTGGAAAGCATTCAATTTATTACTATCTATCATTTGTGCGATATGTCGACACTGTTTACGAATGAACAGTGTCGTTTTTTTTTTTTTTTTTTCGCAGGTTTTTTTCCGACGCAGTTTTTTCTTTTTGCGATTTCTTCTGTTTATGTCTGCGTGTTTCTTCGTATGGTTGACGCGTTGTACTGTCCGTTCGCAACAGTACGGAACTTTTTTTGTCGATTTCTTCTACCGCTCGCTGTGTGTTTGTTCGGATGGTTGACGCATGTTCTCTGTATTTCGTCTTCCAGTAAAGAAGCCAATGACACCGCTTCTCCGTTTTTCATTCGCAACAATTTCATTTTTTCGTTGATTCTTCCTGTTGCCTCCGTGCTTCATTCGCTACTCGACGCATGATAATAATTTTTTATGTCGCATGTATATGCGCAGAGCGCGTTTGCACGCCAAGTTTTTGTCAAAGTTTATAATCCTCAAATGGGAATGTAAGAATAATTTCATCCCGTGATTCGACTCTTCTTTCATTCATTTCTCTTTTATTTCCTCCTAAATTCTGAGCACACTAAAGATTTCGACTTCTTTATATTCATTGTAACTATTTTAACTATTGCCTAAACAACTTATTGTGTATTAATACAACGATCTCGGTGCAAGGGATCATCTATGGGGACTTTACTACCGTCATAAATTCCTTTCTCATGTGCATTTAAATTCGTAAACATAAGACGTGCACGAGTTATAACATTTTTGACATTTTTGCACAATCATAGATATAATTTGCATTATTTTTAATTTGTTAACTCATTGTTTAAGAACATTCATTATTTTAGTAACTTAAGATTTTAACTCAAAATACAAATTATAAATACAATATTGACTAAATCATGAAAAAAAAAATATAAAATCAGAACATATAAGATAAAGCAACAGTAATAATCAACGAGAAAATTACTTCTAGAAAAATCAACGAAATAATTTATTACATCAATAAATATATTATATCATGAGTCTTGTTAGTGTGCTTTGATCGATTGAAAGTGCACGTATATCTTACTTCTATTATATGATAGTGCTCTCACGTTTTGCAAATTGTCAAAAGTAAGAGATTGTTGTACTAAGAAAGGCATGAAAATGCAATCTAATATGTATATGTTGAGATATTATGTATAAATAAACAAGTTAAGCAAGGCATGAAAAGACGATGCATCTTGGAGCATTTTGGATCCTTGTGTTGTCTCAAACAATTTCTTTGTATTTGTCGATTTACAAAACAAACTTGAATTTAGTTAAGTCAAGGATGCAAAAGAGGACTATAGTGCTTGGTTAATTTGCAAAACAAACTTGAATTATAGTGCTTAGTTAAATAAACTTGTATTTGTTGATTTGCAAAACAAACTATAATTAATTGCAAAGTCAAGGATGCAAAATAGGAATGAGCAAAGAACTCAAGAAAAAGAATCAAGACATATTTTAGTTATTCTATGTTGCACGGGTGCAGGTACGGGGATACGTCATTTAAAAAAAAAACTAGAATACATGAGTATATATAGAATAATAAAAAATTCACATTATATATTAAAAATGTTTGATTTTTTTTACATTCAACTATCACTATAGATACATGTTATCCATTATTTTGTTCTAAAATAATGATATATATTGCTATGTAGGTTTTAGAAGTAATTAAGATGAAATTAAGTTTGTTATGTAAAATTTCAAGATACTGGTCTAATTTAGTACATTTTACTGTGGTAATCAATAGATAGAATATCCTAGATGATATAACAAGATTATAAATCTCTTTCTTAGCTTTCCAACACACTTTGAATTAGCTTAATCGGAGTTCGGATGAAGGAATTATGACCAAAATACTGATTGCTGCGCACTGAAAAATATCTCAGCTGTATTCTATCGTATCCTGTCGTATCCCAACCGTATCCTGTCGTATCCCAACCGTATCCTGTCGTATCCCAACCGTATCCTATCGTATCCTACCGTATCCCAATATTAAAATAATACGATACACCACATGGAGTATTCGGTGCGTATCGCACACGTATCCGCGTCAGATACGTATCCAATACGCGGTGCGGCATGGTTTTGAAGTATCCGTGCAACATAGGTTTAATTCTTTGTATGCTTGGTTAATTTTGAACTTTTTGGCTTGAGATAATAGAGCTCGTCACGACCTCAATGATTCGAAAATGACCTCAATCGAAGCATGAATCAAAAGTTATTGCTGTTTTGAGAACTGAATCAACCCAAACAACACAAACCGTTTTGTAACAGTTTGGCACACAGAAAACAAAAAAAATCACAATTCAAATCGTTATGTAACTGTTCATGAACCGTCACAACGGTTTAATTCAAAAATATCAAAAAATTGTATTCCAACGATCAAATTTTTTGAACTGTAGTGCCCACCGTTATAACCGTTGTTAAACAATCATAACGATTCGGACGGCTGAAGTTTTTGAACTAACTTTTTCCAGCTCTATAAATGGGTATGCTCTCAATCCTTCTTCCTAATTCTTGCTTTCACATTTCAAAAATAATTTAGAGTAGCCATCATTACTCTCTATAGCAAAACTTCGCAAAATCCATTGCTCAAAATCTCAAGCTCATTTGTTCTAAATTAACCTAAATTAGTGAGAGAGATCGTTTGAGAGTTATTATATTTACTCTATTCGATTTCAAACTTTATAACTTTTGTTTTTCGTTGACTTAGTGCTCTATTAGTGTGTGTAAGTGAATTCGCTAGACATGTTCAAACTTTGTAACCTATAGCTAAACATGTTCAACATTTATATAAGTAAGATTACTGTCTATTCATCTCGCTAGCCCATCAATTGAATCCGCTAGGCCCAACTCATTTTCAGACGGCCCAACTCTTTTTCGTCTTCAAACGAATCGACTCGAGTTTCTAACGGTCGAGTCTTCAGTACCAACTACCGTTGGTACTGTTGTTACTGTTGGTACTTACCAGTGCATCTAACATGCACTTGGGCTTCCATCCAGCGGATTGAACTGAAATTAGATTCGAATTCGATTCGTTGTGAAAATTGAATTCGCTGTCAGTCCCGGAGAATTTTCTGATTCGTTGATTTCACCCAATCACAGTCCATTTCTCAAAATTGAACTGAAATTAGATTCGAATTCGATTCGTTGTGAAAATTGAATTCGCTGTCAGTCCCGGAGAATTTTCTGATTCGTTGATTTCACCCAATCACAGTCCATTTCTCAAAACAAAAACTAACAAAAAGATCGCCATGGTTCGACAAGAAATTGAACCAAAAGTCAATTGGGAAACAGGAGAGGAGCATCAGCAACTGGTTGGTCTGTCTTGGAGAGACGGCGCTTTTATAGACCTCTTTATCCATTTATATATAGGACAAACTTCATAAAAATGGTAAAGTTTCTTTTTTTGTTGTTGTAAATTTACAACTTGAATCTTCAAATGTTAATTAATCGGTCATGTCTTGATGAAAAGAAGAGAAGCTTTAGCCATTGTTTAGGCTGTGCACCCGAATTTTAATGAAAAAAAAAGGAACGGAATGGAAATGTGTGGAAGATGAATTTTATTACTCGTGATTTGAGAGGTCACAATTTTGACAAAAATGAATAGAGTAATTTTGCTCCATTTTCATCATTTAACCTCTATTCATCTAATTAAATTGGACTTAAGAGCAAGTTAAAACAGGAAAAAAAAAGTATAGCTTACCTATCTAAAACCAACCCAATAAAAACAGTGGGTTGCAACCGATATCTGCCCACGAGAAATCTAATTTAAAACATCTCTAAATGATGGAAGGCTGGATAATTATTATTGATAACAATTTCTACTATATTAAAAGTTGTTTTCTTTACAAAATTGTTGAAAATCTTGATGATCAAAATTAGATTCTTGCATATGAGAAGTTTGTACATTTTTCATGGACATTAGAAAAAAGCTCAATTAACCAAGAGGTGCCAATCAATCCAAAATTTGAAGAGGTGATATATGTATTATAGCAAGCATGCTGTCTCATCTGGGTCCTCCAATGAGCACTATATATGTATATCAGATCCTCAGTTATATTTTGGTTCTATATTAAAGATGCATCTTCCCTAGCTAGGCCAAAACTAAGGGGCAATTGGTGTTACAATTTTTTTCTTCATAGAAACAATTTTTGAAACCAATATATTTTTCTGACAAACTGTTATGGCAGATTTGAAGAAGAATTTTCAAAATTCAAAATGCTACAAAGCACTAGATATAAGCATACTACAAAGCAGTCACAAACTAAACATCCATTCCTCTCCGCCAAGCATAAGACAATTGCTTATTTATCAACATAGCCTATTGATAATCAAAGAACTATTGTTATGAACATACAATCACAATAATAAACAGAACAAAGAGAAAGGAAAAACATCTGCCATGTTTCTTCAATGATTACTTGAAGCTACTAGTCCGAAGAAAAAATTTCACGATTACTTGAAGCTAAATTTAACTACTTACCCTCATCATCAAATCCTTTCGCCGGCTCCGGACCACTTTGTTCATTGCCATGTTTCTTCAATGCATTTTTCATTTTATATATCTAAAAAAAGAACAAATGATCATACAAAAGATTGTATTGTAAAGAACGATCAATGTCCCAAATTCTGATTACATGATTTTGTAAAAAAAGAAAAAGAAAATGTAGTATGTAAGCAACTATGGCAAGAATTAATTATCTTGTTTCCTGAAATTAGCTTGTATTTAGCAACAATGATCGAATATCGCAATTTCTGATTACGGTAAATAGTATAAAAAAAAGTATCAAAGGAATTACTGTATTCAGAGTGCAGCTAAAGCTACAAATGCGGCCTTGTGCGCCTCGGTAGAATTGAAAAAAGGGCAGCACATAAACTGTCAGCTTGTGACAAAGCGACTTATGCACCTCAAAATTAACATTCACAAAAATTGCTTCTGGGTGCTGCTCTGCAATTTGATACATCTACATAGGAATCACATATTAAAACTATCAAATTTACAGAAGAACCCTTAACTATCCAAGTCCAAACTGACCAATTACAACTCTAGTATTGTGACTTATGGTTGTTTGGCCTTTAATATAATTCAAGATTTCTCTTTTGTTAAGATTATTAACTGCACATCTTTGACTCAATAACATAATTTCTCATGTGCTCTTTGAATGATAATAAAATTGGAGTCGTTACCTTTGGACGGAGTCTCCAGCAACCGCCACAAGAGGGAGAGTGGAATTGCACCACCACAAGTTTGTTACCAGCATTCTTCAGTGTCTCGATCAGATCCTGCTCTGTTACAATTTCTCTAAAGTTGTCATGAGTCACCTCCTTCCAACTCCAAGAATAGGAGGGAATTGCGTCAAGTGGATTTTCGATCTGAAAAGCACATCAAGTCATCTGAATTATATATGCAACTTAGTTATTATTTGACATGAGGATATTAACATCCACTAGTATAGAACTAGAGAGATATATATATATATGCTTCTTTCGAATTACTTCTCTAACTCTTTTTCTTGTATTCCTTTTATTTGAGCATAAACCACAAGTTAGAAGAATATATATCCAAATTTAGAAGTTATTATTATTAATTGCTGTGAAAATTATGCATTCATAAACCAGAATTAATATTATTTTAACTTTACCTTGGCAACCTAACACTAACTTGAACTTCATTTTTAATTGATTGATCAAATTAAAAGATGACCAATAAGTCAAATAATCTAGAAGGTACATTTTCTAAAACTTCACAGTCGAGTGCCAGTTTTTAGAGACAAACGAGAAAAAAGAAGGATAGTCTCAAACAGGGTTTTCTACTTTTCTTGTTTACTGATGAAATCATCGAAGTAAAGAGAGAACTTACCTGATTAGAATCGTTAGTGTTGCACCTCAGCCTCCATTTGGTCGATGGAATCAGCCTCTTTAGCTGTATTCTTTTCGTTGTTACATTGAAGTCACAACTCCATCCCGTACCAACTGGTACAAAATCGTCGATCCCACCTAGACGGATCCCCTTAGTTAACGATAGCGCCATGATCTCTCGAGAAATTGCACCAAAATTCGCGTCGAAAGAAGGTTTAAAGGAACTCGATCGAGAGCAGAATGTATCAAACAAGGCAAGAGGAGAGAAACTGAAACTGAAACTGAAAGTGAGAGACAGTTGGCAATACTGAGTGCGGTCTCCATCTTGGAAAAGAGACACTTTTATAGACCTCTTTAACCAATAAATTGGAGGAACGTTATATTTAGATGGACCAGGTTTTAACTTGACCATGGAAAATTTTCATAGAAGGTTAAGAACAAACTTTTTTAAATACTGTGCATTTCTCTTGAGATTACAATACAAATTTTATACTTCAGAAGTACAAGTAATAATTGCATTTCTAAAAAAATTAGAGACACAAATATTAGTTACGCTTTTGATTTTCTGTAATATTTTTAGATGGTAGTTGATTCTATCTGTTAAAAATATTGCTTCTCTGATTCTTTATGTAAAAATTTCCTTGACCATAGACCAAATATATATCTCCAGTTTGTAAAGAGCAAATGTTATGTTACAAAATTTTATTTTAATAGCATGGAATTTTTTTGAACAAAAAGATATAAGTTTGCATAATTTACATCTATGAGACATATACAATTTTTTTTTTATTTTAGTAAATTTACAATTCGAATCTTCAAAGTTAATAATGTTGTCATGGTGAAATGGAGAGAGGCTTTAAAAATTAAGATAGTTACATTTTACCAACGACTATATGTGCAAAGTAAAAGTGAAATTAGTTTTACTATGCTCTTGTTTGGTATATGGATAACTCTCAAATGACATGAAATCACGTTTTGTTGATGAAAGTTATCTTTCCACCAAACAAATCAATTTTACTTTTATAAGTTGTTTGGTAGGAAGAATAACTAACAAACAATATAAATGCCATCATTCATTTTGGAATATCTAAAAAAGATAAGAGATATATAGAAACATAAAACGATAACCCATATCATTCTTATACGCAATTAAAAATTATTCTCTTATTCAATTACTTTATCTCACTAACAGTATGACTTTGGAAATTATCTCATATTAAATAGAAGAAGAGAAATGCTATCGTATTTTGCAAAATACGCATGCACCTGATGATTTTTTGAATCGTTGAATTTTGAACATTTTGCAATATAAATAATTTTGACAAAAATGTAACGCTCCAAAATCGCAAAGCGATTGCAAAGAACTTTGCAAGTATAATAGCCTTGCTCATCGAACAAATATATTTTGATTTTTAAATTGTTTGGTACACATAGTACACTTATATTTTGAACTGAGGTCGAAAAAATATAAGAAATAGAAAGATAAATTAATCAATCAATTTAAATTCCTTGGTAAACATTATTATTTGTTTTTTTTTTGAAGAAAATTATTATTTGTTTTTCAATTGTGCTTGAAAAAACCGATAAAAATATAGAAGCAAAACGAATACTCTTTTTGTGACTCGCTTCCGTAAGGAATAAATCATATTCATTCTAGGTGTTTTTTTTATGTACTTCAATTAATTTATATCGTTTAATTAGAATGCTTGATACTAATCTAAATTTAAAATAGTATAAAAATGGGTGTGTGTCGGTATGTCGGCTTCAATGACACACTGACACTTCAATATGGATCGTTTATTTCTTTTACTGTCCTGATCTGAGTCATTTATTGTTTGGTTGGATAATATATATATGGCGAATTTTCTTGCGATTTTTGTGTAGAAGTTTGAAATTTGCTAAATTCTTTTGTGTTGCACTCACCACATGAATTAAACAGAGAATTATTTGGCATATTGTTATTTTTGTATTAATTGTTTCTTTACTGTTATATTTAATGCATTACCAATTATGCTCTTTTTTTTTGTCAATTGTATGAATATCAAAAGTCACTTATTAAATATATAAATATCAAGATGTATATATTTAATTTCATACTATCTACATATAAAATATTTCATATTGTACGTATTTTCTATATCACATTAAATTTGATATTGTAAAAAAATTCTATAAATCATATTAGTATTTTCACATCATATGCTATAAATCATATTGTGTATATTTTTCATATCACGCGTATACAGTTTATATAACTCGTATGTATATAACTCATATAATTCATATAATTATTTTCATATCACATGTATGTAACTCATATTTTTTTCATAAAATAATTCATAAAAATTTATGCATATAAAATAATATAAAAATAATTTATAAAATTTTATGCAATATTATCAGCTCTAATTAAGTTGAGCTATGCTCAAATTTCAAGTCTAATTTCAATATATTTGAATAATATGAATTGATTGAAGTACCTAAAAAGTATTCAGAAGTATCTAAATTTCAGTCTAAGATTTAAGATTTATGTTGCTTCATTTTATAAAAAAATAAATAAGAAGCTCCACAAATATTAAGATGATGCATTACTTTATAAAGAAAAGTAAAACTGTCACAGTCCAAATGATCAACATAACAAGCATAAGAATAATGAATAAAGTTATATTGTCTCCCTCATTCTTGTCCCTCTTACATGCTCTCCTCCTGCTACCAACAATAAAATTTCCACCTGATTGCCTCGTCCTTTTTGCGATATGTTCTCATCAGCCGATACTTCCTCTAGCAAAGCGTCCTCTCAAATCTGCCAAGCCAGCGTCTCTATTACCAACTCGTGAAAAAGGAAAAGAATGAAGATGCTGATGCCCTCATAATACTACCTCTCACTAGACTTTAAAATAAGTCTCGCAAGTCTTTATATAAGAACATGCAAGTTTATATAATGTAACAAATACGTTTCTATATTATAACAAATAAGTCTCTATAATGTACCTGCAACATGCAAGTTTTTATATAAGAACGAACAAGTATCTATATTAATTATAACAAGCAAGTATTTATATTATAACAAACAAGTCTCTATATAAGAACCTGCAAGTTTTTATATTTGAACAAGCGAGCATCTATATTGAAACATGCAAGTATTTATATTAGAACAAGCAAGTCTCTATATTATAACCTGCAAGTCTCAATATCGGAACCTGCAAGTCTCAATATCAGAACATGCAATTCTTTATATTATAACCTGCAAGTTTTTATATTATAAGAGTCAAGTCTTTATATTGAAACATGCAAGTCTCTATATCAGAACAAGTAAGTCTCTATATTATAACTTGCATGTCTTTATATTAGAGCATATAAGTTTTTATATTAGCGCAAAATTGTAAACAAAATTATAGCAAAATTGCAAAAAAATTACAATTTTTTTGTAATAATAAGACATTGGAACGTGCAAGTCTTAATATTGGAATGAACAAGTCTCAATACAGCAAAATTAGAATAAAAAAATTATAGCAAAATTTGAAAATTACAACAAAATTCTAATATAAAAACTTGGATGGTAGCAGAGGTTGTTGGCATCAATTATCGAGCAAAACACTAATTAGCATAGCGATCGCTGTTAGCGTCAATTATCGAGCGGAACACTAATTAGCCTAATTTTTTTGTCGGATAGCAGAGAACTGTTAAAGAGACGGAGGACTGTAAGCAAGTCCCTAGTGTTAAAATGGCACTTATTTGATAACTGATCCTTAGTCTAATGGTTAAAAACGACACTTCATGTGTGAAATACACGAGTATGAGGTCATGTAAAAATAAAATATCATCCAAGAACTTTAGGTCAAATTTGATGGTATATGTGGGCAAAAATTCTCATCCATTTCTAAAAAAAATTGTCACATCTCTTAAATATAAATAGATAACATGTAAATATGTTATCTGCATTTTAAAATTAAGACGTGTAGTGTGATCTTCGTAGTTGATAAAAGACTAAAATCGAGATGAGAGAATACAATATTTTATTTTGAAACTTTTTGCTATTTTTAAAAAGAGTGTAAAATCAGATGATCTATAAATTATTAAATAACAAAATTTTCACTACTTAAAAAATATCAAATAAATACTAAAAATTGTAAAATACGATCATCACTGAAATTTCAATATGTTCAAATGTTTTAATTCATCATTTGAACATTGAAATTCGAAATACGAATACAAAATACAAGTGAAATTAATTTGCAAAGCATTAAAGCATTCTAGCAACGAGGAAACTTCATGACGGTTTAGCTCGGCATTAAATCACCTCAAATTATTAAATGTTATGTGGAATTTTTGTTAAATGCGAATTGTAAATATGTATGTGTAAACTTAAACTTATAAATAAATGGTTATAAACTGATTTGACATTTGCTAAACCGAACCTGCAAGTAGAGGAAAATTTTGAGCTCCTTTGCAATCAAAACGCTTCCAATTTCAAATCCCTCCAACGTTTACCATCTTTTAAAAGCTCTCACTGGATTGGAAATGTTGTAATCCAATATTTGGTGAAGTTCATCCTAAGTTCCAAAGCACTTAACTTCAACTTGTTGGTGAACTGTACAATACATTAAGAACTAAAACAAATTAAATGATGCCAAAACAGACTACAACATACATCAGTCATTAGAATTTTCTTTCTACACTAAGGGCTTAACATGAAAATATTTTCTCTATTAACAGCTTCAAATTGCAATCTCTGACCTTAGTACTGTATCATTCTCAATTGATCAGTATTCGTGTTGCAACCATTTATCTATCAGGCATATAGATAGATGAGGCATATACATTGATGATTTGATGATTAAAATTATCCCTCTTTATAGATATGCACCTGATTCAAATAAAAGCAGTGAAACACATGCTTTGTTCATAAATTTATTAAACTAAATGTTAATATATAAGTTTCTGTGCTTCTTATCTTCATCAACAAAAGCCTGGCCAGCCTCCTTATGGACACCGTCTTCATCCATCAGATTTCTAACCATGTGGGCCCCACTCCATTCTCCCATAGATGCGTAAATATTAGAAAGAAGCACATAATTCCCGCTTTCTGCGTTTTTAACCCTCAAAAGTTCTCTATTTGCGATCTCCCCCAACTCTACTTCTCCATGCATTGTGCAAGCCCCTAGCAGTGTCCGCCAAATGACCACATTTGGTTCAATTTTCATCTCTTTTATAAAATTGTAAGCTTCTTTTAGGAACCCGGCTCTACCTAACATGTCAACCATGCAACCATAGTGCTTTATATGAGGCTTGATGTGGTATTTCTTTTGCATTAAGTGGAAGTATTCATAGCCTTCGTTAACCATTCCACCATGACTACAAGCAGCTAATACACCAACAAAGGTGATCTCGTCAGGTTGAACTTTTCTTTTAAGTATTTCTTCAAATAGATCAAGGGATTTACTTGTGCGACCATGCAATGCCAAACCACAAATGATAGAGTTCCAGCTGGCCAAGTCCAATTCTTTCATGGTTTCAAATACCTCCAAGGCTTTCTCTATGCAACCACACTTCGAATACATGTCTATTATTGCATTACCAAGTTTAATGGGCAACCCATTTTTGGGGTAAGATTCTAAAATACTGTGATGCAATTTCTGGCCTAGTTCGAGAAAGCCCGTGCAACGACAGAGGGCTAGTAGACTAAGCATGGTAACATTGCAAGGTCGTACGCCAGCTTGACGCATTCTCTCAAAAAAGTTTGCTGCTTTCTTGTGCGACCCACATTTAACATATCCAGAAATGACCGCATTCCAGGACACAGTGTCAAGTCTTGGGGTTTGGTTGAATAGCTCAATGCACTTATCCATCTTACCGTTCTTTGCGTATGCAGTTATCATAACATTCCAAGAAACTGAATCCTTTTCAGGCATTTCATCGAACAGTTTCTGTGAAGTCTCTAACTCACCTCTTCTAGCATATCCAGCTACCATGGCAGACCATGCAACAACATCATGCCTACCATGGACATCGAATAGGTTATATGCTATGTCTAGATCACCAACGTTAGCATGCATGTTAATCAGTGCATTTCTTACAAACATGTTAAGTTCAAGACCAAGCTTCATTATTGTTCCATGAAATTGGGCCCCAGTAGATGCTGCTAAGAGGTTGGTACAGGCACGAAGAAGGAAAGGAAAGGTGAAGTTGTTGGGTCTGTTACCAGCCCGTACCATGTTTACATAGAGGGGAAATGATAGAGAATGTGTTGAACCAAGTGAAGCACCTCGAATCATGGTGTTCCACATGAAGAGGTCTGGTTGGGGAATTTGATCGAACAGCTTGTAGGCATAGTGCATTGCGTTCGGAATAGAAACAGCTGATGCAAAGATGAGTTCTCGCAATAAAGAGGGATCTGAAAGGAAGCCATTGACGATAGTTAGAGCGTGGATTTGCTTGAGAGAGCGCAGGGTTTTGCATCTCTGCCACGTAACAGTTGGGTGCCTTATCCTATTGTCAAATTTGCTCAGCATTTGGTTGTGAAAACTGAAATGGTCGAGAAATTCCGGGCGCTTTCCTCAAAAATCAAAATTAATTAATAAGATTGGGAAACAAATGTGGTGTTTCACTGTTTCTAGTGAATTGGTGTATTTGTTGACAAGCACGCTGAGGAATGAGAGCGTTGGGGATTTATATCAGCTCCCGTAGTTTTTGTATCTCTAATTTTTGTGAGTTGCACAAAATTAATAATATTATAATATATACTTACTGTATTGAATCAGAGTCATCTAAACTTGCTTAAGGAATGAGAGTGTTGAACGTAAATTGTAAAAGAAATGTTATAATGAAATGATCTGATACTTTAGAAGAAAAGCATCATGTACATCTCTTTAAAATTTAAAAATATTTGTTTTATTTTTAAAAATTTAATATTATATTTATCTTTCAAAAATATAAAATTCTCTTATTTTTCAAATATAAATTTGAAACATATAAAATATATTCAAACATGCAAATTACTCATGATTAAGTCTTCAACACTCAAAAATATTAATTAACAAATTATTGCTATTGTAACCCTTTTACTATCCCAGCCTCTGGTACTAAATAGAGTATTTTTTATAAAATATTGATCATCATGTAAATAAAAGTTACATAAACTGGTGGCCCTTTTTGTAATAAATTATAATTATTTATTGATATTAATCAATTAAAATTTTGTTATTAATTTCTACTAGTATAAGCGCTAAAAATTGTCTATCCCATGTAAATAATTATAATTACTTCAAATTAGAATGATGGTATAATAAATATAAGTGAGAAGAATAAACAAAAATAGAATGCAACAACATTTTTACTTTGACAATAGTATGAAATGACGTATGATATATGTTAAAACTTAAAATTATGAGGTCGAATGAATATTCAATGAAGGTTGAGTTGGTTTTTATGCAATAAATAATGAATTGAACAAATATGAGAGTTTTCATATTTTTGGCAGATAAATATGAGATTACGACTTTTAGAAGGAAAAATACGTAATATCAAATTTCAGAAGAATATACATGAATTCATGAAATGAACCAAAAATGGCGTGAGAAGTACGGATTAATAATTTATTATTTGATAATTTTGAGAAGACATTGTGAAAAAAAATACAATATAAAAAAAATATGGAAACTTTGTTAAATTTATAGATTGATTGTGTACACTATTTCATACAACTCAAAGTGTCATAGGCTATCTCATCAAGGACTAATAAAGAAAGTTGGACATCACAAGTATTTTGATGAACATTGCATGATATACATATATATAGAGTAATCATACTTAAAATTAAAATGTCAAATTTTAAAATTAGAATTTGTTTTATAATTGTCAAGAGGCTCCCACCAAAGAAAATATGGAAGTATATATATATATATGAGTGAGGCTATGGTGTTTCGCAAATCACGTGCTTTGCAATTATGAACCATTGGATCTTCGAATATCATGTTGGCACGAATCACAAAGCGTGATCCAATGGTCCACAATTGCAAAACACGTGTTTTGCGGAACACCATAGCCTTACTCATATATATATATATATATATATATTTTTTTAATTTACATGTCATCTTCTATTTTTTATACTTTTACGGTCAAAATTTAAAAGTAGGAAATGCCAAACGGAATGTGGGCCTCACCATTCAATTTAAAAAAATTATGCTCCTTATGGTAGAATGTTTGTACTGACGATTCAATCGAAAAACTCGAACTATTGAATATTTTTATAGATATCATTTTCATAAATACAAAAAAAAATTATTTACTAGAAATCCGTATCCTATGTAGTAATATATTTACTACAGATCTGATACCTTAACAAACGAAATGTGGGCCTCACCATGTACTTCAAATTGGACATGATAATACGGTTTAGAAACATTGATTATTTCGACTCGAAAAATAAAACAAAATATTATCAGTTTAGCCTTGGAACGACAGCAAGAGTGCAAGACCATAAAACAAAATATTTTGGAACATGGTTTAATTAATTATATACTAAATAACGATTCTTTTCATCTAAAAAAATAAACGACTCTTTTCAGTACTTTTTTTCCCAAAAAAGAAAGAAAAGAAAGAGAAGAAATAGAGGAATGAACTTATGCATGGAGACTCATCTAATTTACATCAATCTAGAAACATGCACATTTAATCCATGAGCCATAGAGAGCAACGTCATCATTCTATATTTGACAAGGTGATTCGGAACCAACTCGAACTTATAGAATCGACATAGTATTGCGGCTGTCATCTTCATCTGGAGATATGCTGAATCTTTTCCTAAACAAATACGAGGACCAGCCTGAAAAATGTACATGAAAGAAAAAAAATGAACACTTAATAGTATATATGGTGATTGAAAAATAAACTAATTTTCAGAACCTCCAAATAGTTAGATGCATATGATCAAATCAAAAGTATGGTAACTGTCTAAAACAAAATCAGTGCAATAGTTCTGGTAATAAACCAAATTCCTGGCAGAAACTGAGAAGTTTTCATAGTTCTACTTTTCACAATCACTGTGCCAGTTAGTCAAAATTTAGCTCCAATTCTCTTTGCGTTATTGCAATAACTGAAAAAAAATTGGGCATCCATTGAGTATCAGTTTGTAATTTTACCTGGAAAGCTGTGAATTTGAAAGGAGACACATTTTGAAAAACACCATCTGTGAACCATCTTTCAGGCCTAAAAGATGTTGCATCCGGGCCCCAGTTGTACTCCATTCTCCCCATGGAGTACGGCACGTAAGTCACCATGTTACCGGCCTTCAATTTTGTGCCATCTGGTAATATGTCATCTTGAAGTATGCCTTTTGGGTCCTATGTGCATATTACAAGTAGATTAACTCTATTATACATCAATAGTGATATTCATATGGTCTGGGACTTAATTGTTGAATTTGGTACTTGTTTTAATAGGTTCTGTGTAATGGTGTCAGTACATGGTTCAACTCCACATCAAATTTACCAGCAGTACTTTTCCATGCATAAAGCATACTGAAGTTGTTACCAGCATTCCTATTTGGTCCCGTAATCTCAGCTTATGTTGGTAGTTACAGTAACCATTTTAAAATGTAAACTTGACATGAAATTAATCAGTAATTTCATGTAATGCACCTAATTAAAGTTGGATAGATAGACTACACATCACCTGTGGAACTGCAGGGTACAACCGAAGCGTCTCCGTTATGCATGCATGTAAGTACACCAACCTCCCAAGGCTATCATAATTTAATAAGCTTGCAAATTGTTTGGTTCGAGCAGTAAACGACTTCACATCATTCACATCAAAGGAAATCAATTCAATGTCATCTTCCTTTGCTCTCTCCACTTCAAATTGTATCAATTCGGAATAAAGTTTCTCTGCTACTGACGGGTGGGTCATGATCATGTAGGTGAACCAAGAGAGTGTGGTGGCAGTCGTGTCTCGACCAGCTATAACAAAATTTAGCACCACGTCTCGAAGGCTCTTGTCATCGTTGAAATTGTTTCCTTGTTCTTCTCCAAGCTCAATGAAGCGTGATAATATATCATGCTTGATTTGCTCCTTGTATATGAAAATAAACGGTGACAATAAAAATCAGTTCGTATTTTAATAGGATTAAACTGGCTTATATTAGGATATCTCTTGCAGAGATATTACCTTATTGGTGTTTCCTGTAGATCGAGCTTGTTCAATCTCAGCTTTTCTCTTATGAATCATGCCATAGGTGAATTCATCGATGGTCTTGATGCTTTGTTCAAGAAGTGCTTCTGAACCGATGTGCAAGAACCGCTTGATTCTCCAAAAGGGGTCGATAAATCGGAGAGTCACAATTATATTAGCAGCATCAAATGCTTGTGCAAAGCTATTACATGGGAGATTTGGTGATAGTGTGCCTATTTCGACTCCGAACCCAACTTTACAAATTGAATCCAGTGTCATCCTCATGAAAAGATCCTATATTAGAATTAACAATTAATAATGCTATATAAAATTCTCTAAAAGATAGTAAGTTTGGAACATTGTATTTGGTTCGAGTCATTTGGACCGATAACTAAAATTAACTGCTGCACTAAGGTACAACAATTTGGAGATGCTTGAAAAAAAAACGATATAAATAAAAGTAACCTGCATGTCTGTAACTCGACCTTCAACTGATGCTTGACATACAATATTTGACAGATTCAGTCCATACTCTCTAAAGACTTTTGTGCTTAAATCCCTTAAATTTTTGGAAGCAAACTCAAAGCTTGCTGTTTTTCTTTGTTTGCGCCAGAGGTCTCCATCCGCATTAAATATACCATCACCAAGCAATACATCCATGTAGGACTGGTATGCTTTTCCCTATGTTATACAAGAATTGGTAAAATCATATTTATCCGGAAATGACGTCGGGGCCTTTCAGTATGAAATTTTGGTGGAATACGTAGAACATTAATTTGTGCTGTTTTTCAGTAACATAGGAAGTAGCAAGAGCATTGTAAATTTGTCACAAGTAAAAAGATTATATTTAATACAAACTGAACTTGTATAACAAAGCCACAGCTTGCTCTGATTTTCCAAAATATGATATGTTCACCATCAAATGTATTTTAGTTACACTTCAAATCAACAAGCAATTGTGCACAGAAACTATTAACTGTGAGTAAAATATTAACCGAAAACGGGAAGACTTACCTTGGGGTAATTGGAGAAGTTGGTTTTCAAGATATGCTCAACATTTGTGGGATCAGCAATATAGGTGTAAGAATTGAAAGGCATAGAAACATGTATTGTCTTATCTTTCGCCAAATACTCAACAAGCCAATCATGCATTCTCTCATAGTTCTTCAACTGCTCAACTGTAGCTCCAATTAATGGCCATGTTTTAGGACCCTTCTTATTTCTCTGGCTCAATCTATGTATCAAAATCCATGAGGCTACAACTAGGCAAAATGCAATGCACCAATGTAATCCTGGTGTAGGGGTTAGAAATGAATTTGGATCACTATTAGATTCTTCCATGTATTGGTGTTTTTGCATGGCAGAGAAATGCGAACTTTGAGATGAGTGTTATTCTATTCACGTACGAGGGGAGAATTTTATTATGTGAGATATTTTAGATGGAAGCAATCTTGGCATGAAGTAGAATTTAGTTGGTGAGGTATTTTAGATAGAAAGACTTTATCTCATTCATTCTGTGCTAGCAACCTAACCATGTGAGAAATTCTGTTCTCCCTCTGCATCGAAAGTTGTGCAAACAAAATTGAACTAACAGTTTGTCCTTAAGAACTACATAACAGGCCAGATTTTATGTCAAATATATGGCAAGATAAATTGTATTGGAATTGTGTTTGAGTAGACTCAATGAGTTGTGCTCATTATATACAGAACTGGCATGTGTTGAGTGGTACAATGTTTTTCTGGTACCTTATAATTTTTGGTTTTATCTTTCTCCCAACTAAATAAAATACTTCTATTTCATACCTTATAATTTTTGGTTTTATCTTTCTCCCAACTAAATAAAATACTTCTATTTCATAAAGAGAAACTGTGATAATTGGAATTATATTTTATTCCAGAAAATTTGTAGTCTATTGACACTGGTCAAGTATTCTTAACTATGTCAAGACAATCAAACCTAAATGAAATCTAACCCTTAACTAATCAATCTAAGAATAGAAAAAAGAAAATGAAAGAAAACAAGGAACTGACACCTAACTTCAAACAAACAATTCGGCCTCAATTAAAGACATAACTGCTTGTTTTTTCATGACCTTTCCGTAGGTTCTTCTTGCCAGTTTCATTATCCTCTCCATTTCATTTAAATCACGTTTGCCTCCATTTTTCAACTTGCTCATTACCAATTTCAGAATCCTCTCATCACCACCTACTGTTTCAAAAATGTTTTGGGCCACTTGTACAAGCTCTGGTATTTTCCTCCCACACTTTCTTGTCAATCTGTCTGACCTAAAAACACAACTATAAGCTTCCCAGAAGGATGCCCGAATATATCCTTTTTCTCTTTCCTTTACTGGCCACCGTCTCATTGCCTCCTCCAATTTTACAACTAATCCTCCCATATCAGAGCCTTTTACAAAGCCCTTCTCAAATTCTCTCAATTCCTTGAATAGACCCAAAACCCTATCTTCAAATCTACACCTGTCACAATTGCATTGAAACCCCCAAGCTTTCACTGGTTCTTGTCTATTGCTCAACGGCCTCAACACATCAAAATATGCAAAAGTAACCTCCTCTCCCACCTTAATGTCTCTCGATGCATGTAAAATTAGCCAATCACCTACATGTACTCGCCTAGCATTTGGATTGCAAGAATGGTTAACAAATGAAGGCAATATCCATAAACCGACTCCTCTGCAGCCTGAATTCAGCCCCAGGACCTTGGCTGAGACCGACTCTTCTGTTAGAGCATTTACATCGAGCACATTGAGTACATGATCAATATCCACCTTATTTGTTTCCTTGTCTGATGTAAATTGACCCAAATCTGGCTTAAATACATCCATATCAGGTACTTCTAGCTCAGAATCAGATTCTCCACTTGATAATTTACGTATAAAACCTACAGTCTTTTGGCATCTTTCAACAGTACTGAGGATTTTATCGACAAAATTCTTCCACATTACCATTTGGCCCCCTTCATCAGATTTATTTGACAAAATACCCCTACCAGTTGCAACCGCCTTGGTAATGATCAAAATTGAACCTGCATCAACATTCTTGGTCAAGAACAAACCCCGACCAGAATGACCGGATTTCCTTATATCGAGTGGGCCCAAGAACTCTGCCAGCTCTGGCATCTTACTCGCAAACCCACTAAGCACCCAACCTGATAAATCAACCAACCCAGTTCGAGACATTACCTCAAGATTTTGACATTTCTCTAACAATCCTTGAACCATCTCATTGGTACCACCATTGCTCAAAGATTTGACTATTCGAAAGCATTTCAAGGCCGATGCATACTGGCCAAGCTCTAGCAAGATCTTCCCTTTACAAATCAGGGTTTTTACATGGACCGGGTCTAAGGAGAGCGCTAAGTCACAGTCTTTAAGAGCTGCAACATGATCGTGGAGTCGGGACCACCCGTCAGCTCGGTTTGACAATGCTGATACAAGGGTTTTGCGATTTCCCGATGCATCATCTCTTTCGCAAAGAGAGATGAGGTGAGTGTAGAGATTTGTGTAATGAACCCAATCTTCTTTTAGAAGAAGAGCCGTCGTTTTTGATCTAATTTCCTGAAGCATTTCCTCCTGTAATCCACCTTGCATTTCTTCAATTGTCTCGTTCATAGATTTTGGGAATTTTCTTGGATCTGAATTGAGGCTTGATCGGAGGCGATTAATAGCTAGGAGCAATTGCGAAGACGGTGGGTAAAAAATCAATTAATTTCTCTTCGCTCTTTGTATCTTGGGGTTTTGAAAAGAATAGTAACGGTCGGATCCGATTTGGTCCGCTCCCAGGTGTTATACGCCGTTCACGGAAAGTGGGCTCCACCGAAAGAGAATGCCAGATAAGAAACTCGGTGCACGTGAGCGGTTCTATGCACCATGGTACAACACAAACACGGCTGACCGAAGTATGAGGGTGTATGGTATAAGTCTAATAGATATGTTTTTTTTATAAACTTTCGTGTTATATAATTATATATTAATTATATATTTTTAATATTCATAATTGAGTGATCAATAAAATATATTTATATAAAAATATAAAAAGTTATAGGAATTGACTTTTTAATGTGCATAAATTATAGTTTGTAATTAGCAATTTATTAATGAACTGAATTGCATAATTGTCATGCATATTTTCTAAAGGACACCTGATTCTCAAGTGACAAGTCACTGCTCTCTCTCTCTCTCTAGACATAACAATAACTGAAAATACTCTAAGTAATTAAAGAAAAGAAGAAGGAAGAAGAGAGATCGTTGTAGAGCTTCTTTATCGAGTTCTACAAGGTGTTGTCGTGTAAAGGAATAAGAGAACTGGCGACAAGGACTTATTCTCTTGGAAGACCTTGCTGTCATACCGCTAAACATAGAAGCGTGGAAAAGAGGAGAAGCAAAGAGAAGGACTACACCGCTGTCCGGATAAAGAAAAGCATCAATTCCAAGAATTACAAAGCATGGAATAAGGTTAGGCTTCCGCTTAAGTTACCGCTTCTCTCTAATGGTCCTAGGTTAATAATAAAAGTATTATAAATTGGTATCAGAGCCAAATTGATGAGAACCATAAATTTTGTTCCATGAAAGATCTGAAAATTCACTTTAAATTGAAAAAAATCAATTTTTTCGGTATTTTCAGATTTCAGGATTCTATTAAATCTTGAATTCGTGAAAAAAATTTCAAAAGGATATGTAAATATTTTTTTCATATTCTTAAAGGTCTCGAATTTTCGAATCTTTTGATGAATTTTTCAGAATTTATTTAGTGGTGATATTAAGGATTTAAGACAATTAATGCAGAAAACCTGATTCAGAAAATTTCAATTTTTCATGACATATCTTGATGGTTTTCAAGTATTTTCATGAATATTTTAAGTGAAACAAGGTCTTTATTATATTCTCTAATGTTACTGAATTTATGGTGATTTTATAAAAAACTTCGGATTTTTAAAAGGTTTTTTTCAGAGTGTTATTTAATCTAAAAAAATAAGGGTAAATGGCTAATTTCAAAAGAAAATACGAACTAAAATTTATTTTTTGAAAAATAAATTTTGAGAAAATTCTATAAAGTTTAGAAATTAGACCATTAAAGTTTTTAATGCATTAATTGATGGTTTAATTATTTATTAGATCAGAAATATCACCATTAAAATAGAAAATGCAATTGAGAGTATTTAAATTGCATTAAAGTATGGTTAAATTATAGAATTTCAAAGAGAAATTTTAGAAATTTTAAAAAGGTCGATAAATTAAGATTATAAGTACGATATTGATGCAAAAATAATTTGCTGAAATCTTGGTTTGTGCATAAAAAAATTGCAAAAACAGACCCAATCAATATGTAACGGTTGTACATCATTTATGTGGGTTAACCATTCACTAAAACTTCACAAAGCATCTTATCCTACTAAGAGAAGTGTTTCTTATGTGAGTACTTCATTTATGGGTGGTAATCATTAAAGAAAACACCACAAAACATCATATCCTACTATAAGAAATG
This sequence comes from Eleocharis quinqueflora, assembly GCA_964058865.1. NCBI lineage: Eukaryota > Viridiplantae > Streptophyta > Magnoliopsida > Poales > Cyperaceae > Eleocharis > Eleocharis quinqueflora. The sequence goes on along the minus strand of CAXKVX010000088.1, from coordinate 151,303 downwards.
TTTTTTATTAGAGTTCTTAATTTATGAGTGATAACCTTTCAGGAAAACTCCACAAAGCATCATATATTACTACGAAAAGAGTTTCTCTCCGAGTACTTCATTTAAGTATTGTAACCATTCACTAAAACACATCGAAGAAGCATAGAGTACCACTCTAAGTGCTCATGTCCGAGTACTTAATTTATATGCGATTCTGATCAGAGTAATTCATTTATGGGTGGTAACCATTAAAGAAAACATCACAAAGTATCATATCCTACTACGAGAAGTGTTTTTGTTATCTGAGCACTTCATTAATGAGTGATAACCATTAAAAAAACATCACAAAGTATCTTATCATACTACGAGAAGTATTTCTTAGCTTAAGTGTTTATTCTACTATGAGAGTACTTCATTTATGGTTGTAACCATTAAAAAAACACCACAAAACATCTTACCCTACAATGAGAAGTGTTTATGATCAGAGTAATTCATTTTTAGTGGTAAACTTTCAAGAAAACTTCACAAAGCATCATATCTTACTACGAGAAGAGTTTTTTTTTCGAGTATCTCATTTAAGTGTTGTAACCATTCACTAAAACACCACGAAATATCTTATCCTACTACGAGAAGTGTTTCTTATATGAGTACTTCATTTATGAGTGGTAACCGTTAAAAAAATCACCACAAAGTATCTTATCCTATTATGAGAAGTGTTTCTAATCAGAATACTTTATTTATGAGTTGTAACCTTTCAAGAAAACTCCATAAAGCATCATATCTTACTACGAGAAGAGTTTCTTCTTCGAGTACTTCATTTAATTGTTGTAACCATTCACTAAAACACCATGAAAAAACATATAATACAACTCTATGTACTTGATGTCTGATTACATCTTTTATGGGTGGTAACCAATCAAGAAAACACCACAAATCAACTAATCTTACTACGAGAAGTGTTCTTGGTCTGAATACTTCATTTATTTATGGTAAACATTCAAGAAAATAATACAAAGCATCTTATACATCTACGAGAAGTATTTCTAGTCAGATATTTCATTTATGGGTGGTATCATTAAAGAAAACACCACAAAGCATTATATTCTACTACGAGAAGTGTTTCAGATCAGATTATTTCATTTTTGGGTTGTAACGTTTCAAAATAACCCCACAAAACATCATAGCATACTACGAGAATGTTTGTTCTTTGAATACTTCAGTTAAGAGTGATAACCTTTCCCTAAAACACCATGAAGGAGCATAGATTACCACTCTAGTTGCTTCATGTCCGAGTACTTCATTTAAGGCTGGTAACCATTAAAAAAATAACACAAAACATCTTATCCTTTCGAGTACTTCATTTAAGTATTGTAACCATTCACTAAAACATCATGAAGAAACATATAATACAACTCTATGTTCTTGATGTCTGAGTACTTCATTTATGGGTGGTAATCAATCAAGAAAACACCACAAATCATCTTATCTTACTACGAGTAGTGTATCTGATCTAAGTACTTACATTTATTTGTGGTAACAATTCAAGAAAACACGACAAAGTATCTTATCCATCTACAAGAAGTATTTCTGATCAGAGACATCATTTATGGGTGGTACCATTAAAGAAAACACCACAAAACATTATATTCTACTAGGAGAAGTGTTTTAGATCGGATTACTTCATTTTTGGGTTGTAATGTTTCAAGAAAACCCAAAAAGAACATAATAGCATACTACGATAATGTTTGTTCTTAGAATACTTCAGTTAAGGATGATAACATTTCACTAAAACTCTTGAAGGAGCATAGATTACTACTCTAGGTGCTTCATGTTTGACTACTTCCTTTAAGAGTGGTAAGCATTAAAGAATACAACACAAAACATCCTATCCTACTAAGAAAAATGTTTCAGATTGGATTACTTATTTATGCATTGTAACGTTAAACTCTACAAAGCCACATAGCCAACCACGAGAAGTGTTTCTTCTTTGAGTATTTCATTTAATGGTGGTAATCATTCACTAAAACACCATGAAGAAGCATAGAATATCACTCTTTGTGCTTCATGTCCGAGTACATCAAATATGGACGATAAATAATCAAGAACACACGAAAATGCATGTTATCCTATTACATGAAGTGTTTCTTATCTGAGTACTTCATTTCTGGGTTGTAACCATTAAAGAAAAGAACACAAACATCATATCCAACTATGATAAGTGTTTCTGATCAGAGTTCTTCATTTATGAGTGATAACCTTTCAAGAAAACTTCACAAAACATCATATATTACTACGAGAAGAGTTTCTTTTCCGAGTACTTCGTTTAAGTGTTGTAATCATTCACTAAAACACAACGAAGAAGTATATAGTGCCACTCTAAAATCTTCATGTCGGACTACTTAATTTATGAGCGATTCTGATTAGAGTACTTTAATTATGGCTGGTAACCATTAAAAAAGCATCAGAAATCATCTTATCCTACTACGAGAAGTGTTTCTTATCTGAGTACTTTATTTATGAGTGGTAACCATTAAAGAAAACACCACAAAACATCATATCCTACTATGAGAAATATTTCTAATCATAGTACTTCATTTTTTAGTGATAACATTTCATTAAAACTCCACAAAGCATGATATATTACCACAAGAAGAGTTTCTTCTCCGAGTACTTCATTTAAGTGTTGTAACGATAAAAAAACACAACGAAGAAGCGTAGAGTACCACTATAAGTGCTTCATGTCCGAGTACTTAATTTATGAGTGATTCTGATCAGAGTAATTCTTTTATGGTGGTAACCAATAAAGAAAATACCACAAAGCATCATATTTGATTATGAGAAGTGCTTCTGATCACAGTACTTCATTTATGAGTGGTAAACTTTCAAGAAAACTTCACAAAGCATCATATCTTACTACGAGAAGTGTTTCTTCTCCGAATACCTCATTTTAGTGTTGTAATCATTCACTAAAACACCACAAAATATCTCATCCTACTACGAAATGTGTTTCTTATCTGAGTACTTCATTTATGGGTAGTAACCGTTAAAGAAAACAACACAAAGCATATTATCCTAATATGAGAAGTGTTTCAAAATATAGTACATCATTTAGGGTTGTAACCTTTCAAGAAAACTTCACAAAGCATCATATCTTACTACAATAAGTTTTTTCTTCGAGTACTTCATTAAAGTGCTATAATCATTTACTAAAACACCACGAAGATGCACAGAGTACCAATCTAAGTGCTCTATGTCCGAGTACTTTATTTATGAGTGACTTTGATCAGAGTACTTCATTTATGGTTGTAACCATTAAAGAAAACACCATAATGCATCTTATCCTACTATGAGAAATATTTCTGATCAGAGTACTTCATTTATGAATGGTAAACTTTCAAGAAAACTACACAAAGCATCATATCTTACTACGAGAATAATTTCTTTTCCGAGCACCTCATTTAAGTGTTGTAACCATTCACTAAAACACCACGAAACATCTTATACTACTACGAGAAGTGTTTATTATCTGAGTACTTCATTTAAGGGTGGTAACCGTTAATAAAAATACCACAAAGTATCTTATTTTACTCTGCGAAGTGTTTCTGATCAGGTTACTTCATTTATGAGTTGTAACCTTTCAAGAAAACTCCACAAAGAATCATATGTTACTACGAGAAGAGTTTCTTCTTCGAGTACTTTATTTAAGTATTGTAACCATTCACAAAAACACCATGAATAAACATAGAATACAACTCTATGTGCTGGATATCTGAGTACTTCATTTATGGATGGTAATCAATCAAGAAAACACCACAAATCATTTTATCTTACTACAAGAAGTGTATCTGATCTGAGTACATTAATTTGTGGTAACAATTCAAGAAAATACCACAAAGCATTATTGAAAACACCACAAAGAATTATATTTCATTTATGGGTGGTACCATTAAGGAAAATACCACAAAGAATTATATTATACTACGAGAAGTATTTCTGATGAGATATTTCATTTATGGGTGGTACCATTAAGGAAAACACCACATAGTATTATATTCTACTACGAGAAGTATTTCAGATCGGATTACTTCATTTTTCGATTGTAACATATCAAGAAAACCCCACAAAATATGATAGCATACTACGAGAATGTTTGTTCCTTGAATGCTTCAGTTAAGGGTGATAACCTTTCACTAAAACACCATGAAGGAGCATAGATTACCACTATTGTTGCTTCATGCCCGAGTACTTCATTTGAGGGTGGTAACCATTAAAAAAAACAACCCAAATAATCTTATCCTACTACGAGAAATGTTTCAGATTGTATTACTACATTTATGGGCGGTAATGTTAAACTTCACAAAGCCTCATAGCCAACTACGAGAAGTATTTCTTCTTCGAGTACTTCATTTAATGTTTGTAACCATTCACTAAAACACCACGGAGAAGCATAGAGTACAGCTCTTAGTGCTCATGTCCTAGTACTTAATTTATGAGTGACTCTGATCAGAGTACTTCATTAATAGTGGTAACCATTAAAGAAAACAACACAAAACATTTTATCTTACTATGAGAAGTGTTTCTCATTAGAGTACTTTATTTATGAGTAGTAAGCTTTTAAGAAAACTCCACAATGCATGTTATATTACTACGAGAAGAGTTTCTTCTCCGAGTACTTCATTTAAGTGTTGTAATCATTCACTAAAACACCATGAATAAACATAGAATACAATATTGTCCGCTTTATGTCTGATTACTTCATTTATGGGTGGTAATCATTCAAGAAAACACCACAAAACATCTTATCTATCTACGAGAAGTATTTCTTATTAGAGATTTCATTTATGGGTGTTATAATTAAAGAAAACACCACAAAGCATTATATTCTACTACGAGAAGTGTTTCAGATCAGATTACTTCATTTTTGGGTTGTAACGTTTCAATAAAATTTCACAAAACATCATAGCATACTACGAGAATGTTTGTTCTTAGAATACTTCAGTTAAGGATGGTAACCATTCACCAAAACATCACAAAGAAGTATAGTGTACCACTCTATGTGCTTCATGTCCGAGTACATCAATTATGGCGGTAAATAATCAAGAATACACCACAAAGCATCTTATCCTACTACGCGATGTGTTTCTTATCTGAATACTTCATTTATGGGTGGTAACCATTAAGAAAACACCACCAACATCATATCCAACTATGAGAAGTATTTCTGATCAGACTTCTTCATTTATAAGTGATAACCTTTTCAAAAAAACTCCACAAACATCATATATTACTATGAGAAGAGTTTCTTCTCCGAGTACTTCAATTAAGGGTTGTAATCATTCACTAAAACACAACGAAGAAGTATATAGTGCCACTTTTAAGTGCTTCATGCCTTACTACTTAATTTATGAGCGATTCTTATCAGAGTACTTCAATTATGGGTGGTAATCATAAAAAAAACATCACAAAGCATCTTATCATACTACGAGAAGTGTTTCTTATCTGAGTACTTCATTTATGGTGGTAACCATTAAAGAAAACACCACAAAGCATATTATCCTAATATTAGAAGTGTTTCTGATCAGAGTACTTCATTTATGAGTCGTAAACTTTCAAGAAAACTCCACAATGCATGTTATATTACTACGAGAAGAGTTTCTTCTCCGAGTACTTCATTTAAGTGTTGTAACCATTCACTAAAACACCATGAATAAACATAGAATACAATACTGTACGCTTTATGTCTGATTACTTCATTTATGGGTGATAATCATTCAAGAAAACACCACAAAGCATCTTATCTATCTATGAGAAGTATTTTTTATTAGAGATTTCATTTATGGGTGTTACCATTAAAGAAAACACCACAAAGCATTATATTCTACTACGAGAAGTGTTTCAGATCGGATTACTTCATTTTTGGGTTGTAACGTTTCAATAAAATTCCACAAAACATCATAGCATACTACGAGAATGTTTGTTCTTAGAATACTTCAGTTAAGGGTGATAACCATTCACTAAAACACCATTAAGGAGCATAGATTACCACTCAAGGTAATTCATGTCCGAGAACATCAATTATGGGCGGTAAATAATCAAGAATACACCACAAAGCATCTTATCCTACTATGCGAAGTGTATCTTATCTGAATACTTTAATTATGGGTGGTAACCATTAAGAAAACACCACAAACATTATATCCAACTATGAGAAGTGTTTCTGATCAGAGTTCTTCATTTATGGGTGATAACCTTTCAAGAAAACTCCACAAACATCATATATTACTACTAGAAGAGTTTCTTCTCCGAGTATTTCATTTAAGTGTTGTAATCATTCAATAAAACACAACGAAGAAGTATATAGTGCCACTTTAAGTGCTTCATGCCTTACTACTTAATATATGAGCGATTCTGATCAGAGTACTTCAATTATGGGTGGTAATCATAAAAAAAAACATCACAAAGCATCTTATCATACTACGAGAAGTGTTTTTTATCTGAGTACTTCATTTATGGTGGTAACCATTAAAGAAAACACCACAAAGCATCTTATCCTACTATGAGAAGTGTTTCTGATCAGGGTACTTCATTTATGAGTGGTAAACTTTCAAGTAAACTCCACAATGCATGTTATATTACTACGAGAAAAGTTTCTTCTCTGAGTATAAGTGCTGTAACCATTCACTAAAATACCATGAAGAAACATATAATACAACACTATGTGCTTGATGTATGATTACTTCATTTATGGGTGGTAACCATTCAAGAAAATACCACAAAACATCTTATCTATCTACAAGAAGTATTTCTGATTAGAGATTTCATTTATGGTTACCATTAAAAGAAAACACCATAAAGCATTATATTCTACTAAGAGAAGAGTTTCAGATCAGACTACTTCATTTTGGGTTGTAACGTTTCAATAAAACCCCACAAAACATCATAGCATACTACGAGAATGTTTGTTCTTAGAATACTTCAGTTAAGGGTGGTAACCTTTCACTAAAACACCATGAAGGAGCATAGATTACCACTCTAGGTGTGCTTCATGTCCGAATACTTCATTTAAGGGTGGTAACTATTAAAGAATACAACACAAAACATCTTATCCTACTACGAGAAATGTTTCAGATTGGATTACTTCATTTATTAGTGGTAACCTTTCAAGAAAACTTCACAAAGCATCATATCTTACTACGAGAAGAGTTTCTTCTCCGGGTACCTCAATTAGGAGTTGTAACCATTCACTAAAACACTACAAAACATTTGAGTAACTTAATTTATGAGTGACTCTGATCAGAGTACTTCATTTATGGTGGTAACCATTAAATAAAACACCACAAAGCATCTTATACTACTATGTGATGTGTTTCTAATCAGAGTACTTTATTTATGAGTGGTAACCTTTCAAGAAGATTTCACAAAGCATCATATCTTACTACGAAAAGAGTTTATTCTCCGAGTACCTCAATTAAGAGTTGTAATCGTTTAGTAAAACATTATAAAACATCTTATCTTGCTACGAGAAGTATTTCTTATCTGAGTACTTCATTTATGGTTGGTAACCGTTAAAGAAAATACCACAAAGCATCTTATCCTACTATGAGAAGCGTTTCTGATTAGAGTAGTTCATTTATGAGTTGTAACCTTTCAACAAAACTCCACAAAGCATCATATCTTACAACGAGAAGAGTTTCTTCTTCGAGTACTTCATTTAAGTGTTGTAATCATTCAATAAAACATCATGAAGAAACATAGAATAAAAATCTATGTGCTTTATGTCTGAGTACTTCATTTGTGGGTGATAACCAATCAAGAAAACACCGCAAATCATCTAATTTTACTAGGAAAAGTGTTTTTGATCTGAGTAATTTATTTGTTTGTAGTAACCATTCAAGAAACACCACAAAGCATTATATCCATCTACGAGGAGTATTTCTGATCAGAGACTTCATTTATGGGTGGTACCATTAAAGAAAACACCAGAAAACATTATATTATACTACGAGAAGTGTTTCAGATCGGATTAATTCATTTTTTTGTTGTAATATTTCAAGAAAACACCACAAAACATCATAGCATACTGCGAGAATGTTTGATCTTAGAATACTTCTGTTAAGGGTGATAACCTTTCACTAAAACACCATGAAGGGGCATAGATTACCACTCTAGGTGTTTCATGTCCGAGTACTTCATTTAAGGATGGTAACCATTCACCAAAACATCACAAAGAAGCATAGAGTACCACTTTATGTGCTTCATGTCCGAATACATCAATTATGGCGGTAAATAATCAAGAATACACCACAAAGCATCTTATCCTACTACGCGAAGTGTTTCTTATCTTAATACTTCATTTATGGGTGGTAACCATTAAGAAAACACCACCAACATCATATCCAACTATGAAAAGTATTTCTGATTAGAGTTCTTCATTTATGAGTGATAACCTTTCAACAAAACTCCACAAACATCATATATTACTACGAGAAGAGGTTCTTCTCCGAGTACTTCATTTAAGTGTTGTAATCATTCACTAAAACACAACGAAGAAATATTTAGTGCCACTCTAAGTGCTTCATGCCTTACTACTTAATTTATGAGCGATTCTGATCAGAGTACTTCAATTATGGGTGGTAATCATAAAAAAAAAAACATCACAATGCATCTTATCATACTACTAGAAGTGTTTCTTATCTGAGTACTTCATTTATGGTGGTAACCATTAAAGAAAACACCTCAAAACAATCCTACTATGAGAAGTGTTTTTGATTGGGGTACTTCAGTTATGAGTGGTAAACTTTCAAGAGAACTTCACAAAGCATCATATCTTCCTACGAGAAGAGTTTCTTCTCCGAGTACCATATTAAGTGTTGTAACCATTCACTAAAACACCGCAAAACATCTTATCCAACTACGAGAAGCGTTTCTTATCTGAGTACTTCTTTTATGGGTGGTGACTATTAAGGAAAATACCACAAAGCATCTTATCCCAGTATGAGAAGTCTTTCTGATCAGGGCAATTCATTTATGAGTTGTAACCTTTCAATAAAACTCCACAAAGCATCATATGTTACTACGAGAAGAGTTTCTTCTTCGAGTACTTCATTTAAGTGTTATAACCATTTACTAAAACACCATGAAGAAACATAGAATACAACTCTATGTGCTTGATGTCTGAGTACTTGATTTATGGATGGTAATCAATCAAGATAACACCACAAAACATCTTATCTATCTACGAGAAGTATTTCTGATCAGAGACTTCATTTATGGGTGATACCATTAAAGAAAACACAAGAAAACATTATATTCTACTATGAGAAGGTTTTCAGATTGGGTACTTCATTTTTTGTTGTAATGTTTCAAGAAAACCCCACAAAACATCATAGCATACTACAAGAATGTTTGTTCTTAGAATACTTCAGTTAAGGGTGATAACCTTTCACTAAAACATCATGAAGGATAGATTGCAACCCTAGGTACTTCATGTCAGAGTACATCAATTATGGGCGGTAAATAATTAAGAATACAACACAAATCATCTTATCCTACTATGAGAAGAGTTTCTTCTTTGAGTACTTCATTTAAGTGTTGTAACCATTCACTAAAACACTATTAAGAAACATAGAATACAACTCTATGTGCTTGATGTCTGAGTAATTCATTTATGGGTGGTAATCAATCAAGAAACCACCACAAATCATTTATCCATCTACGAGAAGTATTTCAGATCAGAGACTTCATTTATGGGTGGTACCATTAAATAAAACACCAGAAATAATTATATTCTACTACGAGAAAGTTTTCAGATTGGGTTACTTCATTTTTTGGCTATAATATTTCAAGAAAACCCCACAAAACATCATACCATAGTACAAGAATGTTTGTTCTTAGAATACTTCGGTTAAGGGTGGTAAACTTTCACTAAAACATCATGAAGGAACATATATTACCACTCTAGGTGCTCCATGTCCGAGTACATCAATTATGGATGGTAACCATTAAGAAAACACCATAAACATCATATCCAACTATGAGAAGTGTTTCTGATCAGAGTTCTTCATTTATGAGTGATAACCTTTCAAGAAAACTCCACAAACATCATATATTACCAAGAGAAGAGTTTCTTCTCCGAGTACTTCATTTAAGTGTTGTAATCATTCACTAAAACACAACGAAGAAGTATATAGTACCACTCTAAGTGCTTCATGCCTTACTACTTAATTTATGAGTGATTCTGATCAGAGTACTTCAATTATGGGTGGTAATCATAAAACAATCATCACAAAGCATCTTATCATACTACGAGAAGTGTTTCTTATCTGAGTACTTCATTTATGGTGGTAACCATTAAAGAAAATAGCACAAAACATCATATCCTACTATGAGAAGTGTTTATGATCAGGGTACTTCATTTATGAGTGGTAAACTTTCAAGAAAACTTCACAACGAATCATATCTTACTACGAGAAGAATTTCTTTTCCGAGTAACTCATTTAAGTGTTGCAATCATTCACTAAAAAACCACTAAACACCTCATCCTATTACGAGAAGTGTTTCTTATATGAATACTTCATTTATGGATAATAACCATTAAAAAAATAGCACAAAGCATCTTATCCTACTACGAGAAGTGTTTCTATCAGTGTACTTCATTTATGGATTGTAACGTTTCAAGAATACCCCACAAAACATCATAGCATATTACGAGAATGTTTGTTCTGTGAATACTTTAGTTAAGAGTGATGACCTTTCACTAAGTCACCATGATGGAGCATAGATTATCACTCTAGGTGCTTCATGTTCGAGTACTTCATTTAATGCTGGAAACCATTAAAGAAAACAACACACCAACATCTTATCCTACTACGAGAAATGTTTCAGATAGGATTACTTCATTTATGGGCGGTTTTGTTAAACTCCACAAAACCTCATAGCCTACTACGAGAGGTGTTTCTTCTTCGAGTACTCCATTCAAAGATTGTAACCATTCACTAAAAGACCACGAAGAAGCTTAGGGCACCACTCTAAGTGCTTCATGTTCGGGTAATTAATTTATGAGTGACTTTGATCAGAGTACTTCATTTATGGTGGTAACCATTAAAGAAAACACTACAAAGCATCTTATCATACTATGAGAAGTGTTTCTGATTATGGTACTTCATTTATGAATGACAACCTTTCAAAAAAACTCCACAAACTCCACAAACATCTTATCATACTACGAGAAGAGTTTCTTATCTGAGTACTTCATTTAAGTATTGTTATCATTCACTAAAACACAACGAAGAAGCACATAGTGCCACCCTAAGTGTTTCATACCTTACTACTTAATTTATGAGCGATTTTGATCAGAATACTTCAATTATGGGTGGTAATCATAAAAAAAACATCACAAAGCATCATATCCTACAACGAGAAGTGTTTCTTATCTGAGTACTTCATTTATGAGTGGTAACCATTAAAGAAAACAAAACAAAACATCATATCCTACTATAAGAAGTGTTTCTGATCAGAGTACTTCATTTTTTAGTGATAACATTTCATGAAAACTCCACAATGCATGATATATTACACGAGAAGAGTTTCTTCTCCGAGTCATTCATTTAAGTGTTGTAACCATTCACTAGAAAACAACAAAGAAGTATAGAGTATCAATCTAAGTGCTTCATGTCCCAGTACTTAATTTATGAGTTATTCTGATCAGAGTACTTCATTTATGGTGGTAACCATTAAAGAAAATATCACAAGCATCTTATCCTATTATGATAAGTGTGTCAAATCAGAGTACGTCATTTATGAGTACTTCACAAAGCATCATATCTTACTATGATAAGAGTTTCTTTTCCGAGTACCTAATTTAAGTGTTGTAACCATTCACTAAAACATAATGAAGAAATATAGAATACAATATTATGTGCTTTATGTCTGATTACTTCATTTATGGGTGGTAATCATTCAAGAAAATACCACAAAACATCTTATCTATCTACTAGAAGTATTTCTGATTAGAGATTTCATTTGTGGGTGGTAATCATACAATACTGTGTGCTCTATATTTGGTTCCATACATAACTTACAAATTATTATCAACAAACTAGTTAAATTCATATATTTTTTCAAATCAACAGACCAAAGGAATTGTTTAGGTCAACAATATTTTCTTATATGTTGCATTTTTCTATTAAGACAAAAGAGAGATGCATAATTTCTTGATAAATTTATTTAATATAGTAATTTCATTGATATTCTTGACAATTTGCTTTAACATAATGTATATGTAGAAAATAGTGATGTTGTGGTTTATCGTCCGCTTTAATGATGGTAACCATTAAAGAAAACAATACAAAACATCTTATCCTACTATGAGAAATATTTCATATTGGATTACTTTATTTATGAGTGGTAACCTTTCAAAAAAACTTCACAAAGCATCATATCTTACTACGAAAAGAGTTTCTTCTCCGAGTACCTCTATTAAGAGTTGTAACCATTCACTAAAACACTACAAAACATTTGAGTAACTTAATTTATGAGTGACTCTGATCAGAGTATTTCATTTATGGTGGTAACCATTAAATAAAACACCACAAAGCATCTTATACTACTATGTGATGTGTTTCTAATCAGAGTACTTTATTTATGAGTGGTAACCTTTCAAGAAGATTTCACAAAGCATCATATCTTACTACGAAAAGAGTTTCTTCTCCGAGTACCTCAATTAAGAGTTGTAATCGTTTAGTAAAACATTATAAAACATCTTATCCTGCTACGAGAACTGTTTCTTATCTGAGTACTTCATTTATATGTGGTAACTGTTAAAGAAAATACCACAAAGCATCTTATCCTACTATGAGAAGTGTTTCTGATCAGAGTAGTTCATTTATGAGTTGTAACCTTTCAACCAAACTCCACAAAGAATCATATCTTACAACTAGAAGAGTTTCTTCTTCGAGTACTTCATTTAAGTGTTGTAACAATTGACTAAAACACCATGAATAAACATAGAATAAAAATCTATGTGCTTGATGTCTGAGTATTTCATTTGTGGGTGATAATCAATCAAGAAAACACCGCAAATCATCTTATCTTACTACGAATAGTGTTTCTGATCTGAGCAAATCATTCAAGAAACACCACAAAGCATTATATCCATCTACGAAGAGTATTTCTGATCAGAGACTTCATTTATAGGTGGTACCACTAAAGAAAACACCAGAAAATATTATATTATACTACGAGAAGTATTTCAGATCGAATTACTTCATTTTTTGGTTGTAACATTTCAAGAAAAACCGAACAAAATATCATAGCATACTACGAGAATGTTTGTTCTTAGAAAACTTCAGTTAAGGATGATAACCTTTCACTAAAACATCATGAAGGAGCATAGATTATCACTCTAAGTGCTTCATGTCCGAGTACTTCATTTAAGGGTGATAACTATTATAGAATACAACACAAAACATCTTATACTACTACGAGAAATGTTTCAGATTGGATTACTTCATTTATGGACGGTAACGTTAAACTCCACAAAGCCTCATAGACAACCAAGTGTTTCTTTTTCGAGTACTTTATTTAATGGTGGTAACCATTTACTAAAACATCACGAAGAAGTATATAATACAACTCTTTGTACTTCATGTCCAAGTACATCAATTATGGGCGGTAAATAATCAAGAATACACCACAAAGCATCTTATCCTACTACGCGAAGTGTTTCTTTTTTGAATACTTCATTTATGGGTGGTAACCATTAAGAAAACACCACAAACATCATATCCAACTATGAGAAGTATTTCTGATCAGAGTTCTTCATTTATGAGTCACCTTTCAAGAAAACTCCACAAACATCATTTATGTGTGGTAACATTTCAAGAAAACTTCACAAAGCATCATAGCCTACTACGAGAAGTGTTTCTTCTTCGAGTAGTTCATTTAATGATTGTAACCATTCACAAAACACCACGAAGAAGCATAGAGTACCACTCTAAGTGCTTTATGTCTGAGTACTTATTTTATTAGTGACTCTGAACAGAGTACTTCATTTATGGTGGTAACCATTAAAGAAAACACCACAAAGCATCTTATCATACTATGAGAAGTGTTTCTGATCAGAGTTCTTCATTTATGAGTGATAACCTTTCAAGAAAACTCCACAAACATCATATATTACTATGAGAAGATTTTCTTCTCCGAGTACTTTATTTAAGTGTTTTAATCATTCACTAAAACACAACGAAGAAGTATATAGTACCACTCTAAGTGCTTCATGCCTTACTACTTAATTTATGAGCGATTCTGATCAGAGTACTTCAATTATGGGTGGTAAGCATAAATAAAATATCACAAAGTATCTTATCATATTACAAGAAGTGTTTCTTATTTAAGTACTTCATTTATGGTGGTAATCATTCAAGGAAATACCACAAAGCATCTTATCCTACTATGAGAAGTGTTTTTGATTAGGGTACTTCATTTATGAGTGGTAAAATTTCAAGAAAACTTCACAAAGCATCATACCTTACTACGAGAAGAATTTCTTTTCTAAGTAACTCATTTAAGTGTTGTAACCATTCACTAAAACACAACAAAGAAGCATAGAGTACCACTCTAAGTGCTTCATGTCCCAGTACTTAATTTATGAGTGATTCTGATCAGAGTACTTCATTTATGGTGGTAACCATTAAAGAAAACACCACAAAGCATCTTATCCTATTTTCAAATCAGAGTACTTCATTTATGAGTGGTAAACTTTCAAGAAAACTTCACAAAGCATCATATCTTACTACGAGAAGAGTTTTTTTTCCGAGTACCTCATTTAAGTGTTGTAACCATTCCCTAAAACACCATAAAACATCTTATCCTACTACAAAAAGTGTTTCTTTTCTGAGTACTTAATTTATGAGTGGTAACCGTTAAAGAAAACACCACCAAAACATCTTATCCTGCTATGAGAAGTGTTTATGATCAGAGTACTTCATTTATGAGTTGTAACATTTCAAGAAAACTTCACAAAGTATCATATCTTACTAGAAAAAAATTTCATTTATGAGTGTAATAAAGTAAAGTGTGCAAAGAAAAGTAATGAAATACAATGTGCTAATGATGTATAAGAAAAGCATTTGGGTTTGGCACACCTTGGTCTGTTTGTGACCCACCTCTCCCATTTGACTGGCATGGTTATTAGTATGTAGGTATGTCAATCTGACCCAAAGGTAGAGCAACAAAAAAGCTCATTGGATAAGTACTTTGTTCATAACACCAAAATATCTAAGAGTATTGATTGCATCCAAAGATGCGTCATGCTGGATAGTATTGCTGGTTTAGTATGAAAGTAATGGAGAAAGTTATAGTTCCTTTGTCAAGGCCTTTGAATAGACTATAAAATTATGATTAAGACGTGACGCATATACTGATACATCTCTTGTTTTCAAAAAAATTCAGACAATTTGGCAATTATAAATCAAATTTCGCCTCTGAATGAGACACATATCAAGCTATAGGAAACAAAGTTGAGGTTGTTTCTAAGTATGATGAAGTATAATCGTGTACTACGTTATGATCACCCAAAGCCAACTGATAAGGATGGGGTAACAACGCTCAAAGAGAAATGTTACATTGAGTATTGGCAACATAACCATAGGATGTGTATTATTGATCATGAAGATGACAACTCATGAACACTCTAAGGTTGTATACATGATAAAGAGTCAGGCGCTAAAGAGTACCTGACTGCCCTACATGAAAAGTTTGCCGTAAGTAAAAGGACACAAATTTGTACACTCATGGTCAAACTTAATACTTTAAAGTATAAGGACAAAATTAGAATCAAGGAGCACATCACTGAGATGATTAAGCTCCAACGTACACTTATGTCGCATGATTTCAACATCTTTCATGAGCTTCACATAGAATAATTTTCATGTCTTTCCCACCCTCTTATAGTCAGTTCAGTATGATTTACAACTGTCTCAAAGAAACTTGGTCAGTAGTAGAGCTTGAAGCTCAGCTAGTGCATGAGGAGGAGAGAAATAATTTGGATAAGGGACAAGAAGCTCATGTTGTAACACCTGATTCCAAGAGAAAGAAGAAGCGCAAAATAGAAAAGGAAAAGAACCCATTAAGAAAGCTACAGTAACAATATTAAGAAGCATAAAAGGACAATAATTCTAAGAAATCAGAATAAAAGACCATTTGTCACTTCTATAAGAAGCCGAGACACATTAAAATACAATTCATGATTGAAGAAGAAAGGTATGTGTTTTGGCTTAGTTTGTTCTGAAGTTAATTTAAGTATTGTATCTATATATTCTTGGTGGTTGGATTCAGGTGCAATATCTAACATCAGTATTTATAAGCAGGACTACCTAAACCTCCGAAAGCCAAGTAAGGTTGAACCCTACATTTATGTAGGAGATGGGAGGAAAGTTGAAGTTGAAGGCATAGGGAAATTTAGATTATTATGCAGGATTGGTTTTTATTTGTATTTTGATGCATTAGTGGTTTCATCCTTTAGAAAGAACCTAATTTATATTTTTATTTGGACAAAAATGGCTATGTATGTTCATTTAGTAATGGAAATTTCAATTTGATAAAATTCAAAATAAGATGCTTCCGGTTCTTTTTCTTCTTATGATAGTCTTTATTTTTTTGAAATAGATACTCCACACTTAGAAGTCCTACACATTGATACTAGAAAGCATAAATTAACTAAAGAGAATTTAATTGCATTATGACACAAGTGTTTGACACATATTTCTATGTTACCCAGTCCAATCTTGATCTAACATCGCTACACCCCTTACTACTACTACTACTACTACTACTACTACTACTACTACTACTTTGTTTATCTCGTGATGCATATCCTTCAGCTTTATCAGCGTATAAATAATTGAATGCATGTTAATGCTTATTCCTAAATTGTCCTAGCATGTGATATCGACGAAAAAAATAGCGCAGAAAAAGAGCAAAAGAGAGAGGCAAAAGAAAGGCGATCCCTAGGCGGGGAGGTCGGTTGTGGCCTCCCCTCACCTCGTCCTCCTCCTTCCTCCCTTCTCCCCTCTTCTTTCTCTATCTCTTCCCTTTGGTTCCGATCTGACAGTGAAGGATTATGTTGATCCGAGCAATGAAGCTCGTGAGATCTGAGGTGAGATCAGATAGTGCAGAGCATATAAATGAAATGAGTTGTAAGAGACGCAATTAAGGGAGAATAATATCAGCGATCAACCACGATGAAGATCGTGGAGATCCGATCATACACTGGTTAAGAGTGTTGATCACAAAGGCGAATGTTGCGATTTGGATTGATTTGAGACTGATCGATTTGTGCTGAGGATGCTACTGCGATTTGAGGTTGATTTGATGACAAGCCTCAGAGAGAAAAATGATGCTAATATGTAAACAAGTAAAGGTGTTGATATGAGATAAGACTTGATATGATGAATAGAGGTGACTCGATGAACTTGATCAGAGTATGAGATGGAGCGATGAGTCTCAATTGTTGATCTGATGCATCTCGTGATTCAAACCCAAATCGAGATGTTTATTCTCAAATGTTGTTTCTAGATCCGATAAGTCTCTGATCGCCATTGTCAAGACAGGAGCTATGTCAGACGATTGAAGTGAGTCTTGGGGTGAGTGGTATCATACGATGTTGATCTGGGTTACTGACCGTGATTGTGATGATGCAGGGTGCATTGTGCTAATGGTGAGAGTTGCCAGTGCTGATGGTGTTTTTGGCGAGTGATGAGATGTTCAGATTTCTGGCTTGCTGATAGATTGCCACCTTGAGTTGATTAACTTTGTTCACAGACGATGAAGAATTAATTTTTGTATCATTATGATTGATGCTGACAGATTGAATGAGCTGTTAGTATTTATGTCCTAGATCCAGATCATATATTTAATATTTTAGTTTATTAATGAATGATTTTATCATGTTGTTCCTTGAGTTATTATATTTTGTGGATCATTTGAGTTGATGACTTAAATTGTAGAACTCCATCAATAAAATAAATATAATTATTCTTAAAAGTCTTTGATCTTAGTAATTAGCAAGGAACACTAATTGACCAACATAAGATCAGTGTGTCGGATTAGATGATGATCATATTCTACATATCATATGATAAATAGTTGTCAATGCTAATCACACAAGTGTTTACATCGGGATGTATAGCACTAGACATAAAAATGAAATATCAAGTGGATTGTGTTACGTGTCATTGATATTTTATTTGTGTCATGAATTCTAGGGTTGAGATGTTTATGTTTCCTACATGAGAAATATACATTGTTGGTACTGTCCAATGCTCACTTTAACTATGAGTTATATATACAGTTACTACAATGTGTATAACTTGTGCGGATGAGCTATACATATCAAGATATCATTGTCCTCTATATATAATATATATGATGATATCTCTGGGCTCCTTGATAAAATTTGTATTATGTGCATGCAATATGATTATATGTTAATCATATCATAATTAAACTTTAGAAAATCAAGAAAGAATAATTAGCAAGGATGACACATTTCTACCTTACAATTATTTTGATATCATGAGACAAAGAATTGACACAATATTATTTTAATATTACAGGGTCATGATTTTACATTGTGCTTTTTCATCAACATCATTTGGGTGATCAATATACCATGGTTAGTTGTATAATTGATTTTTGAAATTAAAATGTTTAGTTTTATTGCCATAATGATGGGATCCCATATGGTCATACAATATGAAAGATTAAAAGAAAATGTTGTAAAATAATCCTACTAATATTTAAAGTATGTGTGACATATTTTAAATGATTTTTGACACATGAGATATGCATATAAATTAACATTGGACATTAATTTATATGTTGGTCTTTTAATATATGAGATTGTGGACTTAATTAAATATTAATATGATTAATGTGTTTAAGCTCAAATATAGGCCATGAAATTGCTGGAGAGAATTGATTAATGATGATATAATATTAAAGTATATCATTATACCTAATCAATTTCTATTAAAGAGGAGAGAATTTTCAGAATAGTTTTTTAAGGTAACTTTAAACAGGATTTTGAAAGGGCAAACCTTAACCCTTTTGAACGTATAACCTATGAAAACTAAAGCTTTTTGAGTCTAGAATCCAACAGTTCCAAGTTTCAAGTCGTTTGGAGTTACCTATAAAGAGTTATGACAAATTTAATACCGAAATGTCAGAAATTCAGCTTTTAACTTCTTGGCTGAAATTTGTCTCTCTCCCAATTGTTCTCTCATGTGATGAGACAAAAACTCCATTAAGATTTCTGAAATTTTGAAGAAGGTTTTAAAACTAGAATTAAGGCTCCACTTGTTGTTCTCTTACTAGCTTTATAGATACAAGTGTTTCTTTAATCTTTCGGTGGATACCTAAGGAGCCTCGACGATTGACGAGCTAAGCACAATCACCGGAACAAGCGCAGGGAATAAGAAGTTGCTAAGCTAGGCAATCCTACTCGATTTGATTTGTAGATCAAATCATAAGGTATAATATTATTTCTTAATTATTTAGACAAAAAATATTGTCTTTATACTTATAATAGCTAAGATCATTTGTTTTGAGATGAATAATTTTTTTGTTTTATTCCTTGCTTTTGAAGCATCAAAACTTTCATGAGCATCATAGATCCAAGGTACTGAGTTAATGGGAGTCGATAATATGTGATTGGAGGTGGTCAACAAGAGGTGAAGGATTTGTTTAGTATCAGAAGGTTTGCACAAAAAACAGGGACATTGGGAAAAGCGGAAAATGAGTCTGGGTGATGAATTTTGTGATTCGAGATTGATTGTGAATGATTGTGATTGATCATGGGTGCTCGGGTGGATCATATTTGTCGGAATGGATGAGTGTGTCTAGCGATTAATTGTGAACGTGTGCGAAGCGCGATCTAGCCCTAATCAGGCGTGGTCTGAGGGTTGTGAGGTCAGATATAACCGAACAATTTTGGACTGATTCCACTTTAGTTCAGATGCAACGACTGGTTAAGCAACAAAGACAGTGACTGGTAGAAGCACAAGATGTCTTGATAGCAATTGCGAGATATGCCGATGCCCAAATGTCATCCATTTGGATAGATTTTTGAAGTGATTGCAGATAATTTTGTGGAACGAGGGGGATTACACTGGTGTTGTGTGTGTCGATAAGTAGATATTTTGCTAATTTTACAATTTTGTTGGGTTTAGACTTAAACCAAGAAGGTATAGATTAGTTTAGGGCTATAGATAGTGAGTATGTGATGGTGTTTTTAGTGTTTGAGTTTTATACTTCTTTTTTCTATGAAAATGAAAGTGGCAGACGCTCCCTGCTTATTAAAAAAATTAAATGCCTTGTGTCTAATAATATTTTCCAACCTTTAGATTTCACAGACTTAAAAGAATGTGTAAATTGCACAAAGAGAAAACAAACAAATAAACAAATGTATGATGACGAAAGGTGTAATGATGACTTGAAATTGATACATACCGATATATGTGGTTCTATTCCAAAGACCACTAGAAATGATCATAGGTATTTTATCACATTCATATACGATCATTCAAGATAGGTCATATATATTTGATTAAAGAAAAGACTGAAGCATTAAACATGTTCCAAAGTTATAAAGAGAAAGTTGAGTTACAACTTAGAAAACACATAAAGGATGTCAGATTTGATCATGATGGTGAATACTACGGCATATATGATGGCTCGGGAGAACAATGTCTAGGACTCTTTGCAAAATACTTAAAAGAGTGCATGATTGTGCCACGATATATATTGCCAGGTTCACTTGCAATGAATGGTGTTATTGAAAGATGCAATCGCACTCTTAAAGACATGGTGAAGAGTGTGATTGCTCGTACTACTCTACGTGAGAATTTGTGGGGAGAAGCCTTAAAGACTGCATCGTATATACTCAACAAATTTCAACTAAAGCAACTAACAAAGCCCCATATGAGATTTGGATTGGGTGCAAACCTAGTGTAAATCACATCAGGATCTGGGGTTGTCCAACAGAAGCTAGACATTATAAGCCACAATATAAGAAACTGGATGAAAGAACAGTTAGTTGCTACTTTATTAGATATTCTGAAAGATCAAGAGGGTACAAATTTTACAATCCAACAAAACATATAATTTTCGAGTCATGACATGCTAAATTTTTTGAGGATAATGAGTTTATGAGGGGAGGGGGGGAGATATGACAAATATTACATTTTGAGGAAGAAAAGAATGATGATGAGACTTTGGACCAAAATTTGAGTTTTTTCAGAATTTCGATACCGCTAAATCTAAAAAATGCATCTAATAACAATAGACAAACTACACCCCCTTCTCAAAATTCACAAGATAACGTGAACACTAATGAATCTAGATCAGATCCAAATAACGACATTGTTATGGACAATGTAAATGACCATGCGCTTGTGGGAGATTCGAAATTTGCCAATGATGTTCATGAACTTGTTCCTCAAGAAATTATACAACCAATAAGAAGATCCACTAGAGAAAACAAATTTACTGGAAGATTTGTTTATCTTCAAGAACATGAGGTTGGCATATACATGTTTGAAAATGACCCAATATCAAACAAGTTATTAAAAGCCTTAACTCTCAAAAGTGGATCAATGTCATGAATGAAGAGATGAAATTCATGTATGACAATGACATTTGGGATGTTGTTTCATTACTTAAGGATAAGAAAATTGTTGATTGCAAATGAATTTTTAAGACCAAACAGTATTCTAAAGGCAATGTTGAAAAATACAAGGCACGTCTTGTCGCAAATGGTTTCACACAAAAAGAAGGCATTGACTATAAAGAAATTCTCTCCGAATTCATTGAAAAATTCCTTAATGATTATATTGACTCTGGTAGCACATTATGATTTAGAGCTCCAACAAATGAATGTAAAGACATCGTTTCTTAATGGAGACATTGATGAAACGGGGTATATAAAGCAGCCAAAAAACTTTGTGATCGGTGATCCAAAGTTTATGGCGTGCCGACTCAAGAAATCCATTTATGAGCTCAAACAAACATCTCGACAATGATACTTGAAATTTCACAACGTAATTAGCTCATACGGTTTGATGAATGCTCATACCTTAAGTTAAATATGTTGCATCAAACTAAGAATTTTCTATTTAGTAACTTTGAGATGAAAGATCTTGGTGATGCTTCATTTGTTTTAGGGATAGAAATACTAAAAGGACAGATTCCAAGGTACTCTCAGACTATTCCAAAGGAATTATATCGATAAAATGCTGAGCATATGGTATGAAAGACTGTAAATCATGTGATACACATGTAGCTAAAGCAGACAAGTTCAGTCTCACACAATATTCCAAAACTGATTTAGAAAAGAATGTCATGAAAGACATCCCCTACGCGTCCGTTGCAGTCTCATGTATGCTCAAGTATGCATGAGACCGAATATAGCCTTCATTACTGGAATGCTAGGATAATTTTTAAGTAGTTCAGATATGACGCATTAGAAGGCTGCCAAAATGATGCTGAGATACATGAAGAAGACAAGAGATTGTATGCTCACATATCGAAGATCGACAAAGCTCGAGATCGTTGGATATACCGATTTTGATTTTAGGAGGATGCGTGGATAGCATGAAATCAACACTCATATACATCTACATGATGGCATGTGATGTTGTATCGTGGAAGAGTGCTAAACATACATTAATAGCACCATCCACATTGGCGGACGAGTTTATTGCATGCTACGAAGCCTCAAACCATAGTGTATGACTCAAGAATTTTGTCACTAGGTTGAAAGTAGTTCTTTCTATCTAGAAGTTTTTGACGTTATTATGTGACAATAATTTTATCGTGCTTTATGCGACAAACAACATAAGCTTGACCAAATCTAAATACATAAACATCAAGTTTTGACAGTAAAATAGAGAGTACATAACAATGAATTGAAGATAGAACATATGGGTACAAACTCCATGATTGTAAATCCCCTTACAAAAGCACTACCACCTAAAAAGTTTCACGAGCATAGTGCTCGTATGGGTGTAGTACCTATTTTAGAATATTTTGAGAAAAATGTACGAGCCTGACTTTCTTTTTGGTTCAATGCTATGAAATTTGTAACAATACTGGTATATACAAATTATATTTTGAATCTCATTATTTTCTCTCTTAAAATATTTTGACCTCAATGAAGTAAAGATAATGGGTGACCCATTTGGAAATAGGCACGTACAATCACACTCTCGTGTAATTTTGGAACTATATGTCCGAAATCCAATTCATGTCATTCAACTTGTATTTGACACTCTGATTTTAGTCGGGATAATCATGCATAAAATATGATGACACAGTTTAAGTCCCTTGTTGGTACAACTAGTAAATCGAATTAGTTAAGAAGTATGAAAAGAAAGACACAAAAGTTAAAGTAATCTGCAGATTCGCAGATTATTGTAATCAAAATGATCACACTTGTTCATGTGAAGATTGTTGGAATTAAGACATCAAATCAAATAAATAATATTTGGACTACATGTTATATGATTAATATATCTCATACTGTCACCTATATTACGAGGAGTAATATTAGATATGCCGTAAATGTGACTAATTTATATAAGGCATTATACATATTTCACTAAGATTCTGAGTACGGATACATATGAAATTTAATGTTGATTAATTATAAATGTTAATGGATCGATTATGATTAATTAAACTAATACTAGTGTTAATGTAAAGTTAGAAATATTGTTTGGACTAAATCCGAAGATTTTGGATCAAAGCCCAAGCAAAACAGAAAATCCACAATACTCTTACGGTCGCAAGGGTGCCCCTTTGCTGTCGCAAGAGATCAGGAGATACTTGAAAAGAATATGTTGAAAAACGAGCAGTTCAATTGAGGCCACAATAGCCCATCTTTGCGGCCGCAAGAGACTTGACAGATGTCCTACAAAATTTGGATCTAAGTCAATTGTTGTCGCAAGCGACTTGCGCAGAGGCATAAAATCTTGTCTTATTTTGTCGATATCTTTCTAACTTGTGTTCAAAATAATAACAAATTTGAGGAACGTATTTATAATAGTAAATATGATAATTTGGAAATTTTTTGGAGAGAATATATTATCAAATATTCCAAAGAATATTTGGTATTAATTATTGTATCTTTCCAAAATACGTTTTCACTAGTACAAGAGGCGTTCGTTCGTAACCTCAAAAACAAGTTTGACACCGATAACTGCTTGGAAGGATCCGCTAGCGCAACACGGTCTTGCTCGACCATCTCCAACGACGCCTAATCAAAAGACAAGTCTACAAGGGAGACCATAGGAATGGAAAGTAAGTAACGCTTCCGCCCTCTTTATTTTACATCTTAAATGATTGTACGAAGGTTATAATTTGAACTGCAATTCTTTAGGTTAGATTTTCGGTAATGTGACTTACCCTAACTATTGAATCGCACCAACAAAAATATCATACCCAGCCTACCCGTCCCGCAGAGATGGGCTTAGGATTGATAGCCCAACCTACCCATGGTCATCACAGTCAGGCCCATGGGATACCCGCACAAGCCTGTCCAGTACTTCAGTGCATCACAACATCAAATAAAAATATATTTTATTACTGAATGTATAACTTTTAATTATTAAATTGTAAAGTTTGTAATAATTTCAGAATTTCATATTGACATCGATTGATAATTTGATATTATGATCGACCACCAGTATTACAATCGGCCTAATCCATTCAGGTCTCGCATCATATACTAAGGTCCAATACAATTCAATATTATAATCGGCCCACATGTAGTTCATGGGTACAACTTCACAATTCATGAATCGCCCCGATCCGTTTATAAGTCCGACCCTACTCGATCCTCTATGACAGCGAGTCGGGCGGATATAGTGCTTGGACCGGGTAGACATGTGCGGACCGACGGATCGGTAGACCAAACTGTCATCCCTAAGACAGAAGGGAAATACATATTTATATTTATAATATTAATTAACACTTAACTGCTATTTTTAATGAAAATAATTACAATTAATTTTCTGCTTTAACTAGATGGAAAAATAGAAAAAGAAGTTAGAGTAAGAAGAAAGAAATTTGAAAGAGTGACGGAGAGATAAAATATTGAAAAATTGTTGAAGGAGATACAACTATACAAAAGAGTTCAGATCATGTGTCGCGTGGCACATGATCTGCAAAGAATCTGAGCAATTTAATTGCGTCGAAATTCGTGTAAATAAATTTTAAATTGCAGACCTTCTGAATTAAATCACGACCGTTCGTTACTTACAACACATTAATTTATTGATTTATGAGCGTTCGATTCTTACAAAACTGTGCTGCGGCACCAGATCCGATCTTGCCTTAAATTAATGGCATAAACTTTCTCGAAGCTCGAACTCTTTGTACAGGCAAGATAGAAACACATCCAATTTCATAGTCGGAGTCGCCATGGCCGGAGACGACCACCCCTTACCAACGCTCCCGGATCTAAACCCAATTCCTCGATATCTCCAGTCTTACACATGGCTGGACATGTCCAGTCTCTGGTTTTCCATGATAGTGAACGTTCCCACCTACTACACTGCCTCCGGTCTCGTCTCTTTGGGCATGTCTTGGTACCAAGCTCTTCTCACCATCGTTGCTGGTAACACCATCATTCTCTTCCCTCTCCTCCTATCCTCTCACCCGGGTCCGCTTTACGGCCTTTCCTTCCCGGTTCTTCTTCGCTCCTCCTTCGGCATTTACGGTGCCTTTGTACCGTCCCTTTTACGCGCGTTTGTGGCGTGTGGTTGGTCTGCTGTTGAGTCATGGATTGGTGCACAATCCTTACTTCTACTATTACCATCCTCTTTCAAGTCTTCTTCTTCCTGGGTTTTGCAACCTATACCTTACCTTGGC
The DNA here is from genome assembly GCA_964058865.1 of Eleocharis quinqueflora. NCBI lineage: Eukaryota > Viridiplantae > Streptophyta > Magnoliopsida > Poales > Cyperaceae > Eleocharis > Eleocharis quinqueflora. The sequence goes on along the minus strand of CAXKVX010000088.1, from coordinate 125,395 downwards.
ACTTCATTGTTTGAGTTTATGGCTTTTCTCTTGTTTTTGGTTGTACAATTGGTTGTTCTCTTCAGAGGAATGTCTTCAATCAGGTTTCTTGGTAAATTTGCTTCCCCGGTATTACTTGGTTTGACCGGATGGTTATTTATATGGGCTTACACAAATGCCGGTGGATTCGGGCCCATGCTGTCGACTCCCTCCCGGCTCGGTTGGTCCCAATTTTGGGCTTTGTTTTTCCCATCACTAACTGCTAATATATCCTCCTGGTCAACTGTTGCTTTGAACATCTCTGATTTTACCAGATTCGTTAAAAGCCAAAAGGATCAAATTCTTGGCCAAGCGTGGTTGCCAGTTTTTACCGGATTGTGGACCTTTATTAATTTAGCAATTAGCTCTTCCACAGAGTTAATTTATGGCCGGGTAATTTCTGACCCGTTCGAGCTCCTGTCGGAGATGGATAGTCCAATAATTGTTCGAATAATTGCTGCTTTTGGCATTATACTTGCAACTATGACAACTAATATACCAGCTAACTTTGTCGCACCGGCTAACATTTTTGTTAGCCTTAGCCCATCTAAGTTTGATTTTGCTCAAGGAGCTCTTGTCACAGCAGTTATCAGTATATTTTTCCAGCCATGGCGACTTCTCAGTTCAAGCCAGAGTTATTTGTACACATGGCTAGTTGGTTATTCTTTAGTTGTTGCTCCAATTGCGGGTATACTACTAGCTGATTATTATATCGTGCGAAAAACCATTTTGGATGTAAATGAGTTGTACAGTACAAGTCCTTCGGGCCCTTATTATTATGTTAGAGGGTTCAATGTACCAGCATTTGTAGCACTGAGTTTAAGCATTGCACCTTTGGTACCAGGCTTTCTTGGAGAACTCGGGGTGGTACAAGGGGTTGGAGAAGTATTTGTGGTGCTCTATGGTAATGCATGGTTCGTTGGGTTCTTCTTGGCCAGTGTTGTATATTTGGCTCTTTCTCATGGGAAAAGAACAAGTGTTACCAGGTCGATTACTGCCAGTTTATTGGATCCTATCTAGTCCCCATCTGATTAAATTTGGCTGGGTAGTCTTGTATTGACAGATTCTGTAGGTATTTGAGTTTCTGTATACAGTCTCCATTTAAAGTCAGGATCAAACAACAAAATTTGTTGATCATTCAAATTAGACAGACAATTGTTTGTATGATCTGATTAGTCTATCAGATTGAAAACAGTTATCTGATAAGAAATCTAGTGAAGAGATTGAGCATCTAAATTTGAGTCCCCTTTGTAGCCTTTTATTTTATTTGTTTAAAATGCCTTCTTTCATAAATTGCAACCTGTACGTTAGACCTGGCAATTAAATACATCCAACTGAAGATTGTATCAAAGATGGTGATCCATTTCAGGTCAAGAGCATATCAACAGGGCAATTGGTGCATCATGTAAAGTTCAACAGTTTGTTTGGTATCCCTGGAGGAGTCGTGCACCAAGTATTTTTGCTCAAATTAATAATCATGTTTATTTTTTCACCTTGTATTAGTCGTGCATCCAACTGGTTATACATTGAAACAAATAAAGTATGTATTCAAATTAAAACATATCAGTTGTATTATTTGCTTAAGCTCAAGTTCTGCTTCCTAATAACAACAACAATTAAGGATATCCACTTCTTTCTTAAAAAAATGTATAACATTTAAAGATATATACATGTATATTTTTCTTTACTAAGAATATGCAGTCTAACTAAATAATACAACCACCAGTTAAAAAAATGACCTACTAAACAAAACTAAGCCTATAATAAGAATCATGTATATTTTTCTTTACTATACACCATTTTTCAGAACACAAAGGAATAACACTTCTTTCTCATTATCACCGATTTCAGTATTCAACTCAAAGATCTTTCTATGATCTAAGTTTACTTGTCAAGACCAACTCACTGTTGAATCAACTAATCACTGATCAGTAATCACACATCCAGTTACATTGCTTAGGCATTCGTAAGGATTGGCATAGAAATAATCCTCCTCTTTTGGTCTATTTGGTACCAGTCGTCTACATTCTGGTTGCCCTAGGTTTCTCTCATGAGTTTGTCGCACAGCTTTTGCAAATTCGTCCCAAGAAAGTGTTTTGTTTTCATACATGTCCAAGAGCTCTACCAATTTTCTCCTGTCCAGCAAGATAGTTTTCCTATAGCCTTGGTGCCTTTAAAAAGTTCCAAATGTTTAGCAGATGCATTTATGACTAAAAACAACAGTGCATGAAATTGAACAATGCAGATTTTCAGAATTCATATTGCATGATTATCTTTTTAGCTTTGAGTAAATAGCACAAGAATTGTCCTAGATTCACATAGCAAAGAAGGGCAAGATGACTGCTACAGAGCTGGCAATGAGCATCATACAAAATAGAAGATATTTCATGTTTATTCACAGTAACTAAAGGATTTAATTTACAAACCTTCGGTAGCCTTCGACAACTTTTGCCATGTTGCCATCATAGGTGGGAATAAACACATCACTTGCAACCGAGACCATGAAATCAATCGCTGCCATTTGGGATGAGTGATTTTGGAATTTGCTAAACAATTCCTTATCAACCAGCATCTCCTTCCTCAACTGGAATATAAATGACCATTGAAAAATCATGCAAGTTGCCCATGTAACAGTAGAATATTATAATATTTTTCAAAAATAAGTACATCACTAAGGGATCTCCTACCTCACCACATAGCTTGCCAAGTGCTCATTACTACAAAAAGGGGTATACAAATCAGGGATCATTTTATTTGCTATTAAGAAATATTGGAAGAAGGGTATACTGGTATATTTATCATAATTCAGGGAAGGTTACATGTGACTTGTCCCTATTCAAGTATATGGCTATTTTTAAGATTTCTAGGGTCCACTTGAAAATATCCAAAGATGTAATATAGCACCAGGTAAGGAAATGCTTCTTCTAAGACTTTAATTCTCTTCCAACCACCGTAAGTTTCTCCTGCCGAAATGTAAATTTGTGTGTTGTTGTCGAAGCCGAGTGCCTTTAGAACCACAGTAGTCTCCTCTGGCGTAAGGGGGCACAAGCCCTGCAACCTCTTTGCTGTCGAGTCTATCTCTTTCTCTCTCCACCAAGGATACGCATACCTGATTCATGTACCATTTTTAGTGGGTCACTATAGCAAATCTACTAAGTTGTAAATGGCAAATTTGCTTTTTTTGCTTGGCTGTAACAATGCCAAAAATCTCCTAAATAATAAGTTAAAATGAATATTGTTAGCTAGAATCTAGAACAAATTGCTCCAAGAAAAAGGTAGTCTATGACATTAACCCTCGATTACTCGAAAGGTTCTAGCAAGTACGATAAACAAATGGTAAAGTACTATACCTCATCCTTTTCAATTCCTCAGCTTCGTTTGGAGAACAACCATGGTCACAACCCGAGAAGGCTAGCATATCCATTTCATATCTCAAATGCAATGCAACATAACTTCCTTTTTTTCTAATAGCCTGCACCAACTTGTCCCCCAGTTCCTCAATTTCAGGGGTAAACTTTAAGGCATGAAAATTTACACGGCATCTTAGTTTCTGAAGAGAAGTGCTGACTCCATTGTTGGCCAAACGCGCATCAGTTTTGTTGAAGTGTATCACCTTGAATTTCTTGAATAGTGGTAAAATCTGCAAACGTTTACAACAGCTTTGAAAGAAGTACATAAGGTTTCATCATTATTTTTCCAAAGGAGAAACATGTTCTTACCTGTTGCAGGTAATATTTCTCATCTGACCAACTCACTGGGGCCATTGTCAGTACACTAATTGATGTTGAATTTGAACTCATACTTGAATCCAACTTACTAAATCTCTTGGGCAGTCTTTTAACAATGCGCACCTCATCCCGTAATGAATCAATAAAATATCTTACATTAAATATGTCATCAAAATTGCTGCAAAATGTGTTATTTCTGTTAATATATTATGGTTATTAAATGTGAACTTAAAGGGTAGTAGAAAATATTGCGAAAACAGTAACCTTTGATCAGCCCAAAAGGACTTTTTATCAAGCTCTGGAACAACCAATGTCAGGTTCAACAGACGAGCTATAGACACCATGTCACATATCTGAAATTACAATTGAACTCAGTAATTAATTTACAAAAAAAAATTGGAAGATTTGAAACAGTACGGCACGCTATGTTGCACCAGTGCGGGTGCGGGTGCGAGTGCGGGTATCGTATCTGATTTTAAAAAATAATTTAATACATTGAAAAACAATATATAAGTCAATACATATAACAAAAATTATTAATATACAGAAGAGATAACACGACACAGTGATAAGGTGTCTTTTGATGAGAAGTGGCTTTAACCTTACCACTTACCACAACATGAGGAAGCAACAAACAAAAAATGCATTATGATTATCACGTGAAGTATCGGACGTGAATCGTATCAGTAACCGGTGCGGCAAGTATCCGATACGGGTGCAATAAGATATTTGAAGTATCCGAGAAACATAGATGGCATGGCATGAGTACAATACGAGGAATTGAACCAACTAACCTCAGAGCGCATCTGGTTCAATCCACCATTGCAAGATACTCTAAGATAACCGTTACTCTCGTACATTCCTGACATATCATCAATTGGGCACTAAGTTATTTCATTATTACAATAGCAATGATAAAGTTAAAACTATGAATCTCACTTATAGCCGGGGTTTAGAGTGACAAAAGGAGATATCTATATGATACTTCCATAATCCGACCAAGCACAATTGCAAAGTCACCAAAACTACAATCAATTCAATTACTTATACGGCCTTATTACATTATATATATAAGTATTTAATGACATAAGTTAAAAGATAAATAGCTTTATTTCAAGTAACATACTTGAAGGAGGTAAAGTGGTATGCTCCCAGCTATCGGATTTTTCCTTCAAATCACTCAATCGATTAGTTTCCCCAAATCCGGAGAAAAGGCGCATCGGATCCAATGTGGCAGCGGGGGTATTGCCTGATGGGATCCAAGAGCAGCACCAGAGTCGCCCCAGTGAGAGCATCTGCAACACGCATGCCCACAGGAGAACGCCACAGCAACCCGCTAGGAAGCAAACCCTGATCTTTCCTCTTGGCATTTGCGCCAGTAACACCGCCATTACAAATCCGAACTAGGCGCCATTGGAGAGAAAGAGAGAAGGATGCAGAGCGAGAGCGCGCGCGAGAGGGATGCCTTATTTGACAGTGCTATTTAGGTTTTGTTGTCTCCACTCTCCAGCTCACAATTGACGTCTGCAACGGAGAAAGAGAAGAGAGCGGGGAAGAAAAAATGTGTAACAAGAGAATTTTCTATTTAAAGGCGAGAAGAAATGAAGAATGTAAACACTTAATAGTTAAATACTGGTCTTACTATATTATTAACAATATGAATTTGTACAAGAAACAATGAAACACAGTTTTTTTTATTAATAGAAATTATATAAATGAAAGAAAATAAAACAGAAAGAGTGGTGTGAAAACAATAAATCTAGAAAGAACCGGGGTTGGCAACAACGGGATATAGCTAAGGATGCTATTGCCAACTCCGTCCTATACTAAATTATAGCCGTTGGGCTTTAAACGGCATAAATCCTATAGGACGTTGTTGCCAGCAACGTCCATAGTGAAAAAACAATAAATCAGAGTTCGGTGCAGCGTCCATTAAACTCCTATATATAGCACCCGTTGCCACCCCCTCTCCCCTCTATCTCTTCTCCATTATTTTCCCCAATTTCCTATCTAAGAATTTGTCACCAAAAAAAATTGTTTTTGTGAATTTGTTAAGATTTTGTTGTAGAAGACTTTAAAAAAGAGGTGGAAATAGAAGACTCTGTTCAGAAGGTAATTTTTTTTGTATTTTGATTAAATTTGAATTTTAGCTTTAAAATTAGAAAAATATTGATAAATACTTAGAAAATATTGGTAATATACTCCAATTAGAAAATATTAGTAATATACTCCAATTGTTGATCAATTATAGTGAATTTTGCAAATTTTGCAAAATATAGGGTAATTTTGAACATTTTTAAAGATACATGCATTGTTTTATTGTAATTTACCAAAATATAGGGTAATTTTGCAATTTTTAAAAGAATTGCAAATTTTGTGCCAATTTGTAGTGAATAAAATGGACGAAGGTTATTCACAAGTGTTATTTCTACCGATGGAGCAACATAGATCCTCCCAAATTCCAAATAAGGTAGTTTAAAAATACAATTTAATTTAGTTATCAAGTATATTCTTAATTTTAATTGTTGTTAGTATGCGTGAGTTGTAAACATATGTATTGAAATATAGGAGGATTTTGTTATGAGAGGACACACACCTGTCTGGCATGCAGTACTATCCAAGAATGGCTCATGCTTTAAAACGGTTAGGTCTGTATCAGTTGGCAAATATCTGTAATGATCGCAAACTAAAATTAGACAGAGCCATGATATGTGCTTTGGTTGAGCGATGGAGACTAGAGACTTATACCTTTCATCTTAAGGTCGGTGAGATGACAGTTACTTTGGAGGATGTTAGTTGCTTGTGGGGACTATATATCCGAGGTAATTTAAAATAATAGTATTTTATACATATTATCTATTCGAGTGAAATTTATTTACTCACACTTGTCTAATTTCCAGGTTTGCCAATCACTGGACATAGTGATGACGAGTGGAGCGGTCTAGTTTACGATTGTCTAGGAGTTGATCCGGCCTTTCCAGATGGTCCGCCGGATTCTGGACCTTGGAAGTACAAGATAACTAATCGCGGCAAAGAGAACGAGAGTCTGAGATACTCCGGGTAAATAAAATTAGAACCTCATTATTTATTTATATAAAAAAATAATCCGGGTAAATACTCTAATTATACTTATCATTATATCAGATATCATTTGAGATTGGCTTGGCTGCGGAGTACATTCGGAGCGTTACCGGACGATGCAGATGATGAGACGGTAGCACAGTACACCCGAGCATATTGCCTCGATTTGCTCGGCTCAGTCATGTTTCCCGACTCAAGCGGAGACGGAGTACCTGCCATGTTCCTGCAGTTTCTACACAATTTGGAGGATCCACCTGAGTACAATTGGGGCGGTGCAGTACTCGCTTGCCTATATCGTGAGTTATCTCGTGCTTGCTTAGCGAGTACTGATTCTTTGATGGGTCCTATGTTGCTACTACAACTGTGGTCATGGACTCGACTATCACCCGGACGTCCAACTCCTCGATCTGTTCACTCTCCCTTTGGAGGTAATTTCCTTACACGGCAATAATTATTAAATATAATTGCAACTTCTATTTATTACATATTATCAAAATAGGTGACAATTTGGATGCGAGGAATGCGTATGGCATTTGTTGGACCACCAGGCATTGTTGGGCCAACAATCCTCGTCAAGGCGGAATCAAGCACTTTCGAGATCAGGTGGAGAAAATTGAAGATGCTGCAGTTTGTTGGCGTCCCTACATGAACTTCTATCAGTTCATGCCTTATCGTTCTAGTAAGGACTCTGATATTTGGATCTCCCGCGGTCCTTTGATCTTTTTTTGGATAGTAGAGTTTCATTATCCTGATAGAGTCATGCGTCAGTTTGGTCGGTACCAGATGGTTCCCCCACCAGATCCTATTTCTTGGGATATAGTTTCTCGTTTACGCTCATATAGGCATGTACCTGTTTCTAGGAGAGATTCCGGTATAGATTGGTCTGTAGAGCATGGACAGTATGTAGGTACTCCCGCTGTAGTGGTTGAGGAGCATAGACCATGGGATGAGAGTGTGATGATTCACTACATGTATTGGTACCATTCGACATGCATGTATACTCTCTTCTATCAACATGATAGTGACGAGGCTCTAGCACAGTCACTACCTCCACTGGCCAGAGATGTTGCCATCTTGGAGTACCAAGCTGATGGCCACAAGTACATACAAGTGGTACATTTTATTAATAACAATAAAAGTTTCTCTTAATGTAATTCATTACTCAAACACTAACTTTATTTTTACTTCCAGATTTTTCGAGCAGTCCGACAAACTCATCAGGGCATCACATGGTTGCTGAGTCGAGGCAAGAAGGCAGTCAGGAAGTTGACTCTACATATGTGTCGTGGTACCATGACTGATCTCGACCATAGACACATATACGACGATATATTTTTTTGAAACCATCACTAGGTTATTTATAACTACAATACTCTCTTGTTTTCAATTGTTGTATTGATTATTGGTATTTTTCTTAAGGCATGCTAATGAAAGCGAATATTCCGTTGGATGTCAATACGGTTAGTGTCGAAGATGACGTTCCCGGCTCCATCCCTAGCATGCCAGAGTCTGCTGATTATGCTCCTAGTGCTGACTTCATGACCGAGGATATTGCTTCATATGCGTCGTGGTTGATGGAGGGCATATCACAGGATATTCATCCATCTGCTCTGTCGACATCCCAGCCATCACAGGAGATGCCACATCCATCCCAGGTAGGACCGTCTACGTATCAGTTACCACCCAGACAGTCGCGTGGTACAGCAGCACCACGATGGACTCCTAGTCCCATTGTTCCTAGGACATGTCGTCGTTGAGTAGTTTAGACTTTATATTATTTAGTGTATTTTATGTATGATGGAACTTTATATCATTTGCTTGATTTTATGTCATGTAAGACGGACTTTATAACATTTCTTGGTTTTATGTCATGTAGTGTAGACTTTATATTATTTACTTTGTACTTATCATTATTTACTTAACATTAACAAGTTCTTTAACAACACATAAAATAAAAGTTGAATAAAAAATATCAGTAAATAAGTTTATATAATGATTAAAATATAAATATCATCAATTTAAAAATAATAAATATATAAGATGAAATTGAAAAACTTACAATTTAACTCTTTCTCCAAATTTTTTATTATATATGTAATTATTTTTTAATTAATGGATGGATATATATAAGAAATATTTTCCTTTACTTTTTTTCTGTTAGCTGTTGCGCGGCAGAAGAACCGCTTCTGAGCATGTGTATCATAGTTTTGCTACATCCTACATGTTGTCTGCTGACTGCTGATAAATTAACAGGGCTATACGCCTGGCACGGGGACACGACAGCTTGTTATAACCATTTGGTATTAATATCACTGAGAAAATAAAACTTTGGAAATTAGATTGCAAAGGGTTTCATATTAACACGTCAATTATTTTTATTAACACAACAACTTGGAAAATTATTACATGAACAAGATTGTCTCTACCACTCTCTCTAGACGAGATCACGTTTTTTTATGTTAATAGTGAAAAACAGAAACAAGAAAATACTAACCATATTTTGCAAGTGAAAATAAGTAAATTACTCTACCAAGCAACTCTTATTTTACTTTATCATATTTGTTTTATCCGATAGCCCTGTGATCAAGTTCGAAAATATATTAATTGTTACTTTTGGTTCATATTTTTTTTTCATGATAATATTTTCATATCTTATATATATATATATATATATATATATATTAGCATTAGCTAATTTATAAAAATGGTATCAAGATTACCTCGATATTGTATGGATATTGTGTCAGGTTCAAATTTGAATCGGATATATAAGTTCAAACAAATGTGATGAAATTTACAACATGTTGCATGTTTTTATTTGTATTCTTTAACTAGCTTGGATGACTTTCATCTATTTAATCAAGAATACATTTTTTTATTTACAACTTTAACCAATTGATTTATTATTCGAAACATTTTTCAATATCATTTAACAATAAATATACAAATTGATGGTTGTGATTGTTGTGTATTTAATTTTTTTTATTAAGTTTTATTTTATAAATTCTGAAACATATAAAAGAACTTCCCTAGTATTCTAAAATGATGGATACATTAAATAAATTAGATATATAATTTTATTTTTGTTGTTGTTGTGGACTGAAAACTTAAAAAAATAAATGATCTAATTGCGATTGAAGTTGTAGATTATTAAACAAATAGATTAACAATATTGAAAAATCCTTCATTAATAGAGAAAGAAATGATAAGATTCGCATGCGAATTTTTTTCTATGTTTGGTATTAAAACAAAAAGTATAATTGTTCGATTTTTATTGGAAGGTTTATACAAAAAAACAGCTACTGTTTTCTAAAATTTCGACAATATTTGATATCTTTGATTACATAAATATGCAGAATGCAATGATTTCATAATATAATCAAATAATATGAAGATTCCAAAAATAATAAGATTAAACTTAGGCTTATATTATCATGTGCATAATAAACTATAGTGTAAAATGAAAAATATAAGAGAGAAAAAAAATGATGTAGCAAGACATGTTAATAAGAAGGATCCAACTAACAGTCCCATAATCTCCGTCTCTCACTTCCGTCCACCAAACTAACTTTGCCAAAAAGAAAAAGTCAAAGAGTCAAAGCGGATAAAATTAAAAAATTGGACCGCATACATTCTTCTGGACGTTTTCATCATACACACTATCCTAAATGTTTATTACAGAATGGAGCGCAAACTACATAAAATATGTGTGTAGACTAAATAAATAGGTGTTCGGATTAGTTGAAAAAGATGTTCATACTAGCTGTTACAAGTTTGTTTTGCACAAATGAAGCTCAAACTAAATAAAACATCTACGCAGATAAATAAATAGATGTTCATTTTAGTTGAAAAATATATTCATACTAGCTATTTCAAGTCTATTTTGTATAGAATGTGGCGCAGACTAAATAAAACAGGTGTGTAGACTAAATAAACAAGTGTTAAAATTAGTTGAAAAAATGTTCATACTAGCTATTTCAAATTTGTTTTGCTTTGTAGAGGATGCCATATAGACCATACAGATTATAGACATAATGTATTATATAATTATATATTAATTATATGTCATAATATATTTATAATAAGTGCTCACCAAAGTATAAAGTATATGAATATAAAGTGTTATATGAGTGGACCCTTAAACGTGTAGAAAATTAAAGTTTTGTAAATTTTATTTTATTGATTGACTGAATTAATCCTTTTATCTACAAATAGTGGTCAAATTGGTAAAAGATTGTCATCTCTACTAAAGGACACCTGGTCCCAAGGGATAAACATCAGATTTCTTTCTTTCTCACAGTAGAAAATTAATAGGGAAAATAATTACTATCTCAACAAAAATATAGAAAAAATAAAAAATAAAAATGAAGAGAAGCGAGAACTTTGCAGAACCTCTCCATTGGATTCTGCAGAAGTGTTGTTGCGTAAAGGACTAAGAAAACAGACAACAAAATGCTTATTATTTTGGAACACCTCACAATCATTGATGCTTTGGAGTTGCATTCAAGAAAAGAGAAAAAAACTGTCGAGCATTCGGATCAAGTTCAAGTGAAGATTCCGATAAAGCATATAATAAGATATTGTTTTGCTCATTTTAAGATTACGTCAAGTGATCCTGGAATTAACTGGACGATTTATCAATATTTTCTTAGAATATATAAATAACCATTTTCTTATATTTGAATAATCTTATTTCAAACATCTAAAAAGAGTTTTCTATTTTCTTAAAAACATTTATTTTAGATCAATTGAACTTTTCTATTTTTGTTGTCATGCATATTGATATAAATTATCTCTTACTTTTATTCGAAAGCAGCTTCTCTCTCCATTGAGTTAAAATTTGAGAGCAACTTCTGGAAATCTCTCAATCAGAAAATATAATCTGCTTCAACGAATTTGTAGGACACGCTAACGTTCCAACAATGCAAAGTAACAGGAAATCGGATTTGAGGTATCAATTTCTCTAATTGTGAGCCATCATATCTTCTCCTATTTCTTATTTTTCTTCTTCTAATATCTGTAAATTAACTAGTATACATCTACTATTTAGTGTGGGATTCAATTTCATACTACTAAAATGCACAAAATTCTTTTGTGTTAAGATCCAATAGTCTTCGATCTCTGAAAAAAAGAAGAAGTTTCTATAGATTCTATAATAATTGTTGCACATACATACTTGATATTCTTGTATTTGGTACGTTGCTGTCTGTATAGATGGCAATTTGCAAGAGGAAAATTTTGAAAGCACTACATGCTAGTATGCTACTACACCTGAGCTCTCAAATTGCAAATTAGTTGGAGGCTTTTTCGGTTCTCATAAGATATAAAGCTGTTTCAAGCTTAAATAAAAGAGTATTTTAGTATCAGAAAATTAATAGTAATTAGTGTTGATCTAAATTTGGAGCATGGCGTTAAATAATCTACTTGTTCGAATATAATTAATTAGTTCATTAATTTACAAAAGAAAGAATAATTGTGTTGCCTGCAGCCTGCTTAAGAACTGCAAGTTTTAATAACAGGCATTGAGATCTAAGCCAGCAATAAAGTAAATATATGTATGAGAAAAATAATGACGTACCCATAACAGAAAGGAGAATCCAAGTTCATTTATTTCGTGATATGTAACACAATTAATGACTCTTTTAACGAAACTACTTAATCCAAATGTTGTTATTGCAGAATGCGAGATTGGTCACGGCTTCAAGATGACATCGGCCGCAAAATTGTGGAGAAGTTGTGGTTTTATGGTCATCACCGTAAATTTGCGTCAGCTTGCAGGGACTGGTACCGCATCGCGATGGAGTTGTTTGGTCCTTTTCGAAGGAACTCTCTCTTTCTCCTGTTTCCTTATGACAAAGAAAATGACACTGCTACTCTCTATCAGATATCAAATTCAGAGACATGTGCATTTAATTTACCCGAGCTCCGTGACAAATGGGTTCATGGATCCTCTCATGGTTGGCTAGCAACGACGAACATGGATGTTCACATTACCTTAGTTAATCCTCTTACCAGAACCCAGATTTTGTTGCCAGAACCAACAGACTTGTTAGAAACACTTGACACTTATCCTTGGTTGACAGTGTTGGGTGAACATCACCCACTAACGAGAAATGAACATATGACAAAGTTTGTTTTGTCTGAAGACCCTTCTTTCTTGAAAAATTGCATGGTTGCTACTATCATGACAACTTTCAGGAGATTGTTTATTTGTCGACTAGGCGACGACACATGGACTCGCTTAATTCTCAGACCCTGGCCAAATACATATGATCGTTGTGAGAATTTAGATGACGTAATATTCTTCCAGGGAAAAATATACTCAACGGTAGGTGATGGCCAATACATGGTAATAGTCGACTACGACGGACATAATTTCCATGCTCGACATGTCAGTGGGCCCGAAATAGATGACTCTGAACTTAATATACTAAGCGGACACCTTGTTGAGTGTTCTGGTGATCTACTGATGGTTTTGAAAAGAGGTCACCTTTGCTATCAGGGACCCCCCAAAACAATATTTTTTGAGCTTTACAGATTTGAGAGAGAGACTGAGAAATGGAGCAAGATTCAGAAAATTGGAGACAAATGTTTGTTCCTCGGAGCGAGTGCATCGGTATCAATCTCTGCTGCAGAGGTTCCTGGTTGCAAGCCGAACTGCATTTTTTATTTAGACCAGTTCCACGATGGTAGACAGGAAGAACATGAGTTTGGATATGAAGTCGATAATGGTGTGTTCTCCTTAGAAAGTAATAGCCTGAATGCATTCAACATTTCAGATTTAAAGGTGTGGTCGTTGCCAGCTGTGTGGTACAGACAAAATATTTGAATATTTCTGTCAATAAATAAAGATATATATATGATCCGTGCATGATGTATGATAAATTCTCTCTTGAGTTACGCAACAGAATTTGGTTTGCTACACTTATGTTGTTGACTGAATTGATTGTTTCGTAGAGTGTCAAGCAACCTTATTTCTTTGCGTGGTAATTGTTGAGAATTTCATTGGTCCTTAGTTTTTTTTTGAGGAAGGTAAGCATGGCCTACATAAAGTTTCATTGGTCCTTAGTTGAAGCCTTGTGAGCTAAGAACATCTTCATTTCTGAAATTCTTCAAGTTTTTCATCTGATGTTGCAATTTCTAAATCAGTTTCAAAAATGTAAACGAGTTTCTTATTTAGCAATTTTGTTTCGAAATTTCTTATTTAATAATTTTATTTTAAAATTTATAAATTCTGATATGACTTAATCATTAGTTAAAATTATCGGTCTTACACAACACTGATATTATATACAGATATGACAATTAAGAAACTCTAACATTGACGGTCCAGATAAGACCCAACATATTATTATTAAACATTTTACATTGAATAGTATTCAGCAAAACCTACTCAAATGAGCATTATTGAAATAATTTTTAAAATTCATATACCAAATTCAGATTAATTGAAGTGCTTTGATCATATGTAAACTAAGTTTTGGTTAAGTGATGAACTACAATAATGAATTTCATATGCTGTGAGATTTGCCAGACAAAGCGAAAACATTATATTTCTTTTGTTCTGGCGCTTAAGAGAAGCACTTTTTAGGATATTAAGTGCAGCTCTGATCATCACGAGTGAATTATCAATTATAAGAATTCACATCCCCGAAAATGATCAGCAGCAGCGGACTCCTTGCATTCTCACCGCTGCTACAGCGTCGAGTGCTGCCCGCTGATCATTTCATGACCCCGCATTATTTCGGGGAATACGAATTCCAATTATAAAGGGATTGACCAGCTTGGCTGCGTGAAACCTACGCAATGCATCAGATTCTACTTCAAATAAAATAAAAATTGGAAAACAGCAAAGCATGATTTTCAAATGACATGGTACAAAATATGAATTTAAAAGAAAGGAACTGACACAGTGCGAACGAAGTCCAAATGTAACCGAGTAACCATAAAAAGAATCTTGCTATTTATTAAATAATCTTTTTAATTGATAACATTACAAAACTAATGTAAGAGCAATTCGTTTTAAACAATGAGAGCTGATACAGTGATATCATATTTGATACGCTCATCTATTTCGTTCAAAAATCATCTTCATTTTAGACAAAATGTTCTCTCCAGTTAATTTGTAATGCATGTTAATTGTTTTGAGCAACGATTTGTAATGCATGTTAATATATGATAGATTTTCAACGATTTGTAATACATGTTAATATATGATATATTTTCATTGTCTATCCGAATTTGTAATGCATATTAATTTATTTATAATGCATTTTAATATTTTGGTGCATATTCATAGTTACTCAGTTGTTATGCATATTAATTTTTTCCCAATTGTTATGCATGTTATTACAGCAAGCATGCATATTAAATTGAGTAACATGCATAAAAGCAGAAATAACATGCACAAAGAACAAAATTAAATTTAAGCTGCACAAAAACTAGAATAATAGCCATAACACAAAAAATAACTTGCATAATAACAAATATAACATGCATAACATGCATATCAAACGAACCTAACTAAAATTTAAGCTGCACAAAAATCAGAAATCAAGTAGATTAACTTGAATAACAACCAAAACAAAAGAACTTTAAGTCAATGAAACACAATATGCATAACATGTCAACCAAACATTCATACAAGCAACAATTCAGGAAGTAATAGAACCAAAGTTTCAAATAACAAACATAGCCAAGTTTTCAATCCACCTAAGCTTAAATTTGTACAAATCTAAAGTACTAAACATTCAGAAATGTTCCATCAGAACACATAACTGGAGCACATAACACACCTGCACCTCTCATCTTCAGCCAAGCATAACACATACTTCATAAACCTGTCTTGCAACTGCTTTAAAAAAATGAAACAACAGAATGTTATAACTATTTTAATGTGTCAAATTTTAAGATGCACAATAACTGAAACATCTGTCAAAGCAGATAGTTTTAAATGAATGAAAACATAAGCACATAATAATTGAAATCAATTTATACCTAACATGCATAAAAACTAAAACAACATGCAAAACAAATTGTTTTACATACATGGAAATCCAGTAACATTATATCTGGATATGCATGAGTACTTAACATGCATGCAAACTGAAACAACATGCAAAAATAGATAGATGTAAATGCATGAAAACCTAATAACATAATAATTGGATATTCATGAGTACTTAACATGCATAAAAAAATGAAACAACATGCAAAGCAGATTGTTTTAAATGCTTGAAAACTTAAAACATAAATATACACTAGATTGGAAGAATATTACAAAACTTACATAAAGTTCAAAATTCGACATTCACTTCATTGCTCTTATCACGAAGAAGATTAAATCCTAGCAGTGCCCTCTCTTTCTCTGTACTTTCCTGCTATGAAAAAATCGACAAAAAAAGATATAGTATTATAAGAGTTCATATATTTATAAATATTACAAGATAAAATAATAAAACATCAAAAATTTCCAAAACTATATTGGTGGGCTGATTCTGCATCAGACTGAGCATGAATCTAGTGATAAAAATCCCACGGTTCTCTTGCTTTTTTTTATGTTGGTAGATTTTCAACCCAATTTAACTTGTACTTAAGAATTTTCTTGTTATCCAATCTCCAAGAGAGAAAATGCCGAATCCATGGAATATAGTTGTTTATTTCTCCAGACAAGTCATGCTTCGTTGGTCTGCTAGTATAAACTCCAATGTTCGCTGCTTAAAAATTGATGCTATACAAGACCCAATTTCTATCTGGGTAACGCAAAGAACCAATTTTGATGCTTCAAGTTTTTCATTGAAAATGGAACTACACTTTAAGTAACAATCATAGTGATTTTCCTCACAAAGTAATTCCTGGCAAAAAAACTTTTAATTAGAACAATAACATTTTACATGCATAATAAATAAAATAAAAGCTATAGTAAATAAGTTAGCTTGCATAAATATCTTAATCAAACTGTAAAAATAATTTTACAGTGCATTATGTGCATAAGATGCATCATAACCAAATTAACATATACTACCAAAGATATAACATGCACTATAAATCAATTTAGTTTACTTACCAGCACCTTTGGAGAAATAATTAGAACAATAACAGTTTACATGCATAATAAATAAAATAACAGTTTGCATGCATAATAAATAAAATAAAAGCTATAGTAAATAAGTTAGCTTGTACAAAAATCTTAATCAAACTGTAAATATAATTTTACAATACATAAGATGCATCATAACCAAATTAACATATACTGCAAAAGATATAACTGTAGAACCTAGGGGCCTAGGTATTTAATTAATTTCTATCGGTTCAATCAAATAGGGACCTAAATTGCAAATTTCACAAACTATGGCAATCAATTCAATTTATGCAATTCACCAAGCAATTCAATCAATTCTCTAATCAAGCAATTCAAGCACAACTCAATTCAATTCACAAACAATTCAAGCAATTTAAACTAATTGAATTGAGATAAATGTAGATAGAGAAAAGGGAAAGAAATGCTCAATCGCGTGTTGACGGAGTTCGGCTTGCACGAATGCGTCGCCTACGTCTCCGGGTCCCCGGCGCCCCCGCTTCTTGCGGTAACAAGCCCGGTCCGCTCCACTAAACAAAAACTCGCTTGCTTAGCGTACAACTTCGAAATTGGAGCTCTCTTACACACACCGGTGGAGTCGCCAACCCTAACCCGACGCCAGACTCTATCTCTCTTACACACACCGGTGGAGAATCGAGCCGACTTCCTTGAACTCACTTACACACTCCGGTGGAGCTCAAGGCAACACACACACACTCACAATTTGACAATTTCTAAATGGAAGATTTAACAAGACAATCACTCAAACAAACAACTCTCTATAATTCCTAGATTAGATTTAGCTAATTAAAGTTGAGATTAAGAGCAAGGATTTGGCTAAGGTTTAGAGCTCAAGGGTTGCTGTAAAAATGGTGTTGAATGAATAGAATAATCAGCAATACAATTGTTAAGGGAGAATGGTTTATATAGGGCTCAAATCTGGCCAAAAGTAACTCTGCGCAAGATAGCGTTATAACGCTATCTTCTATAGAAAAGATAGCGTTATAACGCTATCTTGAATATGGACAAAAATTATGATCGTTGGTACCAATTTTCTGGTAGCGTTATAACGCTAAGTTATGTACAAAATATAGCGTTATAACGCTATCTAGTGCCAGGACAAGAAATTTGACCGTTGGGATTTGTCTGGCGTTATAACGCCAAAGTTAGCGTTATAACGCTATACCAAATTCCTACAGAAATTTCAGTACTTAGCCAGTTTTGGCACCTCAACTTACCTTGGCGTTATAACGCTAACTCTCTGGAAGTTTAGGTTGATTATTTTGCTACTAATTTAAATGATGTTTTTTATCAAGTAAAGTTTATATTCCTAAACTTAAAATATATCTAAGACATATTCTTGATGTTTTGAAATTTTATTGATTCAATTTCTATTTTAAAATTCAGTTTGAACTTTCAGTATTTTTAGCGTTATAACGCCAAATATAGCGTTATAACGCTATCTCAGTTCGATGTAAGGTTTGGTCAGAAGTTACCATTTTGGACATCTAGCGCTATAACGCCAAGTTTAACGTTATAATACTATACCTTGTTTGTTTTGGATTTTCTTGCTCTTTTGTACCCAAATTTAAATAAACTAAAATCTAAATACCCTAAGCATGTCTTCATTTTGATCTTGATCTTCATGCTTGAGTGTCTTCATCTTCAAACGATCATAACTTTTGACTCGTAACTTCGATTTCAGCGTTCTTTGTGGCGTTGGAAACCTCACGACGAAATCTACAGTCGGTACCGGGCTAGCCCGTACATGATCACTTTTATGCCCACCGGAGATCGTTTGAAGCCTCAAAACTCCTCTTGAAAATTACCTACACAATATCTCAAAAGACAAAGCTTTGTAAAATTCAACATCGTTTTGCAAATCAACAAATATAAGAGCTTGTTTGAGCCAACAATAACATGCACTATAAAGCAGTTCAGTTTACTTACCAGCACCTTTGGAGAAACAATTACAGAGTTAATTTTGGAATCGACTTCACGATCCAGAATATATAGAATAGCAGCCAAGACATGTATTATATTTCATAAGTAATTGATTTAGCCTCAAAATTAGGACAGATACGAAATACAAGTAATAAAAAAATAAAAATCACTTACATTTTGAGAAACATAACCACAAACCAACAAGTTCTCAATTTTCCCAACTTTGACACTGATGTCGTCATACTTGTACGAAACAATATTTACATCATCAACATAATATTTGAAGGGGAACACTGTCATCTTATTAAGACAATATGCGTCACATAATAATAAAAATTTAGTATGCATCACATATCCGAAAGACCAAAATTTACCTTGGATTTGGCCCTATGGATTGTTGATTACTGGGTTTTTCGGTGGTGCATTAACTATTACATTACAAATGAACAATTGATGCATTACAACAATTACAAAGTGTGTGAAAACTACATTAACACACATGGTAACAATGATGATATATGAAGGTTAAAAATTAGTTTTCTACATACAAAATAACATCAATAATACATACTACAAGACAAATAGTATGCATTATAATGTATAAAATGAACAGGTACCTTGCTCTAAATTCACAGTGTGAGTACTTTGCTGGTCTGGTAGTTCATTTTCCTCCTCTTCAGCCTCAGTGTCACCTGCCAATGAATTGAAATAACATGAATAATTTGTATGCATAACAACAATAATAAAATATCAAAAAAATTAATTACCATGAATGATTACAATGATAATATATAAAGGCTACCAATTACTGTTCTAAATGCAAAATAACAATAGTAACAAGCATTAGAAAGACAAGTATAATGCAATACATTATAAAAAGGAACAGGTACCTTGATCTATATTGTCAGTGTTAGCATTTTGTTGGTTTCTTTCATTGTTTTCATCCTCTTCAAACTCAGTGCCATCTGCCAAAGATTCTAAAGTATGATGCATGTATAACAAATTAAATATGCATATATAAATAACTTACAAGTTTACAGATTTTCAACATGCACAGTAATTTAACTGTGATGCACATTCATGATAACATATGTTTCCAATATGCATAATAAGTAAACTATAATGCACAGCATATATTCTAACATGCAAACAAACATAAATTTTGCAATATGAACAACATTGAAATTTCTCATGTGCATTGTATAATGATTGTGCATTACATGTTCCATAACAACAAATATGTTGTTTATATGCATTATAGCAATAACAAGGTGTGTAAAGAATAAATTACCATGCATTATAACAATCTATTATAGAAAGGTTATAGATTGGTTTCCTATATGCAAAATAACATTAATAACATGCATTATAAATCAAATAGAATGTATTACATTATATATAGTAACATGTACCTTCAGACTCACTACTACCTGGATTATTTTCCAATGCGTATTTCATTAACTTGACGACGAACTCTTGTTCTTCTTCTTCGTGCTTGCTGCACTTCACCTGCATAACCAAAAAAATATGTGTATAATTACAGTAATAAATTAATTCAAAATTTACATTTATTCATCTCACCTTGTACGTAAATAACCATCAACTCCTCACTGCAACCAAAGGTTACTGACACATTTGGATTTGTTTGCAACTTGTTGTGTACCGTGACAAGAGATACCATGATATTCATACACCAGGAATGCCCATGCATAATTCTTTAAATCATCAATACAAGAAGCATATGGAATAAATGATACATTAACCTCACCACTTGTTGCTAGAAAAAGAAACACAAAAAACATATGAAGTATCAATAATGATACAAAATCTCTTGTCTTGATCCAAAACCAAAGTCCTCAAACAATCTTTCAAAGTATCAAGACTGACATGATGACTCCCTTGAAAGTAATTGACATGCAAACGATTGAGTGTGGCTCCTATTTGTACCCGATTCATAGAATCATTGTAAATATGGATATTGTTCCCAACAAATTTCAAACCTGCAAAAAGATGAATAAGTAATTAATATGCTTTCAGAAGAAAGTAGCATGCAGTAAGAAGAAATTACAATATACTATAATAGAGCTATATGACTGTAATAGAGCTTGTAATTAATATGCATTCAGAAGAAAGTAACATGCAGTAAGAAGAAACTACAATGCACTGTAATAGAGCTTTCAGAAGAAAGGAGCATGCACTGTAATAGAAGACATATATAATACTAAACTAGTCCAATATTACCAGATTTACATAAAACTTTGCTAAAAAAATGACTTGATGAAAGTTTGGTTAACTCTAGCTCAGACGTTTGCTTAGCACCCAGGCAACAAACTGGACTTTCGCCACATCATCAAATTTGACATAATCTCTGGTTCATGGAAATCAATTCACCTATTTGACAGTTTTTTTTTCTTAACTAATCTAGTTTCAAGGCAACTCTCACAAAATCCTCAAAAATCGATCTCAATTGCCGACAATAAATTCAGATCCTGAACAAAAATTAAAACCCTTACTTGCTCAAAGCTAGAGCCATCTTGTTTGTGAGAGTACCAGCGACGATCATGCAATCAGACTAGTGAGGGCTGGCTGGGACAAAAGATCACGTCAAACCGATGTTCCATAGAAAAAGCAAGCAAAGACCTATTGAATCAAAGCAAAAAGTGCCAGAGCCACTATCTTAACATGAGAAAGGACAGCGGGGATAGGTGCGGAGCAAACGATTTTTGAATTCTTCCTTGGAAAAGACACTGAGCCATCGATCTGACAGGATTCTTCCTAGAATTTCTTCGCCTAATCCTAATCAAAGAGATTCGACTTCCGCCTGCGAGCCAATTATTTTTAACAATAATTATCTTCTTATTCAAAAGCCAGTTCCTGACCTTCTATCTCAATCAGAAGTCGGAAGAATGAAATCGTACCTAGCAGCACCAGCATACATCATCTCGATCGCGCAACAAGCTAAACCGAAGGTCATGGGCCAAATCGAGCCTCTCCTAGCCTAGTTCAAGAGATCGTTGACCTTAGAAATCACAAAATCCACCGCCTTGGGAAGTCCCGTCGGAGAAGACGCGGACGGAGGGGGAGCTCGCGTGTAGGTCGCAGGGGATGATGACATGGGGGTGGAGTAGGGGAGCAAGGCAATGGTGGTGGCGACACTTTGTTGCGCTGACAGGAGAGCGAGGCGAGCACTGCGAGGAAGGAGCGTCATTGGAGGAGGAGGCTATGCTAGGCTAATCGTTGACTGGATCTCTTTGTCTAATATTTAATAGAAAAGAAAATGGAGCCGTTCAATACAACAGATGAAACAAGTTAATGGAGGCGTCCAGCGAACTGGAAATGTCCAGTCAGTATCAACTGCGTATCAAAAACGGTATCCCCAGAACATTTTCCTTAAACAATATATGAGCAGTGCGGACTACCATTCATATATGGATAATGTTTCGTAGATACCACATTTGATACCAACTATTGTTATCGATTTTATTATGCATCTTTAGTTGAGTTATTCTGCACATTATTTGAGTTATTATGCATGTTATATCATAATTATTTCAGTACAAAAAAATAACATGTATAATTATTTCAATACAAAAAATAGCGTGCATAATAATTCAAATAATGTGCATGATAACTCACTAAAGATACATAATAAAATCGATAACATGTATAACTATTTCGGTACAAAAAATAACATGCATAATAATTCAAATAATGTACATGATAACACAACTAAATTTGCATAATAAAATCGATATCATTAGTTGATATCAAATATGATATATTCGTATCACCTTCCATTGTATATATATTAATATATGAGCAGTTCACATAGCACAGGAAAAAAAAATGCCAACATAAAAACCACAACAAAACAAACTACGAGCAATTCGTTTTAAAGAAACAATATCTAACTGCTACACTCTAATGTAGTTCCACTTTATTCGTATTTAACTGGGCTTAATCGTGGCATTAAACGAACAGTTTTCGTTGAGCTTAGACCAATAATGTTGAATCCATTACAATTACGGTTTCTTACCAATATACCATTAAAATAACAGCTTGAGCCTAGTTCTTAATTCAAAACAGAACATGGATAACAGTAGATAAAGGTAAAAACGCAAACAGATGACAATATCCATTATCTGTAACCACGAACATTTGGACCCCACTTTAACGCCGCGTCTAGTCAACTTTATTAGAAAAAGAAGCATAGATGCAGATGACCGGAGAGTCTGTTTCTGTGTGGTGTGATATTTGTATGCAAGACGATGGCAGATCACTGACAATGTCTATCTACTATATCTGTTTTATAAAATATCATAGGGCCCATTCGTTATAATTGTATCCTCTTAAATGCGTCATAGGAGATCTTGCACTCAATCAAAATCCCACTCGCTTTCTTCCTAATCTCCAGCTTTAAAACCCTCGGCTCCATGCTTTCATTAACTCATCTTTAAAAATTGTTACAAAATAGGAAGGAAGATTGAGAGAGAGAGAGAGACGCATTCCTAGGCAGCTTCTGCCAAGCTTTCAAAAAGAGAGAGAGAGAGAGACGCATTGTTAAGTGAATGGAGCAAAAGGTGATTCGCGTGGCGGCGAATGGTACCGGGGACTACACGAAGGTACAAAACGCGATCGATTCGGTACCGCTCGGTAATCGTCTCCGTACACTCATCCTTCTCTCCCCTGGAGTGTACCGGGAACCGGTTTACATACCCAAAACGAAGAATTTCATCACATTTTGTGGTGCCCGGCCGGAGACCACTATCATTTCCTGGGATAACACGGCCAATCGAATCAATCATCACCAGGTGTTTGAATGTTATCTTATTTTTCCTTTTAATTTCAGAGTTATTACTTATTAGTGTTGTGATCTTGTAATTAAGTTTCTCATATGGAAGTTTTAATTGATCTTATATGTATTTAGCGGCCAAATATGTGCGCGGTAGTTTTAATTGATCTTATTAGTGTTGTGATCTTGTAATTAAGTTTCTCATATGGAAGTTTTAATTGATCTTATATGTATTTAGTGGCCAAATATGTGCGCGGTAGTTTTAATTGATCTTATTAGTGTTGTGATCTTGTATTTAGCAGCCAAATATGGTTTCGCTGTTAAAAAGCCTGTTTTATTTTTGTGTTCCTTGCTGAATACATGCTAGTTGAAGACTTTTGTAATATTTTAGTAATAAGGTTCATTTTTTACAAGCTGCCAAAAATAATGCCAATTTAAACAAAATGAGATGTTCATTTCTCTAGTGTTGTGAACTAGAACACCAAAATAAGTAAAAAAGATGAAAATGATAAAAATGTCAAATTCCTTGTGAGATTTTGTTAAAATTATGTTATTGTGTAGTCATCTAGCTTGATAGGCACTGGAACTTTTGGCTGTGGGACCACCATTGTTGAAGGAGAAGACTTCATAGCAGAGAATGTCACCTTTGAGAATTCTGCACCTCAGGTGTTTGTTTTTTGTGTTCTCTTTTTCTGAGCTCAAATCTAATTTCAATTTGATCATGAGATTTGTGTTTAATGAACTTGTGTGACATAACAGGGCTCGGGGCAAGCAGTTGCCATTCGCGTCACAGCTGATAGATGTGCATTCTATAACTGCCGTTTTCTTGGATGGCAGGTAATTGATTTAATTTTGTTATTGGCTTCTTCAGGTTGATTGGACTTTTTACCCTTAAACATTCCAGTGGTTTGTCCAGTATAGTTTGAACTAGAGTGATGATGTCAGATGTAGGGGGCAAATAACACGAAAGAAATTAAGTATTAAGACTGCAGGAATTTGAAGAGAGTATCTTCTTGTTTTTGCCAAAGATTAGTTGAAATAGGTAAAAAATATGCTGGGCCAACTGTATTAAGGGTGGTTAGTATTTATTACTTCTAGCGCCTAGGTTTTGCTGATGTTTGATTTGTTTCTATTAAACAAATATCAATAGTTGTTATTGCTTTTGCAATTGTTGGTGTATGTTGGTATACGTTCCATTTAAGAAGAGATTTCCATTTAAGAAGTGAAATCTCTGTGTTGAACAGGATACATTGTATTTACATTATGGAAAACAATACCTGAGAGACTGCTACATTGAAGGGAGTGTCGATTTCATATTTGGAAATTCATCTGCACTTCTAGAGCACTGCCACATACACTGTAAAGGCCCTGGATTTATTACTGCTCATAGCCGCAAAACCTCCCATGAAGGGACTGGTTATGTATTTCTAAGGTGTACTTTATTTACTTGATGCCTTGTCTCTCTAAAATAGTATTACTATAATTATATTTGTGTTAACTATGTATTTTTTGTGTAAGATGTGTTGTTACTGGGACTGGAGGCACTGGGTACTCGTACCTTGGCCGGCCGTGGGGGCCATATGCGAGGGTAGTTCTTGCACATACTTGGATAGATGCATGCATAAAACCACAGGGTTGGCACAATTGGGACAAAGCTGAAAATGAGAGGACTGCTTGCTTTTATGAATACAGGTAATTGTTTCTGTATCGTGCAAGAGGAAAAAAAAAGAAGAAAAGTGACAGTTGATCTAAGGAAACTGTATATGAAGATTTGTGGCAAAGCACAGATGTATGTTTCTTGACATAGTATACTTTTGATATAAACTTGTCATAAATGTTTCTTTCAATGTTCTGCGCTTTGTTTGACCTCTATACAACTTCATTGGGGTTTTTGAGTGAACTTTTAAATGCAGGAACTGATTTCAGCTTTTGATTGTAGAACTCCTGTTGACAAGGAAGCACACTGATTTCTATGATGTCTTTTAACTCTTTGTAGATGCTTTGGGCCTGGCTGTGGTGTCTCAAATCGAGTTATGTGGTGCAGAGAATTGCTTGATGAAGAAGTCGAACAGTTTCTCTCGCACAGCTTTATTGATCCAAATCCGGATCGACCTTGGCTTCTACAGCGCATGGCAATTAAAATTCCAGCATCCGCATAGGTTCTTTCATTCTGTTGCGGATCGAACCCCATGATTCATATATAATTCCTAGAATAAATTAGTTGTACCAGTTATCTGTTTAATAATTTTGTATTTCTATCAAATTGAGTAACATATATATCCGGTTGGGTTGTTGTTGTTGATGTTTCTAGGTTAGTGTGTACCTCTTATGTTATATCTAAAAATACAAGTTTTCTTACTAGTTGTAAATAAAATATTTGATCATCTAATGATGACTGAACACTATTGAAATCAAGAATTTTATATAGCATTGCAATTTTATTTCAGAATTAAAAAATAGAAAATAAGAGGGTGTTTTTTTTTATAATTGCATGATACACGAGATAGAATATGTAATGATGTAATTTAACCATTCAATTTTTTATGAAAAATGAATGAAGGGTTTGCATAGGAAATATTGTTTTGTTAGATAACATTTTTATATCGTCATTCAGAGCCTAACCTACAAATTCGCCAATCCTATTTATATCTTTGCAGCCTCTTCCACAGATTCAACCGATAGAATTCACTTGTCAAATGTTTTAAACAGTTGGCATCCAAGTTTTTCTTAGGATTCTCACAATGGAAGGGCTGAGAATATATTGAAGAATTTATCTGCACTGTAACTTGCTGCCTTTGCCCATGATCTAAATTCAGCATCAAGTCTAATCCTAGGCTGCACAACCCAAAAGAACTCAGAGGGCAGTGCTGTATAAAAGAATGCATTACGTGCCGCGCGCTAGCAGATTTGGATTCATCACACGAAGTCACAAAAGATCTCAAAGAAACTTCTCTGCATATCCAATGCCAATTCATTTCTTACGGACATTTAGCATAACTTGTATAAATGGCAATATGTCAGTGCTATGTCACAAAAGCACAACTCAGAGATCTCTCTCTTCAGTTCGTAGATTTGAGCATGCTCTTGCATGATTTGAACATCCAAATCATCCAGCCGCAAGTATATATCAATTTTTGGTGAGAGAGATTATTATTATAGTATCGTGAGCCATTGCCATTTTTTATTCAATTAATACTATGTTTTTTCCCTCTTGCTTCCGAATAGAACTTTGCAATTACACCTTTTCTTTGAATCCAAAGGTTGGCAAACCGATCACATCACCTCTTGCATATCTGTCTCTATCTGCCCGTCCTCCTTTGTCAAGACTACCACTCTCTCCAACCTCCTCATTGGAGACAGCAATGGCAACCTCGCCTCGCTCTGTGGCTTTGTACCATTTTCTATATGCAATTGCGGCCATAGGATTTTGGATGAGGGCTTTTGATCCTCTTTTTTCTTTCACAGTGTGAAGATCATGCAAAAGGTCCTAGCCAGTATAGACAAACGGTATTAGCCATGATAGATGTTAGTGTTAGTTTGTAATAATCTAGAAGTCAATAATACGATAAATTATCATAAAGCTTTGTTCATGAATTGAGTGATTAATAAACTGTCATTTTGTTACTTTGAGTATTATTGAATTTATGAATCATTCTTTTATCTGACTTAAGTCAATAACTAGAATTGTGAAACTTCATAATACATATGATATATACTCTTAAAATTCTCTAACCAAGGTAATTAGTAGGAACACTAATTTACCGTTACAAGGTTAGAATGTGGATTAAAAGATGGTTAAGTTTTACAAACCATAGACATGAGATGCCATTTTAATCACATAAATACATGTTAGAAGAACATGGTATTTGACAGACCT
This sequence comes from Eleocharis quinqueflora, assembly GCA_964058865.1. Taxonomy (NCBI): domain Eukaryota; kingdom Viridiplantae; phylum Streptophyta; class Magnoliopsida; order Poales; family Cyperaceae; genus Eleocharis; species Eleocharis quinqueflora. The sequence continues at coordinate 97,877 of CAXKVX010000088.1, read as the reverse complement.
CGAATGAAACATTAAATGGAATTGTGTACGTGTCATTAATGTTTTCATTCAGTGTTGAGTTCTAAAGTATGAGGTATTCATCTTTCCTACTAAGAGATGTGTATGTGTGATTGTTATCTAACGCTGTCGGTAAAACGCAGTCATAATGGTAGTTTTTCGGTATACATAGCTTAGTCGAGGTAGTGATGGTTTACTGAAAGTACTATTGTCCCTCGTATCTTGATACGAGTTACAGTATCACTGGGCCCCTTGATAGAGTAAGATTATCTGCATGCGGTATAATTACAAGAGTAATTATATTTGATAAGTCTGCTCAAGATCAAGAAAAGATTAAGTTTGCAAGAATGACACACACCTACCTTGAAACTAATCTGATACTGTGAGACGAAAGAATTAACACGACTAAAATGTTTAGTGGATCATGATATTGCATAAGTACAACATCGTCTGTGTAATTGGATGGTAATAGCGCAGATGTCAGATGCCTCCTATGATTATAGAAATTAAAATGGTTTTAATTTTATTTACCAACATAACACAGATCCTATTGGGTCACACCGCATAGGAGCTAAATCAGAGAATCTTAATAATTAATTATAAATAGTTATAATTAATATTAAGATGGTTATAATTAATTATATATATATATCATATAAGATGATAAGCAAAAACAACGGTTGAGTTTATAGACATATAAGATACGTTGTATAAAATCATACCGCAACCAAACAAATACCAAACCCTGAGAAATATAATTGTTGAGAATAATTATATTTTTATGTATATTTATATATATTTGATTTAGAATTTAATTATAGATTATGGTTTTGAATTTGAAATGAAAGTCATTATCAAATTAAAACCTTAATTAAAAATTAATTAAAATATTAATTAAAAATAAATAAAATAAAATAAAAAATCAAACCATGTCGGCATTGACTTTTGTAATGCCGACATGGAAAATGCAAATGAAAAAGTAATGTGGCATTTGATTTTTGGTTTGTGTCGGCAAACAAATTAGAAGTATGTCATCACATGAAATAAAACTTTGATATTCAATTCGTGCCTTGCTGACATGAACCAAACAAAAACAAAAGTGATGATGTGGCATATTAAAATACATGACATGGTAATGACGGCAAGAAGAAATGCAAATATCAAAGTTTGATATTTGTTATGCATGCCGACTTCACCATGGGTATTTTAGTCTTTTCACTTTTTCCAAGGGGTATTTTGGTAATTTGTAACCTCTTCAATTTTCGTATAAATAGAGGGGTAGAGGGAGAGAGAAAGATATACCAAAAATCGATTCGTACTCGTTAACTCGGATTCGTATCGATAAATATACTTTCTCTCTTTCTCGATTACGGTTATTTACGAGATTCGGAAAAATAGTATTTTTTGCGAAAGGAGCGGTATTTCATATTTGAATAACTGCGAGTCGTAAAGATATTCATTTAGTCCTTATCTCGGTGAATAGTGTTTCTGCGGTATATCGCGGCTTTCGGTATTTCTGGAAGAAGAAGTAAGCCGCTCTCTGATCGTCCTGGTGAACATCTGGTAGAGGTATCAGATGTCTGATACTCCGAGGAGAAGAGCGTCTGTGATTCGGCCGTCCGAGTCTTCTGCGGTCCAATTCGAATTTGGATCAAGGTATTAATGTTATATTAATCTATTTAATTTGTAAGTAGATTAAAGTTTTAGAATTCAATTAAGGAGTAGATCTGTTTAGGGATTAAGTAGGGTTTTGATGTTAGGGATAAACGGGAGGTGGACACCCTCTGTGGTTTATCCGACATACCCCGCTTAATCCTCGGCTTAAGTCAGACGTAAAATTTTTGTTTTACGGTCTTTCCGCTGCTTAGGCCAATTGACGGGTTTTGAACTGTTTGTAACCCAACAGTGGTATCAGAGCACCGGGCTCTCCCGCTAATTGATTTTCTAAAAGTTATAACTTATGCAAATTAGGTGCATATACCGCACATCGGTTTAATTCTTTGAATTGCAGCTTAAGTCCAAAATCGAAATGAAATGAGATTTCCTCGGTTCGGGTGTACCGACTGAGAAAGTTAAATGTGATTTAAGCTTTCTGTATGTTTTATTTAAGTTTTCGTTTTATAACACTTTCAACCGCGTTTGAGTATATCTAAGAATGTGATGAAGCAATACAGTACCCAAAGTAAGAACTATTAATCTCCACCTGTAAAAGATAAATGTTATGACATGAGAGGTGTCTTAGAACTCTTTCGTCTGATCTCTTTTACGTGTCCTGATTAGCTGGCCCAAATGGGGACTTTATCACGTTACCAAATTACTCAGATGTTTCTGAAATGGCAAAATGTAACTCTTTCGCATTTCGAAAACCTTCGGATAAGTAAAGTAAATTGAGCAGTGTGATGAAGCAATAGAGTACTCAAAGTAAGAGCTGTTGCGCGTACGATGAGAAAGAAGGTTCTGTCTAGGAAAAATTAGAAATAATAAGGTCCCCGATGACCCTGATCTTTCCTGGGATCCCATTTTCATAATACGACATCAGGCCCAAATGGGGACTTTGTCACATTACTAATTGCTTTATGGACTGGAAAGAATATATGTTTGCAAAATCATATAAATTGTTTATGTGCTTTTAAACGGTATAAATGAGAACTGAGCATTGCTGCGAGATAAAGAATTAGAAACTGATAAATGATATACCGGACCAAGTATATACGTAAATTGAGATTTACCGAGATATTACGAAATGTATAAATGAGATTTATCACTTTCAAGGAAATGTGAAAGAGTGTGATGTCAAAGATAGATTTGTGAAAGAACTCACGGTGATCTTTCTGGCATACGGTTTTTCACGTATCCGTAAGAGTGTCTTACAATTAGTTTAAAGAACTAACTGCTTAACAAACATAAGCTTATGAAAGAGGTTTAAATGTTAGAGATAAACGGAAGGTGGACACCCTTTTTGGTTTATCTGACATACCTTTTTAGTGAAGCTTGCACCGTTAAGCATATGAAAGAGGTTCTGATGCCAAAGATAAACTGGAGGTGGATCCCCTCGGTCGTTTATCTGACATACCTTTTTAGAATGCTTGCGATTTTTATATATAAAAACAAACCCACACGAATTAAGTAGTATGTCCTTCCTACTCTATCCTTCTCACACTATTGTTCATCGGTTGACGGTTCTCTACTCAGTAGGCGTCGCCTTTTACCTTTGGTGATCAAGGGTTATGTAAGACATAACGAACCAAGTAGAGTGAGGTTACTTACCAATGATTTCCAAAAACGTTTTGGGCTTGGGGCAAAGTCTTCGTTAAAAACATACGATGTTTTAACGAAACCAAGAATCACAAAGAGTTGTGATTAGCAAGATGACTTACCTAAAATAACTAATAGCCGGGTTATGCGTAACAGCTGACTCATATATTAGTGAAAATAGAGATCTTAGTCCTACTGCAAAAGGGAATAGAACAAATTTGCAGTGAGAGTTTTATTATTTGAATAGAACATAACATGAACAAAGCTAAAATATTTACTTTTAACGTTGTAGAAATATGACTAAAGAATCGTCTATTGTATTAAGGCGAGAGAAGAAAGAATATGTCTTAAACTCACCGGTCCCTGTTGAGCCTAAGGATGGCAAAGCAGATTATGACATGAAGAAGAGTTCTTCTGTCCTCATAACCCGAGTTGGTGAGAGGAAGATAAAAAGGACCCCAAAGAAAGTGGCTTCTAAGTACAATGGCAAAGGAAAAAAGATTGCTAAACCCAATCCTCCAAAGGTAAAGGTTTCTGTTGCCTCTGACTGCGATTACTGTAAAATAATGGTCATTGGAAAGGGAACTGCCCAAAGTATCTGGTGGACTTGAAGTCTGGAAATGGTTCCAAACCTTCATCCTCAGATGTGTTTGTCGTTGAAGTTAATGTTACTTCTGTTGACTCAAACTTTCCTAAGTTTGTTTGATTTGCAAAATAAAATTGAATTTAACCATTTCTTGTGCATTAAGTTTAATTGTAGGGACTTAAATGCAAAAATCAAAGAAGAAAAGTTTGGAAATCCAAATGATAATTTGAGAACAAGTGTAGAGTTCATCAAGACCTTTCGAACGCCTCGAAAATGACTGAAATCGGAGCTACGGATCAAAAGTTATGACTATTTCAAGACTGAAGATTGAAATGAACAGCCAAAACGTTATATAACGTTTCGGAAATTTTTTTTCCGTTCTGTAACGTTTGAAATAGGCACAAAATTGGCAGAACATGTGCCTTAAAGTTGCCAGAACGTTATGTAACGTTTTAGAACGTTATATAACGTTTCGGAAAATATCTAGACAATATAACGGTCGAATTCTGACAGCTCCAATGGTCCAATTCTAGGGAAAAACGTTATGTAACGTTTTGGACAGTTATATAACGTTTTAATTGAATTTCAGCAAAGAATGCAAGTGTTTCAAGCTATATATAAAAGAGACCCTTCACCCCCTTCTTCTCCAACTAATCCTATATTGCAAAACCCTTAGTTCCACCATTGTTGAGCTTAAAACACATAGCCAAACCTTAGCTCAAAGACTCAATCTCATTGATCCTAATTATTCTAAATTCTCAAAGAGATTGTGTTGAGTGTTTATTATCTCATCATCTATTCGATTGTATTTTTTGTTACTTTATTTTTCGTTGGCTCGGTTCTCCACCGGTGTGTGTAAGCGAGACCGAGTTCGACACTCCGTGTTAGGGTTGGTGCTCCACCAGTGTGTGTAAGAGAGCTCCAATTCCGAAGTTGTAAATTCACTTGTGTTGTCTAGTGAATCGGCTCGACCTTGTTACCGTGTCGGGGGGTCGGGAGTCCCGGAGACTAGGATCGTCAATATCCGAACTCCGTTAAAATCCTTGTGTCTCTTGGATTGCTTTGTTTGCATTTTCTAAACTCTTCTCTTTAATTTCATTATTAATTTTGTTTAGAAATTGCTTGTGCTTGAATTGTTAAAACTCCATTGCAATTGCCAATTAGACCTCGGTATTTCTAGAATTGCTTAAAATAAGCCCCCCCCGGTTCTAACAACTTCCTCTATTAATGATTGGGTATTAGATACTGGATCATGTGCTCATATTTGTTCGAATATGCAGGCACTAAAGAATAGGAGGAAGTTACGTAACAAGGAAATACAACTCCAAGTTGGAAACGGAGCAAAGGTTGCAGCCGTAACAGTTGGAAATATAGAGTTGTATTTGCCTAGCGGGCTTGTATTGGAACTAGAAAATATTTATTTTGTTCCTAGCATTTCCAAGAACATTATTTCGGTCTCATGTTTAGAGACGAATGAATTCTCTTTTATTATAAAGAACAATAGTTGTTCAATATACAAAGGAGAATTATATTATGGATCCTCTTGTATGATGAATGGTCTGTATATATTGGAAATGGAAAAACCCGTGTTCAACATAACTAACAAACGACTCAAAGCGTCTCATGAAAGCACGACTTACATGTGGCATTGTCGCCTTGGTCATATAAACGAGAAACGCATCGAGAAGTTGCATAAAGATGAACTTCTTGGAAATTTTGATCTTGAATCAATTAACACGTGCGAATCTTGTTTACGTGGAAAAATGACCAAAGCGCCTTTCTCCAAAAAGGGCGAAAGGGTAAGTGACTTACTGGGACTCGTACATACAGATGTATGCGGACTTATGAGTACTTGTACAAGAAATGGTTATTCTTACTTTATCACGTTTACTGATGATTACATTAGATATGGTTATGTCTACTTGATGAGGCATAAGTCCGAAAATTTCAAAGAATTCAAGGCTGAAGTAGAAAATCAATTAAACAAGAGTATTAAAGCCTTACGATCTGATCGTGGAGGTGAATACTTGAGTCATGAGTTTATAACGTACTTAAAACAATGTGGAATAGTTTCACAACTCACGCCTCCGGGAACACCACAATGGAATGATGTTTCTGAGAGACGAAATCGAACCCTGCTAGACATGGTCCGATCTATGATGAGTAATGCCACTCTTCCGAAATCTTTTTGGGGGTACGCACTAGAAACTGCGGCACGAACGATAAATATGGTCCCGTCTAAGTCAGTAGAAAAGACTCCATACGAGTTATGGTTTGGGAAAACCCCAAATATGTCTTATCTTAAAATATGGGGTTGCGAAGTATTTGTCAAACGTCCGACATCTGGCAAACTTGATCTCAAGTCTGACAAATGATTTTTCGTAGGATATCCTAAGGAAACTAAAGGATATTACTTCTATCACCAGGCTGAGAACAAAATAGTTGTTGCTCGTATTGGTGTATTTTTGGAGAAACAATTTCTCGCAAAAGTAAGTAGTGGGAGTAATGTAATACTTGAAGAAATTCGAGATACATCGCACAATACAGTATCTGAACGAGATCAGATTAACCCACCACTTGATACATCGGTTGAAGAGCATCTGGAAGAATCAAATCCACAAGTAGTTGTGGAGGAGGTTCTAGTCCCGAGCTCAAGTACTTCAACGCAAGTTGAAGTAGAACCAAATCCGCAAATAGTTGCAGATCAAGTTCAACAATCCGAAGGTCAAGTGCTACGTAGGTCTGCAAGGACAGTCCGAGCACCCGAGAGGTACTTGGGACTGCATGAGGTATCAGTATATGATACTGAAGATCCTATGACCTATGCGGAAGCAATAGATAGGCCCGACTCTGATAAATGGCTAGAGGCCATGGAATCCGAAATACAGTCCATGTATGACAACACGGTGTGGAACCTAGTTGTGCCATTTGATGGGGTAAAATCCATAACAAACAAATGGATTTTTAAAAGAAAAACAGACATGGATGGTAAGTTGACTGTATACAAAGCACGGCTGGTAGCGAAAGGTTTCAAACAAATTCAAGGAGTTGATTATGACGAAACTTTTTCGCCCGTGGCTATGTTTAAGTCAATTCGGATACTCCTAGCAATTGCCGCATTTCATGATTATGAAATATGGCAGATGGATGTCAAAACCACCTTCTTAAATGGAAATTTAGAAGATGATGTGTATATGACACAACCTGAGGGTTTTGAGGATCCAAAGAACGCTGGGAAGATATGCAAGCTTCGTAAATCAATTTATGGATTGAAGCAAGCATCACGGAGTTGGAATCTTCGGTTTGACGAAGAAATAAAAAAGTTTGATTTCATCAGATGCGAAGAAGAACCATGTGTGTACAGAAAAACTAGTGGGAGTGCCATCGCCTTTTTAATCTTATATGTAGATGACATACTCTTAATGAGAAACGATATTCCTTTGATGCAAAAGGCTAAGTCTTAATTAAAGAAAGTGTTCTCAATGAAGGACTTACGCGAGGCTGTCTATATACTAGGCATAAAGATCTGTCGTGATAGATCGAAAAGACTTATAGGATTAAGTCAAAGCACGTACATTGACAAAGTGCTAAATAGGTTTAGCATGCAGGATTCTAAGAGAGGATTCCTGCCAATGAATCATGGTGCGCAACTTAGCAAGACCCAGTGTCTTTCGACAACTGATGAGCGAAGCATAATGAGTAGAGTGCCATATGCTTCGGCTATAGGCTCTATCATGTACGCCATGTTGTGCACTCGCCCTGATGTCTAATACGCTTTAAGTGTGACGAGTAGATATCAGGAAAATCCAGGCAAAGAGCACTGGAATGCTGCAAAGAATATCCTTAAGTACTTAAGAAGAACTAAGGATATATTTCTCGTCTATGGTGGTGACACCGAGCTCGTAATAAATGATTACACTGATACAAATTTCAAAACTGATCGAGATGATTCGAGATCACAGTCCGAATACGTGTTCTGCGACATTATCACCTGATACGAGAAATCGTAAATAGAGGTGATGTAAAGATATGTAGAGTTGACACTGTCAGCAACACAACTGATCCACTCACAAAACCTCTTCCTCAAGCCAAGCACCAGTTGCATACATCTTCTATGGGTCTGAGACACATAGGAGATTGGTTATGAGTTTTTCTTTAGATCTATGAGATTTTTGGAAATTTAGAGATTCGTGTAACTAGAGCATACGATGATTGGCTTCTAGCTTAAGTGAGAGATTGTTAGTTTGTAATAATCTAGAAGTCAATAATACGATAAATTATCATAAAGCTTTGTTCATGAATTGAGTGATTAATAAACTGTCATTTTGTTACCTTGAGTATTATTGAATTTATGAATCATTCCTTTATCTGACTTGAGTCAATAACTGGAATTGTGAAACTTCATAATACATATGATATATACTCTTAAAAGTCTCTAACCAAGGTAATTAGCAGGAACACTAATTTACCGTTACAAGGTTAGAATGTGGATTAAAAGATGGTTAAGTTTTACAAACCATAGACATGAGATGTCATTTTAATCACATAAATACATGTTAGAAGAACATGGTATTTGACAGACCTCGAATGAAACATTAAATGGAATTGTGTACGTGTCATTAATGTTTTAATTCAGTGTTGAGTTCTAAAGTATGAGGTATTCATCTTTCCTACTAAGAGATGTGTATGTGTATTAAGTTTGCAAGAATGGCACACACCTACCTTGAAACTAATCTGATACTGTGAGACGAAATAATTAACACGACTAAAATGTTTAGTGGATCATGATATTGCATAAGTACAACATCGTCTGTGTAATTGGATGGTCATAGCGCAGATGTCAGATGCCTCCTATGATTATAGAAATTAAAATGGTTTTAATTCTATTTATCAACATAACACAGATCCTATTGGGTTACACCTCATAGGAGCTAAATCAAAGAATCTTAATAATTAATTATAAATAGTTATAATTAATATTAAGATGGTTATAATTAATTATATATGATATGATTAAATTATATATGTCATATAAGATGATAAGCAAAAACAACGGTTGAATTTATAGACGTATAAGATATGTTGTATAAAATCATACCGCAACCAAACAAATACCAAACCCTGAGAAATATAATTGTTGAGAACAATTATATTTTTATGTATATTTATATATATTTGATTTAGATTTTAATTATAGATTATGGTTTTGAATTTGAAATGAAAGTCATTATCAAATTAAAACCTTAATTAAAAAAAAAAATCAAACCATGTCGACATTGACTTTTGTAATGCCGACATGGAAAATGCAAATGAAAAAGTAATGTGGCATTTGATTTTTGGTTTGTGTCGGCAAACAAATTAGAAATATGTCATCACATGAAATAAAACTTTGATATTCAATTTGTGCCTTGCTGACATGAACCAAACAAAAACAAAAGTGATGATGTGGCATATTAAAATACATGACATGGTAATGACGGCAAGAAGAAATGCAAATATCAAAGTTTGATATTTGTTATGCATGCCGACTTCACCATGGGTATTTTAGTATTTTCACTTTTTCCAAGGGGTATTTTGGTAATTTGTAACCTCTTCAATTTTAGTATAAATAGAGGGGTAGAGGGAGAGAGAAAGATATACCAAAAATCGATTCGTACTCGTTAACTCGGATTCGTATCGATAAATATACTTTCTCTCTTTCTCGGTTACGGTTATTTACGGGATTCGGAATTTTTTGCGAAAGGAGCGGTATTTCATATTTGAATAACTGCGAGTCGTAAAGATATTCATTTAGTCCTTATCTCGGTGAATAGTGTTTTTGCGGTATATCGCGACTTTCGGTATTTCTGGCAGAAGAAGTAAGTCGCTCTCTGATCGTCCTGGTGAACATCTGGTAGAGGTATCAGACGTCTGATACTCCGAGGAGAAGAGCGTATGTGATTCGGCCGTCCGAGTCTTCTGCGGTCCAATTCGAATTTGGATCAAGGTATTAATGTTATATTAATATATTTAATTTGTAAGTAGATTAAAGTTTTAGAATTCAATTAAGGAGTAGATCTGTTTAGGGATTAAGTAGGGTTTTGATGTTAGGGATAAACGGGAGGTGGACACCATTTGTGGTTTATCCGACATACCCCGTTTAATCCTCGGCTTAAGTCAGACGTAAAATTTTTGTTTTACGGTATTTCCGCTGCTTAGGCCAATTGACGGATTTTGAACTATTCGTAACCCAACAGTTAGAGCATGTCACTGCCTATGATTAGGAATATACAGTGATTGTTTCTTTAAATAGGATATATACTGATTACTGACTATAATAGGAATATAATGTGATGGTAGTTAGATTAAGATAGGGAGAAAATGTATTCCCTTTTCTAATTTAAAGAGGGGGATACAGTGGTGCATGTGAAGGCAAATGGTACCGGTGACTTTGCAGAGGTGCAAGATGCAATCGAAATTGAGAGGGGAGGTAGCGCAGTTGGCTAGGAGAAAAAGTTTCAGGATTGTTCTACTCAAAGGTCGAGAGTTCGATTTCTCTCTCACGACTTCGCAGCTTCTGCGAAGGTTTCAAAAAAAAAGATGCAATCGAAACGGTACCACTCAGAAATGTTGTTCGCACAATCATTCTCATCTCCCCTGGAGTGTACCGCGAACCAGTTTATGTGCCAAAAAGAAAGAATTTCATCACTTTTCGTGGGCTTCAGCCAGAGACCACTATCATTTCGTGGGACAACACCTACAACCCTATCAATCATCACCAGGTACTTTAATTTTCTCCGTCTTACATTTGAGACTTTAGAGTAGAGAGTCCTATTATTTTCTTTTTTTCCTTTGAGATGTTCTAGGTAAACGTCACATGTCAAAGATTGATTTCAGTTGTATTTAGCAAAATAATTGTGCTGCGTTTGGCTCTTGTATTAGTTTCTATTTTAGTTAAGAGGACAAAAATTATGCTGCGCGCATTCTATCTAGAACTACAAGTTTCTCTACAAGTTTCTTATAATAATTTAGATCATGCATAAGCTTGTGTAATAAAAAACATTGATTAGCAGAATGAAATGCTCTTCGTCGTAGTATAATATTTTGTGACAATTTCATCCCTCTGATAGATATTTCATCTGCAATTGTAAATTTTTAAGTGAGCAAATATTTTCAACAACTTCAGAAATTCATTTGGAGGGAGAAAATTGTCACAAAATCAAAGTTTGGGAATTGGGAGGGTAGTGTTTGTCAAAACATGAAAGTTTGGGTGTGTGTGTGCGGAGGCATTACCTCTGAATTGAATGATATTCAAATGTGAGTCCTGAGTCATCTTTCAATTTTTGTAGATGCTTTGTAGAAGCCGAACAATTTCTCTTGCACTCTTTTCTTGATCCGAACCCAGAAGAGCCGTGGCTTCTACAAAAAAGGACTGAAAATTCTAACCTCTGTAGCAATTTTTGGAAGTTTCCACACATGATATCTATATTTTTGCATACACTTCATAATTTACATCAGATAGAGCCGCTGAGCTTCTCAGGCAATTTGGTTCTAATTCTGATGCTTCTAGTTTAGTTCTAAAATCTAGAAGAGGTAGGATGGACAAATTAATATGAAGATGACAAAAGTAGAACAAATAAATGGCAGGAAGTTGAAGTTGCATTGGTGCATCAAATAAGGTCGCGGTTTTTATACGCATGAAAGCCCAAAATTTATCCTAAAAATAATTCATTACTCACTATATCATCATTGGAGTTTGGGCTTTGAACAACCTTGGCCCATGAACAGATCCTTTTAGTCTTAAGGAATAGCGCTAGAAGAGTGGTAGAAGAGTGATATGAATAGAATAGTGTGATTTTGGAAGAATGGTAGAATAGGGTAATCTCGATTATTCGAAAAAAATGTTGTTTGACAAAAAGCTAATTGGAATAGTGAATAAAAAATTGTATATAAAAATAAGGATATGATGAAAAGTCCAAAATACCCTCTATGAGTAGTTCATCTTTTTTGTCCATCTCTCCTCTCGTTTTATCCGTTGAGCTGTTTTGTTGGATAATATTTTTGAATAATTTGATTACACTAATTTTATATTAATTTTATCCCATATTGTTAGATTTTTCAATTTTATTTTGGAAAAATAAAATTGAACGGCACACAATAAAATTACATATTAAAGCATTACAATAAATAGTAAATTGTTAAGTAATTTAAAATAAAATTACATATTAAAGCGTTACAATTTTTGAAAACCTTAAACCATTCGATTAGACAGTACTTCATACCTCAAACCATTTGATTAGACAGTAACAATTTTTAATTTCATCCCATCATTTATCTATTCAAGCAAGCATTAACATAACAACAATCAGATCAACAATAATCGGGTCCACAATAATCATGTTAAACAGTTCTTCAAACCTGATCAGAATACAACCAGATCACACAGAATCGAACTCACATACAGAACCGACAGTCCATTATGATTCAAGGATATAAATGCCAGTATTAATATGGTTTTAATCCCAACAAATCAATAGTACTACTACAATAGTAACATCAAATGGCTGCCAGCAACAACTTTTATACTTTAATTTTAATGCTACCAAGTTATAATCCATCATCTAGCAATGGAACCCATACCCAAATAGTTCAATATTAATAGCTTAATTCAATTTCATAGAAACTGGCACAAAAAATACTCAAATTGACATGAATAGTATTCCATACCAGAACTGGCACCATTATAATTTATCAGCACTGTCAGAATCAAGCCAGAAACGTAAAATTAACAACAAGATAAATTACAAACACTAACCAGAAATTGAAAGTAAAAACGTGATAATGAGAAGATAAAACATATAATACCTCTAATTGGGATAAACCCCTCTAAACTCTTTTCCTATTACCAGCAAAACCCGTCAGCCATTATCTCTTTGCTGTTGCAAAATTTACATGCATGATTCAACTACGAAACTTGAAAAGATGCAATCGTCGATCCACCTTTGCTCCCCGATATCTCTCTTGCTCCGGATCAATTCTTCTTAAAACAACTAGGGTTTGATCCAAGGAATCAAAAGTTCTCATGTTGGATGTCAAACGAATCGTTGGGAGGAGGAGAACTCTATTTGAAAGTTCATTTTCTACGAGTTGCTGTCTGCTAGACGAGATCGGCAATAGGAGGAAATCGGAGGAAACAAGAAGGGAGAAGGAGGGAAAGTACGGGAGTCAGGAGAGAGAAAACATAAAAAAGAAAAAAAAATTGTCGCTGAGGGTAATTTTAGAATTAGATTTTCATCTGAGAGCATACCAAACAATCTAATCCGATATTCCATTATACAGATGGTATACCGGAAGAGCTTTTTCTGACCTCTATTCTAATTCTTAATTTTGTGTTTGGCATTTATGTATGATGGAATAGTACGTTATTCCGGTATTCTGTCCAAAACTTCAGTTGCCAAACAGACCCTAAGCGAATAGCGACCTTTTGTCCTTCTTGACTTCAGTCGGTCGATCGACGATCGTCGACATTTCAGTACGCCATTCGGATAAGTACAATTAGAATGAGAATCTTGGAAAGTTCTGCATTGGAAAAGAAGGTTTTTTTTTTTGTCGGATTCTTAAAAAGTAAAAGTAAGAATTATATTTACGTATGATATATCGGATACGTATATCCGGAATATATTCGGATATGATATTTTTTGAAATACGTATTTGATAAGTCGTGTTATGTATTTATGACGTGACGTATCGAGATTGACATATTCGATTATTTTATTCACTTTGACTTTGACCAATGAATTCAATTTTCGATACGCCTCGATATACTCTATGTGACAAACTCTATATGGCAATCATGTTTTGTAAAATCGTTGATAATTTTTGTTATATCGCTAGAAAAATAACTGAAACATGAAGCATGAATGAGATTCGAATCTAAGACAAACTATATTATTATTTTTTTATTAATTTGTTTATTAAATTATAATATTATTAATTATTTTTAATTAAAATTTAATATATATAGTTGCACTTGTATCTAACAATTTTTGAAATCGTCGTATCACCGCACTTGTATCATATCTGATACGATATTCGCATCCGTACTCGTGCAACACAAGTCTGAACGCCACGTCCGAACGTGTTACACTCACAACATTCAGATGTGAACGTCGTTTCGAAATTTTGCATCATACTTAATTATTTATGTCGTTTAATTTACATCGTGAACGCATAAATTTAAACTGAACTTGACGCAGAAAAACAAAATCATTATTGTCAAATTCTTAAAATTAGAAATTTTTTTGTCTAACAATCATACACGTTACACCATTGACCATTTAAATCTAGCAAGATAATCGGAAAGGATACTTTTGTCAAAAAAAAAAAAAAATGGAACCTTGAAGAGGAAGCAGGCGACAGCCGACAGGAGCAGTGGATTCTCAGTTCTCACTACCATCAGAAAAATTTACGAGATTAAATCATTAAATTAATCGAGTTATCACAATAATTCCTCCCTCCTTCCTTCGTGCGAGTAGCTTGAGAAGCCCTTGTTCCCACGAAACCGCACACCTCCTTTCTTCCCCCACGAAACCCCCACCGCATCACCTCCCTGCGACGCAAAGCAATTCCAAACCCAATCCCCAATCCAATTTCAACACAAACTCAACACAACCTTCATTTTCTTAAACAAACAAGCCACCATTCCTAATTCCAACATAAACAACAACGGAGAGAGATGGATGCTGCCAGTACTTCCAGTAATGCCAGGTGGGTCCCACAAGCACAGGGACCGGAGATAGCCTTCTTCGACACCGAGACCACCGTGCCTTCACGCAAAGGAGAGAGTTATTCATTGCTGGAATTTGGGGCGATTCTCGTTTGCCCTAAGAGACTGGTGGAGGTGTTTAGTTACTCCACTTTGATCAAGCCCGCCGATTTGGATGCCATCTCAGTTGCTTCCGTCAGGTGTAATGGCATATCTCGAGAGAAAGTTGCATCGGCACCGACTTTTGCTGATGTGGCTGATACTGTCTATGCCATTCTTCATGGTTTGTTTCCTTTTTCACTTTTTTTTTGCGTGTGTGAGTGTGTCTATGTTTATTATTAAGTGAATTCTTGTAATTTTGTGAAATTTAAAATGGAATTGCTTCACAAACTAGAAAGCAACAGTAAAACGGAGAAACTTGGTCCAACTCCAAAATTCAAATGCAACATAGTACTATAACTAATAGTATATCTCGGAAATTCCTTACTTTTTCTTTTCTTCTTTGTACTTTTGTTCTTCTGAAATGCAAAATACTGTATGATGTTGTGTATATGCAGGGAGAGTATGGGCAGGCCACAACATAGTGAGATTTGATTGTCCAAGAATAAATGAGGCCTTTGCTGGGATTGGTCGGCCAGCACCGGAACCAAAGGGCTTGGTAGACACCTTACCACTGCTCACTCAGAGGTTTGGTCGGAGAGCTGGTAATATGAAGGTACCTGACTTCATCTTTTAATTAAGGGGTGTTTTTTTTTTTTTGCAAAAAGAAAAAAAAAACTTAGATTTCTGTTCCTTCCTTATTAGGGAATTTTCAGAATTCTAATTATTGGGTTAGAAAATAAACTTAGAAACTTTAATATAAGGTTTTGAAGTTCTGTCAAAATGAAATTTTGGTTATGCTAAAATACAGCTTGAGGGCTTAAGTATTTATCTTTGCAAGGAAGTTTTCATTTATTTTTTTTTTTCAATATGATGAAAAGGTAAGGTACTTTTTGCAGTTTTATTATGTACATCGTCTTTGTTGTGCATATCCTTCTCCAACACGATTTTCTTGTTGAAAGTATACTGTTAAAAATAATTAAGGATATAATAATGTTGGAACTCAATGATGTTTATTTGCAGATGGCTAGCTTGGCAACTTATTTTGGTCTTGGACGGCAATCACATAGGTAATAGAGGCACTTTTACTATTATTTTCTTTGGTCCTGTATCTATGTTGTGTTTTTAACCTGATCAATTTAAATGACAGGAGCTTGGATGATGTGAGGATGAATCTTGAAGTCGTTAAACATTGTGCTACTGTGCTTTTCCTTGTAAGTAGTTTCCCTTACTACCCAATGTGTTTGTCATGGAGTCCCTTTCATGGAAACACTTCAAACCTCAAAATGTGACGAATGTTACTTAATGTAAGAAAACTCGCAGACTCCTGTATCAAACATGGATAATATCTCAAGTAACCATGCATAATTTCAACAATGTTACTCTTATTCTAAATCATTTCTTTCAGTTAGTTTTTCATTTGGTTTCTTTTGAAGAAATTAGAAAGCAAGCGGTCTAGGTGTGTTCAGTTTTTTAGAGTGTTGTTCCATTTCACATTCTGAATGGGTATGTGAACCTTTTCTGGTTTTGAAGGCCACAGATGAAAAAATGCTAACACAATTATGTTTTCCAGGAAGCAAGTTTGCCGGAGGTGCTATCTGCCGCTACACCAATAGATGAACTTCCTATTACTAGAACTGATACAAACCTGACTGCATCATCTAATGAAACCTCAGTACTAGTAGCACACATAGAAGAAATGAAACTTGACGGCGGCTCAAGTTCTAGTACAACACCATCTTACACCACAATACCAATCGCTGAAGGCTCAAGTGGTTTGTCAGGCTACCTAGAACCTGATGAGGTTTTGACCCAGCATATTACTATTTCCGCCCGCCCTTTTGGTCAATTTGTGAAGGCTGTTGTATTCCACAAGGATGTGCCGCTACGTTTGTGTTGTACCAATTTAAAACTATGTTTTGGTGTTAGCACAAAATTTCTGGATAATGCTGGGCGACCAAAGCTTAATATGGTGGTGGAAATACCAGAAAATTTGTGTAAAGTATTAGAAAAATGTGATGAGCTCGCACTTAAGATGTCTCAGGAGGCAGGAAGCATTTCTCAGTGGAGAACTCTGGTGAAGAAAAATGGTTACGTTAATCTACCGACTGTTCGTCTAAAGTATGTTTTCATATCTGCCATTTTAGTATTTTTTGGAATGGGTAGATTTTATGGGAGATCACTAAACTTTGTACCAAATCCACATTTGGTCACTAGACTTTGAATTATCCATTTTTAGTCATTGAACTTTTAAATATCTCCAAATTTAGTCACTCCTTTATATTTTTCACCAAAATTTTAAGAAAAAATTGCTTTAAAATGCATTTTTTTCTACTAAAATCTTCATAATAATTAATCTTTGAAATATAGTTGTTATTTAGGCGTCATGTTAATTTTTCGTTAATTTCTTTTATGAAAATAATGAGGGAGTGACTAAATTTGAAGATATGTCAAAGTTTAGTGACTAAAAATGAATAATTCAAAGTTCAGAGATCAAATGTTGATTTGATACAAAGTTTAGTGACCTTCCGGAAAATTTACCCTTTTGGAATTGGAAGTTTACAATAATGCTACAGTATAAATTCTTATGTTACCAGCAGCAACCCGAAATACAGAATTAGTGCTAGTTGAAATGTTGAACTGTAGACCCTAAAGGAATAATATTGATAGAAAACATCACATACCGAATAATGACACAGTGGTGGATACAGGTTGAAATGCTTGGTTTTGTATTGTATACCTCTTTTGTGCTTGCATCAGCTCTGATGCTTGTCATCTCTAATATATTGAATAAAGAAAGTTACTTGTGATACTTTTTTTTGTAGCATACCCACAGTGCCGAACGGAGACCATGCCATTTATTCGGCAGAGATATATCAGAGAGAATCGTCTGGCACTATACAGAGGCTTGTTTTTACCAAGGTTGATGCATCAGAACTCGATTCTCTTTTCATCCCTGGTAATACATTAGATGCATTCTTCGATTTAGAGGTGTATGACTACCAACAAAATGCTGGTATAAGATTGGTGGCCAAGAGGCTGGTTTTAAATTCCAAGTGACTATTGTTGAATCGGCTTTTGGATTGTAAAGTGGTAACACATGACATTAATGCAACGCCTGTAAATTGAATACTAATTTAGGTTTTATCTTAGGATTGATTGTTCTTGTGCGAGTTGAAAGACTAATTAATTGTAAGTAGAAGAGACACTGTTAACTAGTGTTCTCTGTTCTTCTCTTGTAAATAAATTTATTTGCAGTTTATTTGGCAATTTCTTTCGGACTTCCTTTTCTATAAAATCTTTTTTCAGACATTTAAACCTAGTATCTATAGTTCAAAGGTGATGCGTTTATTTTTGTTTTCATAGTGTACTTATATCAAGTGAAAATATATATAATATTTCCTGAACAATGTATTTTAACTTTTGGATCTTTTAGAAACTAACTTGCTCCAGACTCGTAAAAGCTGGCAAGACTTGTCAAGTTATCAGTGACAGATTGAAATCGTATGTGACAGTTCATGAGTTGGTAGCTCGTTCGTTTCGAAGACTAGTTTAGCTTATACGGTTTCCGGACAGATCTTAGCATCGGACGGTCTTCCTTAGTTCCTTGCATTTTATGAAAAATTCACTTTCAAAGACACCGCAATTAATGTGGAGTTTTGTAAGAAAAGGGGCTAGTATTTCAAAATTCTGAAATTTGATTTTTTTTGTTTTTTGAAATGTTGAGGGATTACACTGATTATACTCTAAAATTATATTCGGCACTTCAAAATTAATCAGTTTTTTCTTAAATGTTGACGAATTACACTGTGATTACAATATAGTTCAAATATTATTTTTGCACAAAAATAGTTTTTATTCAAGTTTCTTTTTACATTGTGGAATATTAAAAGGATGTCATCTTCTGCTTGAATATTGAATTTTATTTAATACTTTTATTTTGACTTATAAATAAAAAAAATATAACTATTACTTAAGAGAAAAATTCAGAAGGAAAATGTGATTTTCGTTCATGACGAAGAAAGAAATAATTTAAGAAAGATGTTAACGGTAACGCAAATCAAATTATAAATGTGAGTCGGGTCGGGTCATATTTTAATTGATATTTGTTTCATATATCTATACCATAATTGTATATGCTGGTCTCTATGTGGTTGGGTTGTATTTTAACCGATATTTTTTTTCCAAATATTTATACTCAATTTATCGATTATGTAAATTTAATTCATATCCAATTCAATAAGATTTGAATCTATTACTCATTTTCATTTACTCTTCGGATTGGGTAGAGTTAGTGGAACGAAGTTTAGTGCTGCGCGGCACTGTGCTGGACGAGATTCGAACCGTCTGTACTCATTTCGAGATGCGTGATCATTAGTCTAAAAACTCTCATGAATGTCACCGAGTGCTCATCAGCGCGCATAACGCGTGCTGTGCGGTAAACAATCTTCCAGAGTTAGTGGGGTATGCGGGTTGCGTAAACATCCCTACTTTTTAGGAGCTGCATTGTTTCATGTACGCACTTAATTTTAGACTGTTTGTTTTTTGAAATTTTATTTAATAAAACTAAATGTAACCAAAAACTCGTTAATTTTGTGTTTATGATATGTGTACAAAGCACATTACATTACAAATATGTTTGCTTGAATCTATCCAAGATGATTACGTGCTCACATGAAAAAAAACCCAAATTAACAGTCAAATATTTGCCATGAGCTGCCCGATTTTCCAGAAATTGCCATCGGAAGTAAATAATTATTAGTATAATAAAATAATACTAAAAAACACGCGGATATAACATTAAAAAAACATCGTATACACGACAAGTAATAGTGTAATACTTCATGCTTTCGTACACGGAATAAATCTTATAGGTAGGGCCCACTAATCAGTAAAAGTGGGCCCAGCACAGTGATCCAAAACTATGTAAATCAGTAAAAGTGGGCCTGGTATATATAGTGATCCAAAACTATGGTTGTTGCGGAAGAACAAGAATTAACTTGATCACACGCTTCCCAACTTCCCTCCTATCGTACGTTATGCTAAAGAAAAACAACATTTAAGAGAGAGACGCATTGCGTACGAAAAAGATGAATATATATTAAGAAACAATAAAATGACATGACAAAGAAATAAGTAAGAACAGATAACTGCAAAAGAGACAGCGAGAGAGATAGAGAGAGAGAGAGATGGCTAGTGTTGCAACAATAGCTCCTCTGTTTGTGCATCATGGAAGAACCACCACGGAAAGATGGCGAAAGAGGGGAAACCACCGGGTGATTGCCTTGAAAAGCTCTAATTATGGAAATTTAGGAAGGTCTCGTGGTGCAAACTCGACCTTTTCTTCTTCGACAAAAGGGAACACTGTAACTTATTCCTCTATTATTTCCAGCAATATCCCCCTCTATGAATCCCCAGAGGTAGACTTGATTGATACATTTGAATTCATTACTTATGTAGTACAACTTCAATAAGTTTTAGGGGTATGATTGGTAACTCTTTTGACATCATAACATGAGTTGGTGGTTAAACTATTTTCTTTTTTTTTTCCTTTACATTTGGCATGATAGCGTTTACTTTTGTTAGTCGTGATATTTGACTTCTACTAAAATGTTCTTTGTTGGGAAAATTATTACACAACCTGCCTATTATATATATAGGTTTCCTTTGATGAATACCTTCAAGATCGGCCAAGGGTACTCGGAGCCGTTTTCCCCGCTCATCAGGGAAGCAACAGACTAAATGAAGTGAGAATAGATCTTATTCTTTCCTCTTTTTTGCTATACTTAATCCAAGATATACCAGATTGATATAGGTGCTATGAATTGTAGGAAGAATGGAAAATTCAAATGGCACCGAAGCAATTCCTCTTCGTATCAGCATGCATGGTGATTGTGATGCGTGCGAGATGCAAAACACATGGTAAAGAGTACCCATCTACTGTACCAGATCACGCAACAAGTGTTTTAGAATTGCAAGTAGTAAGTACAAATGCATGCAAATTGGAATTCAGACATTTATTAGTACCAGTCAACATTGTACTCAGATCTCTCCATGACATATTGGTAAATGATTTTCAATTGATTTGACACAGACAAAATGGGAACTGAAAGGCTTAAGTAGCCCATCTATGCCATCCCAATTTACTCTGTGCGTGAAAGGTACACTTTACCCTGAGAGGACAGGAAAACAGAGTCACTTAAAGGGACATGTAGAGCTTGGCATAAGTTTGGTACGACAACCACTACTCGGTTTAATTCCTGATAGTGTGCTTGAAGGCATGGCTGAGACAGTAAGAATCAATATGCTCCCCCATTTCTCTCTCTTTTATCAAGGACTAGTTTTGAAAAGAAAATTTATTTTCCTTTTGGAACATTTTGTACATGGCAGATTTTGAGAAGCTTGGCAGAGGAGATGAAACATAGCA
This sequence comes from Eleocharis quinqueflora, assembly GCA_964058865.1. NCBI lineage: Eukaryota > Viridiplantae > Streptophyta > Magnoliopsida > Poales > Cyperaceae > Eleocharis > Eleocharis quinqueflora. The sequence continues at coordinate 76,769 of CAXKVX010000088.1, read as the reverse complement.
TGGATGTTTGCTTGCCAAAAGATTTTAACAATTTCAGAAGAGAAAGGCTTACAGTGCTACAACAATCATCTCGGCATAATAGTGGTTCCAGGCCAATAAAAAAACTAAAATAAGATTGTTGAAGTTGTTGTACAGATTCATTTGCTCTTGTTCAACTTTTTTTTCCCTTCGTTTGTCTTACTTTATTCTTCTTCAAAATAGTCTTGTGTCAATGTCTATTTTCAGAATTAACAATCATATTCTCAATGAACAACCCTTGATCCCTCGGTACAGTAATAAATAATACCATGCTTTTTAGATCCTGTACCAGTCAGATCGCCAATCAAGAGAAGAAGATGTTTCCCCAAAATATATAGAACAAACTTTCAACATGCACATGATATTCAATATAGAAGAAACTATATATCATTATATTTAAAAATATTTTGACATAAGAACAGCTTTCCACTAGGTCAAATCTCCAGTTTATCAGTCTCCGATCTACGGTAACATCAACTGTTCAACTATACAATTGCTATAATTCAATCTATACAACAAGCTATATAAAAAGCACCTAAACTAATCTTCAAGTGACCTCTTTCTAGCCCTCAAATTTCTTTCCAGGCTGTTCGGTAATGGAGGCGTTCTCCCTCTACGAAACAGAACAGCAAGTGCTTTCATCTTCTGACAGATGTCAAAAACCTATAAAATTGTGGGAAAAGTTAGTTTATACTGCTAGTATAAATTTATACATATTTACAAAATGTGAAAGTAAATCATATGAAAGAATAATAAATTGAGTACTCACAGATGATGCCTCGAGCTCAGCAATTCCTTCACATCCCTGACCGTCTCCTTGAAGAATATCACAGTACTTTACTGCATCATTTTCATCTTCAAAAACCTATAATAAAAGGTTTTCATTACAGCATGAGCTTACATGAAAATAAACACAATTTGGCAAAATATTATGTCAGTAGATTCTATATGTTCCAAACAGGTATCCAATCACGACTTTTACTGTGACGAAGCTCATCCATTTGCTTACAATTGGCTTGGGTTAACTCCCTTGAATGGAGACAATGCACAATTAGAAATTCTTAGTACAAATTGTGTCGTGCAAATCGGCAAATGGCAGCTAAACACTCCTTTCGAGACCGGACTTTATGGTTTTGACAACTATCTAATCAGACGAACCCTCAATTTTGTAATCTGAAGTTCTGAACATCAAGGGAGATTTATACCATAATTGCCCTTGTGTGTACACAACTACACATTGAACAAGTTAACAGATCCACTGGTAGACTGGTAAACAAAAATTTCTTCAACAAGCATGGCAAAGCCAACGGTAAAGGATTAAAACTTACAAGAACTCCATCCCTAATGTCTTCAACAAGCATGTTAAATCCAACGCCTGAATTTCTAGTCTTGGTTCCCGATCCCCATTCCTTAGACCCTTTAGAGAATAGCATGCCCAGTTCTTTTTCCACTTCACTGTATTATACTTAACAATGTCACTACACAATAACCAAAGCCACTAAATTTCATCAGAAATCAAACATGCAAGTAGACAAGCCCTGACCTGCGATTCTGCCGGGTTTTCATTGTCCATAGATGATTGTCTCTTTGAGTAAGCACATAAACAGGTTTCGGGTCTTCCCTCCATGGATTCTTCTCCAATACTACAAAAGCATAGAAAATAACACCACTTCTTAAATTTTGAGATTGCAAAGGACAACATTCTGAAATCTAGACAGAGAAGAAAGGAAGAAATTCAATTACCATCGTAGCTCATAGAATCGATTGATTGAATTAGATTACGACGCATATCATAAGCGCGAGAAGAAACGCGCCTGACAAACTCTTGCGAACTCCCCGGTATGCTCCCATCCATGCCTAAAGCTCTCTCCACCTCCACCTCCTCTTCATCCTTCTCTCCTCTATCTCCAGAGGATGAAGGCAAGCAACTAAGGATTGTGGAAGACATGGATCTGCTACCGCCGTAGTTTCTCAAATCGAGAAAAACAGGGGAGGAGAACTTGGAAAGGAGCCGGCGGTTCGTGTGGACTAGAGAGAGAAGAGAGGAGGGCTTCGTTGCGGCGGATCTTACTGCCGGAAGCTTGATCGGTGCCGGAGAAGGTAGAGTCGCCATTTAATTTTCGTTTTTCTTTTCCAGTTTCTTTGGAGGGAAGGGTTTATGATCGAAAAAAGATCTTTTATTTTTTATATTTATTTATGAGGTAGTAAGAAAAAGAAGTGACGAGTTTGAGCTTTTATACTGATTCAGATCTTTTGTGACGCGAAAGTAGGGTTCAGGTTCATACGTGTGGTCCCATTTGCCACACTAACAAAGTATAAGATTCTTTGTGACGACATGAAGGATTCTATGGTTGGTATTGTATGGATCTATGTTGCACGGGTGTGGTTACGAATATCGTATTCGATTCGGTGCAGAGGCGAAAATACGTCATTTAAAAAAAAACTAGAATACAAAAATATATAGAATAATAAAAAAATCACATTATATATTAATATGTTTTTTTTTGCATTCAACTACCACTATAAATACATATTATTCAGTATTTTGTTCTAAAATAATGATATACATTGTTGTGTAGGTTTTAGAAGTAATTATAGTTAAATTATGTTTGTTTTGTAAGAATCCATGATACTACTCTAATTTAGTATATTTTACTACAGAAATCAAGAAATTTAATATCCTAGATGATAAGTCAAGATTGGAAAACTCTTTTTTAACTTTTTAAAGCACTTTGAATCATCTTAATTGGAGTTCGTATGAAGATGTGATCAAAATACTGAACGCAGTGCACTGAAAAATATCTCAGTCGTATTGTACCGTATTATGTGCCGTATCCCGACCGTATCCTACCGTATCATGTCGTATCACAATATTAAAATAATACGATACGCCACATGGAGTATCCGGTACTTATCGCACACATATCTACGTCGGATACGTATCCGATACGCGATGCGGCAAGATTTTGATGTATCCGGACAACCTAGGTATGCTACTGTGTTGTACCGTCCAACACAGTAGCGGACGGTCCGAATTAATCGCCAGCGATGAAAATCAAGAGAAGTGTTTAGACTTTAACACGAATCTTAAAGCAAATAAAGAAGATCGATTGACTCTGATACTGTACTACACACGATACTGCACAGTCAAAGAAAAATGTTGACTACGGAATCTGAATATGAATGCACGCTAACGGGAAACGTAGAGCCGTACAAGCAATGAGACAGTATAGACAGTCAGACACGTCACTCGAACTATTTTTTTTTTGGGTTATCCTTTTTTCCTATAAGTCTATAACACAATAGTAATGAACTAATAATATCTTCCGAATTTACAATATGTTATAAAAAATATTATCCAACTTAATATTTTGAATTTTAATTAAACACACTATAACACCAGTCATCTTGAAAATAAAACATTCAGTTTTTCGTATTTTCAAAATTTTAAATTTTATTTCATGTTCAATAACTTCGAGTTTTGACATAAAAAAGAACCCAAAAATGATCCGCTTGGGCAGAAAAAAGATTGGAAAAAAGAGCAAATAAAGGATCGGCTTTATGGAAAAGAAACAATATAAATTTCATCAGCCCAGTTGTAACCGGCCCATTAATCCTTATTAACAAAGAAACAAGGCTTGTTTTTTCTCTTCCTGATTTATCAGAAGGGGAAAAAAATGTAACGAGTCTGAAGAGTAAATGCAAAAAAGACAAAATAATGATACATCATATCTGCCTTTTTTAAGGACAAGATTTGTTTGGCTTGCATACCAGAGAAACACATTTTAATTTCCTGTCAAGATTTGTCATGACCTAATTTCTTCGTTCTAATAAAATTCATTCATGAAATTTGATTTGATTCTGTGACGTACCAGCAATTTAATAATTTAATAACAGCATTTACAAGCCCAGAAAGGCCCAGTACAAACGAGCCTATCCATCAATCTATGAGGCCCATGTTTCTATTGATAAAGATGTGTAAAAAGCAAACATGCCACCTTGCTCGGCACCTGTCATGCAAGCAACAGCCTCCCAGCTGCAACATCACACGTGTCCCCAATATCTATCCTCGGTTACTTACTCCATTCAAAATCCTTCTAGACTCATCTCACACTTGCATATATTTTGATTTGTCATATCAAAAACCAAACCAAGCTCACTGGTGGTGCCAATCTAAACCAAAGAGAGATAGAAACTGTACTAAACAAAGAACTGGGAGATTAGGTTGAAGAGAAGGAAACTAACAAGCAGAAATGAAGGGTTCCAGGAGAGTAATTGCTCCATTGGTGATACTTCTTGGGTTGTTACTTGTTGCCGCAGCGGTCGTGGTGACGAAGGTAGACAAGGAGGAGACCGAGGACGAGTCGTGGACCAACTGGGCCAAAGAAAAGATCACTGAAGGGTTGGGATTTAAACATCAAACCGATGAAGATGAGGTCGGGAAGAAGGCCGGGGAGGCCATCAAATCCACCCGAGAGAATGCGCAAGAGACCGTCAATGGTGAGTTTTGCTGTTCTTTTCTGGTTGTCCTGTGTTCTCTCTTGTTTTTGTTAACAACAATATAATGAATAATTAATATTGACAATAAAAAAGTTGACTGTGAAAGATATTGTTGTATGTAAATTAATATGGTGGTATTTGTGGAGTATATGCATGTTAATTATGTGTACGACTGGTGACAAACACATGCGAGCCGATTTTCTTTTTGGGGGGACTGTTTAATATTGTGCAGTAAATGACAAGAAAAAGTTTATGAACTTCATATATAAATTCTATACACTGTGCAAAGAACATTGCATATAATGTAGATGATTTTTGGGCCCCTCTCTTTTCTCTATTTTTTATTCTTTTGAAACCTCTGTTTCATTGATTTATTTGACACCATGATTTTCTATTTTATTACAGATAAATCAAAACAAACAAAAGAACACGCAAAAAAGGGCACTGAGAAAATTGAGGTGGTGACCTCAGGTAATCTCTAGTTTTGATATTTCTTTTGATCATTGTCAACTAATCAACTAATAATACAATAATCTCATCATTTTTTCTGAAGATGTCATAAATTGATCTAAATATTCAAAACTTAACAGAGGCGGGAAAGCAGGCAGCTGAGAAGGCAGAGAAAACAAAAGAAACTGCCAAGCAAACAGCAGAGGAGACAACAGAGGAAGCTGAAAAGAAGGCTGGAGAAGCAAGTGAAAAAATGAAAGAAGCGAATAAGAGGACCAACGAGAAAGCCGGAAAAGCACAGGAAAAGATGGATGAATCGAAAGAGGCGACGAAGCAGAAGGCTTACGAGGGTTACAAAACAACAAAAGAGACGGCAAAGGAAGCAACCGATAAGGCGAGTGCGAAAACAAAGGAAGCAACCGATAAGGCGAGTGCAAAAACAAAGGAAGCAACGGAGAAGGCCAAAGAGAAGGCTGGGCAAGCAGAGGGAAAGATGGAAGAATCGACGGAAACAGCAAAGCAAAAGGCGTATGAAGGTTATGAAACAGCAAAAGAGAAGGCGAAAGAGACGGTTGATGCCGCGAAGGAGAAGGTAGTCACAGCGAAGGATACTGTAGTTGGCGATGGGCAGAAAAGAGAGGAGCTCTAAATCTCTTTGATTTCTTCATATCATCTTTTCCTCCCTTCTGTTAAAACTGTTGAAATATTAAACTTTAGTTATATACTTTATAATAAAGTATAGTTAATATAGTTAATAGAATAAGTAGTGAAACTTCAATATTTCAGCGGTTATAGAATTTTGGACTGATTGATAAGGGAATATGGAAGGTCAAATGTTATCTGTTTTTGTTTTATGACCTATGGATAGAAAGCGCTGGAAGTCTAGTTTCTGATGGTACAAATTTTGAAGCGTTTGGAGTTTTCTACAGAGAGTTATGACTGTTTTGATCAAGTTGAAACTGTTGTTGTTTAGTATTTCATCTTTACTACGAATTTTCTAGATATTTTCGTTGTTTTAACCTATAAAAATAGAGTTGTAATCTGTTGTTTGAGATGTAAGAAAGATACAAGAATTTTTAATAGAAAGAAAGCTTGTTTTATTCATTTCTTCTCTTATCTTAAAGTGTGAATTCATCATTATCTTTTAGGGAAAATTGTTTATTTGTCACTTCAAAATTGAGAAATTAGCAAAATGCCACAAAGTTTAAAATTGACAAATTGTCATTAAATTTCTAATCAAATTATTTTACTGTCATTTCTATCTATAAAATTAATTTAAAAAGACATAGGGTCGTTTGGCACTCCAAGGAATAGCCTATTTTTTGAAATAGATTTGCTATTCCAAAAATTGAAAGTGCTAAACACGGTTTAGTATTTTGGAATAGAGCTGGTTTTAGCTAATTCGTTATACCATCCATATGGTGGTATAGCCGGTTTAGCAATTGTGGAATAGACTTCGGTTTAGTATTAGCATATTTTAATAGTCGGTTTACTATTATTATTATTCATTAGTGTTATTAATATATTATTATAATATTATTATTATATTTTATTTTATAATTATATTATCATAAAATATAATTATATTATTATATATTATTATAATATTATTATAATATTATTATTATAATATATTATTATAATATTATTATTATAATATATTATTATAATATTATTATATTATTATAGTAATATTATATTTATTGTTATTATTATATTATTATATTAATAATATAATATTATAATATTATAATTATAATATTATAATATTATAATAATATAATTATATTATTGCAATATTATTATATTATTATATTTATTGTTATTATTATTTATAATAATATAATATTTAATAATAATATAATATTTAATAATAATATAATAATATTATTATAATATAATAATTATATTATTAGTCTTAATATCACCTTTCAACTATTCTATTTCAAATCACAAGTGCCAAACAACATTGAATAGTCTATTATATCTCTCTTCCAAAATCACATTATTCTACTTTTTTTAGCTATTCTAGCTCTATTCCTTGAAATGCCAAACGGACCCATAATTTTCTAAATGTCCAAGATACCCCTCCTTCCTCCTGGGGCAATTGTGAGAGATTGAAGATGGCTAATTTGGGTCAGAATTTGTTAATCGGAGATATTCCTAATGCAATTACAAGGTGTGATAATCTTCATTTTCTAAACTTGAGCTTAAACAAATTAACTGGTCAAGTTCATTCAGATCTACCAGTTGGTTGCATGTATGTGCTTGATGTAAGCGAGAACAAATTATCAGGGTCTATACCAAAGTTTGTTAATAGAATTTGTTCAAGTCCATATTTATCTGATAATGATTTTGCAGCATCTTGTTATAAGTTCTTTCTGAACGAAGCTCGGAAAAGGTTTCTTTTTAATTCCAACTTGGGAAGATTTGTATACCACAATTTTGGGCATAATAGCTTCACGGGTTCTCATGTAAATTTGCCAATTTCTGCTGAGAATGGTTGGAACAAGACTGTATGCACTCATTACTGATAGGAACAATATTACTGGATCGTTAGATGATTCTGTTGGAGAAGTGTGGGGTTTTCAAAGGGCTAATTTAAGTTTATAAGATAATAAGATTTCTGGTGGGTTAACAAATAATGTTTGTGCAAAATGTCGATCACTTCTGGTTTTGAGTTTATCACATAATCAGGGGGATGGGGAGGGGGAGGGGAGACGGAGGGGGAGAGGAAGGGAGACAGGGCTATTTTGGATATTTGGAAAGTTTTATATTTTTAAATTAATTTTATATGATAGAAATGGAAGTGAAATAATTTGATTAGAAATTTAATGGCAATTTGTCAATTTTGAACTTTGTAGTGACATTTTGCCAATTTCTCAATTTTGAAGTGGCAAATAAATAATTTCCCCTATCTTTTATCAATTGGTACCAGAGTCAAGTTCAAATGGTAAAAAAAAATTCTAATATTTTCTTGCAATATCCAGTTCTAACCAAAATCAATTATGATAAATGATCGCTGCGAATGAAGGCTATCATTGGTGCTTATGGCTTTTGGGACATTGTCGAGGACGGCTACGAAGATTCCAAAGATGAGACGAGGCTTACTGTAGCTCAGTTAGCTACCTTGCAACAAAGAGAAAAGAAGTTCAAGCCGCTCTAAGTATCATCCATCAAGGACTGGATGATGATATGTTTGAGAAGGTTGCCAATGAGACGCGAGCAAAGAATGCATGGGAGATTCTTCGCAGCTCGGTGGTTGGAGCTGAAAAAGTGAAGAAGGTGCGGCTACAAACTCTAAGGGCTGAGTTTGAGTCGACTTTGATGAAGGAGAGAGTCTGTAGATGACTACTTCACTCGAATATTAGCAGTGGTCAATCAAATGAAGAGGCTTGGTGAAAAGATAGAAGATGTGAGAGTAGTATAGAAAATTTTGCGATCTCTCAATGCAAAATTCAATCATGTGGTGGTGGCAATTGAAGAGTCCAAAGATATCGACTCCATGACGATTGATGAGTTGAACATGCCTTTGGTGGCTCATGAGGAGAGAATGAAGAGAAACCTACAAGAGACGGTGGATCAAGCATTGCAAGCAAAGTTTTCCTCAAACCAAAATGAAAGTGACAAAGGAGGCCAAGGCCGAGGCCGAGGTCGTGGACGTGGCCAAGGACAAGGAGAAGGTTATAGACAAGCTGAAAATGAAGAAAAAAGTGCCAACAACCCTACACGTGGTAGAGGATGCGGTCGTGGAAGAGGCGGCCGAACGAATCGGTACAATGTCAATTGTTACAGTTGTGGCAAATATGGTCATTACGCAAGTGAATGCTATTCCGAAAAAAAGGTGGAGGAGAATGCTAATTTTGTAGCTAAGGAGGAAACCGAGAACAATGATGTGGTGTTATTGGCTAACAAGGAGAACGGTCCCGAGAAGGAGAATGTGTGGTATCTCGATACGGGTGCAAGCAACCACATGTGCGGGTACAAGTATATGTTCACCGAATTGAAGGAGAGCGGATGGCCATGTTTCTTTTGGTGATGCCTCCAAAGTGCGTGTAGAAGGTGAAGGGTTTGTGATTGGCAAGCATCTAAGGAGTAGCTTTCCAAAAGCAGCAGAATATCGAGCAAAGAAGCCACTCGAATTGGTGCATACCGATATTTGTGGTCCAATCAAGCCAAGCTCCATTGGTGAAAATCGATATTTCATAACTTTTATTAATGATTTTTCTCGCAAAACTTGGGTTTATTTCTTGAAAGAAAAATCAGAGGCTTTTGGAGTTTTTAAGAAGTTTAAAGTTTTTGTTGAGAAACAAAGTGGCTTTTATATCAAAGTTTTGAGATTGGATCGAGGCAGTGAATTTACTTCAACCGCATTGTAACTCTTTTTGTGAAGAACATGGTATTCGGCATCACTTGACATCGCCATACCCCAACAAAATGGAGTTGCAGAGCGCAAGAATCAGACTATTCTCGACATGGTTCGAAGTATGCTCAAGAGTAAGAACATGCCAAAGGAGTTTTGGGCGGAAGCGGTGGATTGCGGGTCTAATCTTGTATGCGATCCCTTCTTGTATGCCTACATATTCATCATAACATACGCATCTCTGCCACACTCATCTTTTGTATGTGATGCCCTTTAGTAGCCCAATATTGTGCTCCATACAACATTGCGGGTCTAATCGCGGTCCTATAGAACTTGCATTTCAACTTTTGTGGGACCTTCTTGTCGCATAGGATGCCAGATGCTTGTGGCCATTTTATCCAACCCGCTTTTATCTTATGACTAACATCTTCATCAATTTCACCATCATTATGTAGCATCGATCTCAAATACCGAAAGGTGTTTCTTCTAGGCACTACTTGTCCATCTAAACTGACATCTTCATCTTCTGATCGAACACCAGTGAGCTCGCACTTCATATACTCGGTCTTAGTCCTACTAAGTCTAAAACCTTTGGATTCTAAAGTCTTCATCTAGACTCTAATTTCCTACCCACCTCTACCTTACTTTCGTCAATTAGAACAACATCATCTACAAATAGCATGCACCAAGGAATATCACCTTGTATATCTTTCGTGATCTCATCGATCACTAAGGCGAAAATGTAAGGGCTCAAGGTTGACCCTTGATGTAATCCTATCTTAATGGGAGAGTCCTCAGTCTCGCTGTCACATGTTCTGATACTAGTCACAACGTTGTCATATATATCCTTGATAAGGTTAACGTACTTTGTTGGGACTTTCTTCTTTTCAAGTGCTCACCACATGATTTTTCTCGGTACTTTGTTATACGCTTTCTCCAAGTCGATAAATATCATATGTAAATCCTTCTTTTGATGTCTATATCTCTCCATCAATTTTCTTGTCAAGAAAATCGCCTCCATAGTCGATCGTCCGAGCATAAAATCAAATTGGTTTTTTGTAACACTTGTCAACTTTCTTAAACGATGCTCAGTCACTCTCTCCCAAAGCTTCATTGTATGACTTATAAGCTTGATTGCTCTGTAATTAGTACAACTTTGAATATCTCCCAAAGCTTTATTTTTGAAGATATGTACTAATATACTTGTTCTCCACTCATCCAGCATTTTGTTTGACTGGAAGATGTTGTTGAATAACTTAATCAACCATACTACACTTATGTCTCCAAAGCATCTCAAATTAGTTTGGTATGACTCCTTGAGCTTAATCTTTTTACCTTGAGCTTAATCGTTGGCGGTGGGTAACTTTCACATATAGTGTATACTCATATTTTGAGAATAACTATAATTAGTTGGCCACAAAACTTGATTAATTGTCTGTCAAATCGATTAATAAGCTATCAAATTTGAATAATTAACCATTTAATTTTTTAAATTGACTAAAATATAATAAATATTTGGAAACTACATTTTAAAAATTATTAAAATATTATGAATTCATACATTTAATATTATATTTATTATTTCTTAAACTAGGAGAATTTTTTTCAAAATACCACTACAAAACACTACATTTGTCAAAATGTCATCACAAAACCTATATTTATCAAAATGACATTAAAATTCATTATGCATTTTAATTATGTCGTTATCACATTTTTAATACAATTAAAAAAATCGTAAACTTTTAAATGACAAAACTACTCTTGTTAGAATTTTTTTTTGTTATATGGCAGATTGGACAAATCCATTCCTACAGTGGCAGATTCAGAGCTTAATTAAGCCCGATCACAACTAGATCTGAGCATCGAGGTTGAGATCAAGTCCGTGCACAAATTCATTAAAACGCACTAAAATATCATTAAAAAGTCCATTTTTACCAATAAATAACTAAAAATATACTAAATTTTGCGTTTTATTCAAAATCAGGCCCGGAATCCGCCCCTGTATTCCTACCCAGTCAACCGATTCAGTCGATTGAAACAGCGAACCCCAAATCGTCCCTCGGCCACCCCTCTACCACGGCTATGCCAAGAAGGCTTCCCCTATGCTCTGCCTTCGCCCAGCCAAAATCGCTTCGTCTCCAGGGCAGTTTCTCCCGCCAGGTTAGCATCTCGAATCCGCCAGGTCAACTTCTCATGAGCTTCTCACATCAATTGAACTAACATTGCAAGTTAGGAAATAAGTTTGAAGTAACTACTATCAGCAAATAAAGCAAAAGTTGGGAAATAAATAACCTGTATAGAATTAATATTGATGTCGATTGAATTGTTGCTCATTTGCTAGTGAATTTATTTGGTGATATTGAACTGATGCTGAATTTAGGTGCCATTGTGCATCGTCCTTACCCTTACTCTATTTTGAAGAATGGCACTGAATTGTAGTTGACGTGCTCTATCAAGTCACCGTCAGAAATCAAAGATTTGCCTATCGTAGATTGTCCTTATTGCGGGATTACATTGAAGAAGCTTCTGAGCAAAACGTCTCTAGTGACATTTTGACAAATGCAGTGTTTTGTGTTTTGTAGTGACATTTTGAAAAAAATTCCTAAATTAAATTAGTTAATATTATATTCTTAAATATACAATTAATTTTATTTTTATTGGATCATTAATATTTTTATATATTAAAATATGAACGGATAAATTATATGCAAAAGTTCTATTAATCAATCATATATAATTAATTGCTCGATAGTATCCTCCAACAACATTCCGTTTTTTAAAACACCAGTAACCATAACAAGTCACAAAATCTGAATATTCAACCATCACTGAGGCTGTTGTTATAAAACAATTTTCATATGGTATATTCTAATTTTGTGCGGGTCATTTTGAAATTTCAGAAATTTCATACTATGAAATCTGAATCCTGTTGACGTTCAGAAACTTCTACTGAATTAGCATTTACCAGTGAATCAGGCAACAGCGCCAACAAAGAAGTAAACTAAGGAAATCACCGAATAGGAGTTATAACAATTATCTTTCTTTCCAAAGACTGTAAAAATATAGTTCCAATTATTGATAATTCAGCACCAGAGGTGAAACACATTTAGAGATGAACATACAAAAAGAAGAGCCTATATTACTCTCCCCTTTACCTAACCTAGGGATATGCCATAAGCCCCCGGCCCCCAGCCCGGCCCCTGTAAAGCCCCTGTCAGACTCGGCCCTGACCCGGCCCTTATTAAGATTTTGAAAGGGCCGGGTCTTAGAAGGGCCAGGCCTTATTCCAAAAATACAGGCCCCTATTTACCCGGCCCTTTCAAGCCCCGATCCCGTCCGGCCCTTATCCGGCCCTTTGCAACCCTTATTCACGGCAGCCCCTCAAACCCTTATCAAATCCTTTCACAATTAAAAAAAAATTAAAAAAATAGATCAAAGCCCTTATTACCCGGCCCTGATCCGGCCCTTTGCAACCCCGAGGGCCTGATAGGGGCCGGGCCTATTTCCTTAGAACAAAGCCCTTATTACCCGACCCCTATTAAGCCCTTTTTAGACCCGGCTCTTACCCGGCCCTTTCGTAGGCCCTTTAGGCCCGGCCCTTGTAAAGCCCGACCCGGCCCTTAAGACTTTGCCTAACCTAACCCCCAATATTATACTATCCTCAGAACATAACCAAAACCAATTTCTCTGAATTATTCCGCATCTGTGCTTCCAGCACCTAAGCAGCATCTAGCTAGCAACATCACATAAATATCCTTTCTAAATATCGCCATAAACTCCAAAACAGAACTACAAAAACGACTTCCACCTCCTAATTGACATTCCATCCTCAGGTATAAGACCAGAACAAAATTTGGTAAATTTTTGCTATAAATCCAGCTGAATCTAAGCAATAAATGCACCTAAGCCACAGAAACTATACCCCACCTAATTTTCTTTCTGAGAATTTACCACACCTTCCGTAGAAGTTCAAACCTATCTGGTGGGAAAAAAGTATGGTTTCACAAAAAAAGTATATACATGGTATTGCATAGTTGATGTGGCTATGGTGCAATCATCGCTCTTAGAAGAATTATAAACTAGATTGCCTATCATTACCAAGCTATACTTGAAGCACTTGACAATGAACGATATGGCTCTTCAACCCACCATGGCCAGCAATGGTCGACCACAGATTAGACATAAAGGATCTCTGCTGGTGCACCTTTCCTCCAATAATCTCCCATGAAGGAGCATTACCTGCCTCCAGACTTGAGCCTGAGATATCAATGAGACTAATACTCATATCATTTCTTATCACACACAATTTCCCATTTAACGACACCAAAGCAGCAGCATCAAAGACACGAGAACTCCCCATATGGCTTCTACTATCAGTGAACCGGGTCCATGAACAGGTTGTCCTATCATAAACCCTAAGCTTGCAACCATCCTTACAATCAACTGCATAAAGCCGACCATTAAAGGACAAACTAGGGTTTCGCCAGCCTGTCACCATTCCATCTCCAACAACTGCTGACCAGGCATTCGAGCTTGGTGAATACACCTCACTCACCACCTGTCGATGCGAATCAAGCCCCTTGAGAAACCACTTGCCTTCATAAACTACCCCTATAAATGGTACCATACCACTACTCATTTCAGCCACACAAGCCCACCTATTTCTATTCGGATCATACATCTCAGCTGACCTAAGTGTTCTTTGTATGCCTTCACACTCACCACCAGCCACATAAAGACAATTGTTTATAACACATGAGCCAAAAAAGTGTCTTTTCCGAAGCATATCAGGTGCTCTTTGCCATTTATTGGTCCGTGCATTGTAAAAGACTACCCGCCTCATGGAGCCCCTTATTGGGTCTTTACCACCAAAGAGGTACAGATAGCATCCGCTAAGGACAGCTGATCCAAACCCAAGTACTTCAGAATATTCAGGAGGAACAGGTGGCAGTGGCTTCCACAGTTGATAAATCGGATCAAAGGCTTGCCATGATATTTTACCTTCCCTATCTCTTTTGAAGACGTAGACCCACTCTTCAGTCGTACCTAATTTTTTTATACTACATAGTCAGACAAGTAAATGACTTGTTGTTATCTAGTACTTGCATGGTATTCTTAAGAGTTTCTTAACAAGACTGTCAACTGAATATATTTTAGTAGCAAAATGTTACAGAAAGAAGTCAGAGTTGGGAAATCATGTTCGCAGAACATTTATCCCTGTTTAATTGCACATACAGGACTTAAAATATGACTGCCACCTGAGAAAAAAGGACAAATCCTGTGTATCCTAAAAACATGACAATTTGTTGACACAACATCGAGTGAGAGGGGTGGGCATCTATGTGATACTTCCTGTGTTGCATGTTTACAAGTGACCAAATTTGGGTTTCCACAAAGGCGCGGGGACTGTCTTCATTTTTGTATTACTCTCTAAAAGTTGAAGAATGATTGGTGGTAGCATGCATTCACAAAGACCACAGCATACTATTATTCCAAAAGATCTAAACAGATACCTGTTTTCTTCCTGAGAGAGTAGAAGTAATTTCCAGACAAGAGGCGATTCCACCTCTTACATACAAGGCGCAGACTTGGGAGCATGGCACGGGGAATGCGAATAAGACAAGCAATTGCCAGGTCATCAGGTAGACCAGGAAGGAGTGGGGCCTGCACACGGGCCCGGTCTTTGCGTGAACTTCTTGGCTTCCGTCTTATGTTGGGTTTGATTTCAGGTTGTAGACATAGCTTGGCACCGGGTACGAACTTTCGGGCCCCAACTACAGTTTTAAGACCCGCATCCACACGGCAATAGCATGAAATAGAATCAACCTGGTTGTAGTGTAAAGCTAGTTAAAAGGTGAGAAACAAAGACCCTAACTGGGTTTAGCTGTCTCGCATTGTGTAATTTATCTCAATTTAATTGAGTTTAGCCAAGTTCATAATTATAATTGCTAGAAAATGTTAACAAAACATACATTATCATAATTTTTTTTATAATAATGACGCTAATTTTCAAAAAGGGAAGAATAAAAATTACTAAGTTCACTACTACATAGGCTTTATAAGTACCTTAGCGTAATCAAGTTAAAAATTACACATCGTTGAACTAAATGAAAATTGCACAGATCATAGAAAATCAAGACATAAAGACAGAAATTTACAGTATCTAAAACAAATTTACAACAAGAAATCCTGAATTACATCCACGCCCATATAAACACTGAATTTCTCAAAAACCCTAAATAAATTGTGACCAAAATATAACCAATTGAATGATAGAACTTATAGATCCAGAAGTAATCAAAATTCTACCAGGTACCCAAATTAAGCTCAGAAAAGGAAAAAGTTTAAGCAAGCTTACCAATGGAGCTTGAATACGCACGCCTCTTAGCGTGCTTGGTGAAGCTTCAGTGGCCCCATCCATGGATCCAGGCAAAAGGGCAAGAACTAGATGAAGGAACAAAATGAGAGAGAAAGAGAAGGGAGACGAACAATCAGTAGATCACGATAATTTTCTCTCTTAATTACTCCTCGTTTTGAGTCGCGCTTCTCCCGACATTTTGAAAGTAAAGAAAATAAATAAAAAGAAGCTTGAGGGAAAGAGAAATATTAGAAGAAGAAAAGAGCACTTGATTGCGCTACTCCAGTCTTTTGCTACTAATGGCGAGATTTTTGGTGTGATTCCTAAAGCTGGAAATTTTCGTATATACCCCAAAAACATTCAAATTATGACACACCTTGATCTATAGAGCTTAGGGATATGCCATAAGCCCCTAACCTCTGGCCCGGCCCCTGTAAAGCTCCTGTCAGATCCGGTCCTGATCCGGTCCTTAATAAGATTTTGAAAGGGTCGGGCCTTATAAGGGCCGGGCCTTAGAAGGGCCGGATTCGTTCAAAAATATAGGCCCCTATTGACCCGGCCCTTTCAAGCCCCGACCCCTTCGGCCCTCTGCAACCCTTACCCACTCCAGCCCCTCAGACCCTTATCAACCCTTTCATAATTAAAAAAAATAATAAAAAATGAGACCAAAGCCCTTATTACCCGGCCCTGATCCGGCCCTCTGCAGCCCCAGGGGCCTGATAAGAGCCGGGCCTTAGAGGGGCCGGGCCTATTTCCTTAGAACAAAGCCCTTATTACCCGGCCCCTATTAAGCCCTCTTTAGACCCGGCCCTTTCGTAGCCCCTCTAGGCCCGGTCCTTGTAAAGCCCGGCCCGGTCCTTTAGACTTTCACTAATAGAGCTAACCTTCCTTCGGAGTTCAGAATCTAAATCCTCTACTGCGCAAGATGACGCACAACAAATATGGATCGTCTGATTAACCTCAAGATTGGTGCTTACCAAAACTATAAAATTCAACCCTTCTTAATCAAATTCCGGATGGTCGTTTCGTACCGCGTAACAAATCATGGTCAACTGTTTTGTGTTGGCTTCCCTTTCTTCACTGACCAATATGTGCAGGATTGAGAGCACCTATACTTTTCATTAAGATATCATATTTGACACTAATTATTGATACCGATTTTATTATGCACATTTAGTTGAGTTATCATGCACATTATTTGAGTTATTATGCATGTTATTTTTTGTAATGAAATAGTAATATATGTTGTCGATTTTATTATGAACCTTTAGTTGAGTTATCGTGCACATTATTTGAGTTATTATGCATATTATTTTTTGTACTGAAATAGTTATGATATAACATGCATAATAACTCAAATAATGTGCATTATAACTTAACTAAATATACATAATAAAATCGGTATCAATAGTTGGTATCAAATGTGGAATCTACGAAACATTATCCTTTTCATTTTAAAGATGAAAAGTACTATCCTACCTTTTTTAATTCTGATCCTTGATTGTACCCGATGAATTATATTACACAAAAACTTGCCTCTTCAGTTCAAATTTGTTTCTTTTGATCTGACCGTTTACAATTGAATAGTAGGTTCCTACTTTTCCTCAACAGATACGAACCCATATCGAATTTTTTAAATATTATTATTATTATATTGAATTAAATATTTAGGATAAAAAAACGAATTCGAAATATAACACTCTCGCAGGTGGTCTCTACGGGCCATAAGAAAATATTTCCCACTGCTGCACTTTATTTTTAAAAAAAAATTCAAGAGTGAACCGCACTCCTAACTTGCGGTTCACATTAAAAAAAATTCAAAATCAGTGCCCTGCATAGCCTACTTGCGATCCACAGTTGCATTAATTACTCCACCAACCTACCGCCTAAAATTTAAAAAAAGAGAGAAAGAAATGCCCTGCACCAAAAACCTGCAGTCCACATAAAATCTAAAGTGGATCGCAGGCTAGAGGTACGTGTTGGGTTACGAATGGTTCAAATCCATCAATTAGCTTAAGCTGCGAAAAGACCGTAAAACAAAATTTTTACTTCTAACTTAAGCCAAGGATTAAACGAGGTATGTCAGATAAACTACCGAGAGTGTCCACCTCCCGTTTATCTTTGGCATCAAAACCCGATTTAATCCTAATACAGAGATACTCCCTAATTGATTTCTAAAACTTTAATCTACTTACAAATTAAATAGATTAATATAACATTTATACCTTGATCCAAATTCGAATTGGATTGCAGCAGACTTGGAAGACTGAATCTGAGAAGCTCCTCTCTTCGTAGTATCAGACGTCTGATACCTCTATCGATGATCCACCAGGACGACCAGAGAGCGATTTATTTCTTCTGGCAAAAATACCGTAAACCGCGGGTATGCAAAAACACTATTCATCGAGATAAGGACTAAATAAATATATTCACGACTCGTAGTTATTCAAATATGAAATACCGCTCCTTTCGCAAAAATACTATTTTTCGAATCCCATAAATAACCGTAACTGAGATAGAGAGAAAAATATATTTATCGATTCGATCCTGAGTTAACAGATACGATACGGTTTTTGATGTGATTTTCTCTCTCTCCATGTCCCACTATTTATAGGAAAATAAGGAGGTTGGCCGATTACCGAAATACCCCTAAAAAGTCAAAAGACCAAAATACCCTTAGTCTATGTCTGCATACACAAAATTCATATGCATGCATTGCCGACATCACTTTATATATGTCACTTGCCACATCATTTAATTTCATGTGCCGACATACTTTTGATTTTCTTTTTCTTTTTTTATTTTAATTAAGATTTTAAGTTTTTAATTAAGGTTTTAATTTGATAATGACTTTCATCCCAAATTCAAAGCCATAATTAATATTTTAAAATCTAATAAATATATATAAATATATAATTGTTCTCAACAATTATATTTCTCAGGGTTCGGTATCGGTTTGATTTCGATATGATTTTATACAACGTATTGAATACGTTTATAAATTCAACCGTTGTTTTTGCTTGTCATCTTATATGACATATATAATTTAATCATATCACATATAATTAATTATAACCATCTTAATATTAATTATAACCAATTTATAATTAATCATTAAGATTATTTGATTAGCTCCTATACGGTGTGACCCAATAGGATCCGTGTTATGTTGGTAAATAGAATTAAAACCATTTTAACTTCTATAATCATAGGAGGCATCTGACATCTGCACTATGACCATCTAATTACACAGATGATGTTGTACTACACAATATCACGATCCACTAAATATTTTAGTCGTGTTAATTCTTTTGTCACACAGTGTCAGATTAGCTTCAAGGTAGGTGTCTGTCATCCTTGCAAACTTAATCTTTTCTCGATCTTGAGCAGACGTATCATATATAATTACACTTGTAATTATACTACATGTAGATAATCCTACTCTATCAAGGGGCCCAGTGATACTGTAATTGGTATATAGATACGAGGGACAATAGTACTTTCGGTAAACCATCACTACCTCATCTAAGCTATGTATATCGAAAAGCTACCGTTATGACTGCGTTTTACCGACAACGTTAGATAACAATCACACATACACATCTCTTAGTAGGAAAGATGAATACCTCATACTTTAGAACTTAACACTGAATAAACATATTAATGACACGTACACAATTCAATTTAATGTTTCATTCGAGGTCTGTCAAATATCATGTTCCTGCAACATGTATTCATGTGATTAAAACGACATCTCATGTCTATGGTCTGTAAAACTTAACCATCTTTTAATCCACATTCTAACCTTGTAATAGTAAGTTAGTGTTCCTGCTAATTACCTTGGTTAGAGACTTTTAAGAGTATATATCATCTATATTATGAAGTTTCACAATTTCAGTAATTGACTCTAGTCGGATAAAGGAATGATTCAAAATTCAATAATATTCAAGGCAACAAAATGACAATTTATTTATCACTCAATTCATGAACAAAACTTTATGATAATTTATCGTATTATTGACTTCTAGATTATTACAAACTAACAGTACGGGCCATAATAAAATACGTTGAAACCTCGCCCAAACTCTTCTTCTCCTCTTCCTCTTCCTCACTTTCAAGATCCGAGAGTGACTCTCTATTGAAATAATGCGTTCCTCAGAAAAATACAAAAAATAACACTTGCTGCCCACAACGAAAACAATGCGGTCCAAGGTTCCCGGTCCCTGTCTTGATTCTCACCTCTCCACTTGTTCGATCCCTACTAAAGGTAATGTTTTCTCTTTTTTTGCTAAATTTAGTTACAAATTATTTAGAGTAAGAAATTTAGTTACAAATTAGATTAGAGTAACAAATTTCATTTTTTATAATTCTTCAGAATTTACAAAATTAATATAAATGTTAATTTTAATTAAATTAGAGTAACAAATTAGAATAAAATAATATTGGGCTTACAATAATCCTTTTTTCTATTTTTTCTTTTTACTAATTTTAAAAATTTTGGATAAATTATTATGAACTTTGTTAAATATTTTAATTAGATAAATTAAAAATGGTGTAGTAGTTTGTTGAAATTGTTAGTAAGTTATTTAATAATTGGTGATTTGGTTATTGTATTAATGTATAGATGGCAAATATTGAGGATGATGATTATAACCGAATGGGTCGTGAGCATAAATATTTCTTATCAGACAATGTAAGCATAAATATTTATATTTTATTTGGTTAAATGTAATTGAAATTAATTTAGACTAGTGTTCCATGTCTAGAACCGATTAACTGACAATAGACATAAGAAATGAACATAATATAACACTTTTTATTGTATTTGGCGCAATTTAAAAGCGGATTAAACTCCGCTATTTAAATAGAATGATTTAGCTTGTAGACAACATATTTAAACTATAGACTTTAAATTATATATCTGTAATTTAATTTGTTCTTTTAACAACTTATGAATATGATTGGCTTTCTTAAAAAAAACAACTTATGAATTTGGTTGCCAAATATATGTGATTATCAATAATTTCCATCTTATAATTTTTTTTAGAAAATATTGTAAACTTTGAGAAGCAATGTACAATATATTTTGTCTTTCAAAAGAAAAAAAGTAATTTGTTGAATTTGTGAAGGTATATAGGAAATTTGTTGGTTACTCAAGAAATATACAAAAATAAATTACTATGTTGGTTACTTTTTATTTTGTGTTTTTGATTTAAGTTGCTTAGGATCGGAGACACGAGACTTATCTGTTGGGTCACGAACGGTTCAAACTCGTCAATTAGCTTAAGCTGCGGAAATATCATAAAACAAAAATTTTACTTCTAACTTAAGCAAAGGATTAAACGAGGTATGTCAGATAAACTACCGAGGGTGCCCACCTCTCGTTTATCTTTGGCATCAAAACTCAATTT
The DNA here is from genome assembly GCA_964058865.1 of Eleocharis quinqueflora. NCBI lineage: Eukaryota > Viridiplantae > Streptophyta > Magnoliopsida > Poales > Cyperaceae > Eleocharis > Eleocharis quinqueflora. The sequence goes on along the minus strand of CAXKVX010000088.1, from coordinate 55,666 downwards.
AATCCTTATACAGATCTACTCCATAATTGATTTCTAAAACTTTAATCTACTTACAAATTAAATAGGTTAATATAACATTTATATCTTAATCCAAATTCGAATTGAATTGCAGCAAACTCGAAAGATCGAATCTGAGAAGCTCCTCTCTTCGGAGTATCAGACGTTTGATACCTCTATCGGTGATCCACCAGGACGACCAGAGAGCGGTTTATTTCTTCTGCCAGAAATACCGTCAACCGCGAAATTCTGCAAAAACACTATTCACTGAGATAATAACTAAATAAATATATTCATTTCTCTCAGTTATTCAAATATGAAATACCGCTCCTTTCGCAAAAAAATACTATTGTTCGAATCCCGTAAATAACCGTAATCGAGATAGAGAAAAAAAATATATTTATCGATTCAATCTTGAGTTAACAGATATGATACGATTTTTGATGTGTTTTTCTCTTTCTCCATGCCTATCTATTACCGAAATACCCTTGAAAAGGCAAAATGACCATTTTGCCCTTGTGAAGTCAGCAAGGATAAAAATATCCCAAAATTAATTTTCAAAAAAAATTAATTATGTCGACATCTTTTTATTTATTATTATTTTTTATTTTATTTATTTATTTATTTATTTTTAATTAAGATTTTAATTAATTTTTAATTAAGGTTTTAATTTGATAATGACTTTCATCTCAAATTCAAAATCATAACTAATATTTAAAATCTAAATTAAATATATATAAATATATATAATTGTTCTCAACAATTATATTTATCAGGGTTCGTATCGATTTGGTTTCGGTATGATTTTATACAACGCATCGAATACGTTTATAAATCCAACCATTGTTTTTTCTTGTCATCTTGTATGACATATATAATTTAATCATATCATATATAGTTAATTATAACCATGTTAATATATAATTAAAGATTTTGTCAAATAGGCATAGATTAGAAGAGGTCCAAATGGTTGCACTAGATGCATGCAATAGTGCTTTGGTCATGAACGAACTACCAAAGAAGTTGGATGACCTCGGTAAATTCTCTATCCCTTGCTCCATTGGGACTGTCTAATTCAAACATGCACTTTGTGATCTTGGAGCAAGTGTGAGTTTAATGCCAAAATCTGTTTTTGATAGACTAGGAAGTGGGGAACTTAAGCCAACTAGGATTACGTTACAATTAGCAGACCAATTGGTCAAATTACCCATGGTGTTCTTGAGTACTTACCGATCCAAATTGGAAAATTCTATGTACCAATTGATTTCATTGTGATTGACATGAATGAAGATACCAAAATACCTTTGTTGTTAGGTAGACCCTCTCTTAACACCGCTAGGGCAATAATTAATGTCCATGACGAAATCATCACCTTGAATATTGGGGATGAAAAGGTGACATTTGATGTTATAAGATCCATGAAATATCCATCTAACGATCGTAATATTTTTAGTGTTGATTCTTTTGCTAGGTTGACAGATGGAGAAGCCAAGGATGACATCAAGAAAGTGCCCACAAAGAAGAAGAAGAATCGGGCATCAAAGAGGGCAAAAAGAAAAGGCAAGACCACTGTTGAGCAGTCTTGCGAACGCAGCACCTCTCCCTTGCGACCGCAAGATACTCAGACAAAGGACAAGCAGAGAAGAGGCAACACATATTCAAGTGTTTTGCGGGGGCAAGAAAATTCCTTGAGGCAGCAACAAATTAAATGCAAAAAGACCAAGTCTCTGCCAGAGCCAAACTCAGACAAATTGCGGCCACAACCAGACCCCTTGCGCCCGCAAGGCACCTTGCCATAACCCAAGAAAAAGGCCAAGCAAAGCTAATTGCGGCCACAATACAAGTTCTTGCCACCGCAAGATGTCTTGCCAGAAGCCAATCCAAGTTTGGAGGGTCAAGACGACACAAAACAAGGTCGATGATGCACGAATCTCTGCGTCTGGTTATCAAGCACCACAAGAGTCTCCAATTGCAAGTTCTTCGCATGTAAGAAAAAAGATCAATCAATCTCCGTTCAGGTACGATTCTTTTGTCGAAATTTTTGTTATCGATGCGAATGAATTGCCGGTTGAAGGGATGACGAAATATCCCTTACCGATAAATAATTAAATTGAATTGTTGATCGTCGAGCTAACGATGTTAAACAAGCGCTTCTTGGGAGGCAACCCAAGCAATTTAATTTTTCTGTTTACACATTTAATTTAGTTGTACTTAGATTAGCTTTTGCACACATGTAGTTTAATTTGCATTTTATTTTCAGCCCAAAAATTAAAAATACCAAAAAAAATCGAAAATCAAAATAGAAAATCACAAAAAATTAGAAAAATGTAATTTAGGACTTTACATATTTAGTTTTGTTAATTATAACATATTTTGCACTTAATTAGGAACATGTAAAAATTAGAAACTCCAAAAATATATCATTCCAAAAATAAAACCCAAAAATAACAGAGACATAGGTCTGTTGCAGCCGCAATCCCTTCTGTTGCGGCCGTAATAGTGTACGTTGGGAGGTATTTACACTGTGTGTTTGGATGGAGTTTAATGAGAGGGAGGGAATGAAATGAAAACGAAAAATAGATAATTAATCTTAATTAATCTTGTTTGGTTGAAAATTTTAAATGGAGGTGAAGGGTAAAGCATTGAATGAGTTAACATCCTATAATAACAATTATTTACCCTCTAAATCAGGGTGTAATGGAGGTTATATAAGAAAAAATGAAGAAAAAAAGGAAAGTTAATTTTTTTTCCTGATTTGTCATCCAAACAAGAAGAAGTTAAGAATTTTAAACTTCTTTATCATTCCATTTTGTTCCCTCCTACTATGTCTTTCCTTTACATTTACCTTCGATTATCCAAACACAGTGTTAAGGCAATATGCTAAAACTGTCACTTTTCCGACCGCAACATCTTTAATTAGCATAGAAAACTAGCTAATCTTGTTTCTCTCTTGCTCCTTCATCTCATTCTCACAACTTCTCTAATCTTGTTTCTCTCTTTCAACATACTTAACGAAGCTCAATTTTTAAGCCATTCTCTTGTTTTATATTTTCAAAACTCCTATTTCATTGTTTCTGTTCCAAATAATCCCAATTAAGCACCAATTTTCCCGAAATTTCTAAGTCCAGAACTCAGACAGCAGTCTGAGTTAACATGGAATGAGTTAACATCCTATAATAACAATTATTTACCCTCCAAATCAGGGTGTAATGGAGGTTATATAAGAAAAAATGAAGAAAAAAAAGGAAAGTTAATTTTTTTTCCTGATTTGTCATCCAAACAAGAAGAATTTAAGAATTTTAAACTTCTTTACCATTCCATTATGTTCCCTCCTACTATGTCTTTTCTTTCCATTTACCTTCGATTATCCAAACACAGTGTTAAGGCAATATGCTAAAACAGTCACTTTTGCGATCGCAACATCTTTAATTAGCATAGAAAACTAGCTAATCTTGTTTCTCTCTTGCTCCTTCATCTCATTCTCACAACTTCTCTAATCCCGTTTCTCTCTTTCAACATACTTAACGGAGCTCAATTTTTAAGCCATTATCTTGTTTTATATTTTCAAAACTCCTATTTCATTGTTTCTGTTCCAAATAATCCCAATTCAGCACCAATTTCCCCAAATTTCTAAGTCCAGAACTCAGACAGCAGTCACAACACTCTTTGCGGTCGCAACAATTCCTTTGATGTCGCAAGACATAGCATTGTGACCGCAATACAGCCTTCTGCGCCCGCAAGATAGCTGCCAGAGAGGGATCTGAGGGGCTGGTTGGAGCACGGACGTCGCACGAGCCGAGATTCTTCATCTTCATCACAGATTCTCGACTGGTCTGGCCAGACCAATCTAGGTTACTCTTGTTCTTATATTTACATATTTTTTAGAGTACCGTCGAGTCCTGTTTAAACTGACCCTACGCCAAAATGGTTGTGACGACTCGTGATAAGCAACTAATGAAAAGAGATGATGGCAGCACTCGCCCACACAAGACACCTCGTGTGGGCGAGACTTCTTCTTCTGCACCAACAGAGGAAGAAGTCCTCGATGTAGAGATGGACGACCTACCCCCTTGGGCCGGCCTTCCTATCGAGGAGTGGCCCGAGAATAAGTTGCGAAACTACGAGATTAGGTTCGTTGAGAGAGATGACAGGCAAATTTTTGAGGAGAAGCTGTCTAACCGATACAATTACCAACCTAGGTATGTCCATATACCCACTCTTCATGACCTAGGTATTTTAGGAGAGGTACGCGAGTTCATGTAGAGTATCAGTATTTGGGAGTACGCCACGACCCCTTATATCGCGTATCACATGATTACGTACGAGTTCCTTAGCACTTTTCGTGCTAATAGAGACTACTCTGTTTGGTCCTACTACTTGGACAGATACCAGTTTAGCGTTACGACCGAGCAGGTGGCAGAGATCTTGGGATTTCCACGCACGGCTGAGTCGCTGAGATGGTCCATTTGAAGGGACGACGTTGGAGGACACGCGAGGTTTGTCGAGTAGCTGGCGGGAGCCCCCAGATATGACTACAAGGCGTCGCAGATTGCACACCCTATCTTTCGTGGCCATTACAGACGATCTTCTTGAGAGGCGAGACGGTCGGGACGATGCGCAAGGCCGAGATCTTCTTGATATACACAATGATTCACATCCACAGACGGCCAGAGCTGAGCCTTGACGTCGCGTACTTCATGCTCCAGCACGTGCTCCACGTCATACGAAACACACGTGTTGGTGGACAGATCACTATTGGTGGGTTTGTCATCCGCCTAGCGATCTATCATGGTATGATTGCTCTGTAGGGTATGATTTATCGTACCATTGCACTTACGTTTGAGCGACAGACTCAGTGGATATACATGCCATATTTGCAGCAAGCGATGATGTTTGTGAGAGAAGGCGACACGTTCTACTTTCTCTATTGAGGTCGCGCGTACCAAGTCCCACTCGACACACCGGTGGACAACTCTGATCGCTCGACTAGGATCATTCATCCTGATGATGCCCCACCTCACATCGATGCGCCTCAGCTAGAGCCTTAGCCACTGCAGCCTTAGCAGATGGACCCATCAGTCCTCGAGATGCTGAGGCAGATCCAGGCGCAGCAGACCATGTCCTACGATTATATGACCACACAGTTCGGTGCACTACACACATAGTACACATCCCTTAACATCGAGCTATCTGACATCACTGGCAGGTTAGGACGAGTTGAGCTGCAGCAGCGTGACACTCACGCTTGGATGGATGAGATTTCGGAGCAGCACCACACCATGGCCCACCGCATATCAGAGCTGCATGACTACGTGCACCAGTCGGGATGGGTACCTAACATGGAGTCGGAGACACCACCCTACTATGTAGGCCACCCACGAAGATCATCACGTAACCGTCGCACACCACATGAGCCATCACCATGCCTTTCTTCGCCTCATTCGTGATTTATCATGGCTTAGTGAATTTTATTCTGTTTTTATTTTCTTTCAGTTTATTTATTCCATCGAGTCGTTGCATTAGATAGGCTTGGGGAAAGTAAATTAGAGAATTGTATCTGTATCTTTATTTGTTTTATGCTGGTCTACGTTATTTGTTTTTACTTGTGTTTTTATTAGAGTTTTAAAAAGAAAAATTGGTATTCTAAATCGTTTTCGTGATTTCAATGGTATAACGTCATACACACCAAAAATATTTTATTTATGCATTCTAAGAAACAAAAAAATACATTATTTACATGTTTACTTCTTGTTTTGTATAAATTTTAAAAAAAATACAAAAAAGCATAAATTTTCTTATTTTTTTTAGATAGTTAATCCGCTAAACAATATTTGATCGATGGGTTTGACTAATTCACTCATCCATTAGATTGATCTTTGGTCAGGAATTTATCATGTTATTTTCATTAGAAACATAAGTATTTTGAAAAGGGTTTTCTTTACTGATTTGAGTTATGATACTTTAGTGATAGTGGTCTAGAATTAGTGAACTCGTTTTACAGTGTGTAAGCCAAGTCTCAGACGCGCTATGCCAAGGGTTACCGAACGACTTGGAGTCCATAGGAAACTTGGCGTGAGATTCGGAAATCCTTTCTTAATCAGACTTAATTGAACAAATATGTAAATTGCAAAAAAGTGAGCAATATGTAGGGATGAAGTTCTTAGGACAAAAACACCCGCATAAATAAAAAATAAAAAAATAAAAACCAAAAAATATTGAGAGGAAAATGAGAGAGCCAAAAAATAGACAGACGCACAATACAAAAAGTCAATAAGCATCAGGGCACAATTTACACCCTTAATTAAATTTTTATTTTTCTTTTCAAAGGATTTTCTGGAATTGGCTTACACTTGTAGAATTGAGGGAACAATTCGAGATTTATCGATCTAAATTATCACAATAACTTGATGGTAAAGAAGTAAATATTTTTGCCCTGATTAGAATACTTATGGATTTGATAAAATAGAATAATTGATTTCTTTAAATTTACCAAATACTTTGACAAAGGGTTTGTTCAGTAGCGAGTTAATAATCTCACCAAAAACATATTTTTATTTTTGCATGTAGTTTAATATTTCAATTCTTGTTCTTTATTTTTGTTTCATACAAAACCAAAAATTGTGTTGTGATGTCAAGAAGACCATTGAAAAATATTTGAATAAGTTGAATATCAATTTCTCTTTTTAAAATATTTTCAAAATCACATGTGAAAACAAATATGTAAGTTAGAGTCTAGTTTAGGTACTTGGTATAAAATGGCATAACTAGCCCTTAGAAATTTCCATAAGTGTTTAGAGTTGCTTGAGGACAAGCAAGGACTAGGCTTGGGGGAATTTGATAAAGCCAAATTATGCATGCATTTATCTAGGGTTAATTATGTAATTTAAGCCAAGTTTAGGGTTATTCAGGGTCCAACAAACAAGTTTTTATATAAAAAAGAGTTCAAGTCACTACCTTGCAGTGTTTTAATGCAAAAACAAGTATTTTGAGCAAAATGGACACAATCAAGGGCAATGGAACAAGCTAGGATGTGCATGGAAGCAATTTGACCATCTGCCAGGTCAATTGCGATCGCAGGAATCTTCCTTGCGGCCGCAGGAACATTTCTTGCGGTCGCAATCAACCTCTACAAGCCACAATTAGCCAGTGTAGCTTTATTGCGGGCACAAGGTACATTCTTGCGGCCGTAATATAAGTTGCACTCCATTACTTGAAGAGCAGAACCAAATCCAGCACCATTGCGGGCACAAGGTATTTCCTTGCGGCTGCAATGAATGTTGGCAGAGCACTAATGGGATCATGGAAGTTACCATCTCCAAGTGTTGCAGCCGCAATCACTTCTATTACCTCGGCAATAGAACATGCATAATGTGTTAGAGAGGTGATAACTCCAACTCGTAGGTGTATTGTCCCCGCAATAGACCCGCGCAGAAGCACAAATGGCAGTTCCTACAGTCTGTTTTTAGAATTTTGCTTTCCTTTAAATACTAATAGTTATTAGGCAGAGGACAAGTAGTTTTTACCCGAAATTAGCCAGTTACAAAGGGTTAGAACTTAGAGAATTCACAGAAGAGGGAAGAAGAAGAAGAAGAAGAAGAAGAAGAAGAAGAAGTTCTTCCTTGGCGCAAATCTCGGTTGTATATCTCCTTTCTCTCTTTTTCTTTAGAACTCTATCATGTTTAGTCCCTTAGCTATGTTCGGCTAAGTTGTATTAGGACTTGTTAGGATGTTTTGAAACTCTTGTTATACTTGTTTGTAATGAAATTTCTTACTTGATTTGCTTTCTATTTTATTTGTGCAATTTCATGAATTGTTATCTTAGGGTTTAATTCTAGACCTTGACCATAGAAAGCAAATCAATTAATTGGCTAAGTACCGAGAGGTGATGATAATTGATTATTGATCTTATGACTTGCTTGCTATATGAACTGTTTAATTTCAAGATTTGATATTTGCAATAGAGATATTGAATATTAGCTCTAGACAATAGGAAGTAGGGTAATTAACGAACTAAGTATCGAGATGTGACGTTTGTTGATTACGAGTTTACTTAATTATCGTAATGAATTGTATCAAGTACCAAGATGTGACATACGATAACTTAGGATAATTAGGACGGTATGTGCTTAATGGATTTTTACTAGTTTAATCAAGTACCGAGAGGTGAAGCCATAACTAGAGCAAATACGGTACCTAAATAGTGATATCACTTGGTACCAAATCTGAAAACTGTACCCTCATAATTGTGGATAGTTCATCTTAACAAGGCCTAATTATTTGTTAATTGTGTTAAGTTTCAAATTACTTTCAGTTTTTAGTTTAAAGCAATCAAACAATTCAAACCTGAAACTTTTCTTTTCTCTTTCGTTTTTACTTAAATTAAATTTGCTCAAATTTGGAAATCTAAAATCGAATTGTTCTTGTGAATTCGATCTCTAAGTACTACAATAAACGATTGTATACTTACAACCTCTATCTAGCAACTAGGATATATAAAATTCTACATCAAAGAGGAAATAATATTGCACAAAACCCTCTTTCAGTCTTTCTTTAAAAAAACAAAGGGATAAAAATATATATGTTGAATAAACATGGGCGTATTGATAAACTTGCATCTGACATGATGTCTCCTATGTCGTTGTGTTAAATTTCTTTGATCTCTAGGACATGCATCAGTATTACTTTATGCTTGACTGATTAAAAAAATCCCTCAATTTTTCATCCAGCCCCCAGAACATGATGATCTGACATCGTTACCAGTTGAAATCATAGTGATTGTGAACTCTGATGTTGCACTTAAAAGTGAAGCGGCTAGAAAGGTCAAGAGTGCCTCATAAACTATGGGATTCTTTCAGGAAGAAAGATAGCAACCTTGAGTTTTTAGTTTGACAAACAACTAGAAATCTTGTATTGTGAGCATTCATTTAAATTTAGTTTTTTATCAGTTTGATTCTGGTATTGAAGCATTCTTTTATATTTGATTTAAACTGTCAATAGATATATGTTTACTCTACAATCAGGAAAATCTAAGCACATTCCTAACTTTTCAGTTGAAATCAAAGTGATTGATCTCTCTAGAGTGAATTCTTATGCTGCGCTTAAAAGTGAAGTGGCTAAAAAGGTCAAGAGCGCCTCAGAAACTATGGGATTCTTTCAAGAACTGAGATAGCAACTTCGAGTTTTTAGTTTGACAAATAGCTAGAAATCATGTACTGTGAGCATTCATTTAAATTCAGTTTCTTTTTATCAATTTGATTTCTACTACTGGAGCTTTCTTCTATACAACTGATGCACAACCAATTGTGAATATTATTGTAATGATTTATATCGGTTTTCCTATACAACTGATGCACATTTATACTCTTTTTATTTGTTAACAACCAATAAAAAAATATTTCTATAATTTTTCGAATAAGCCATTGATCCTTGTTGATATCTCATTTTAAAATGAGGATGCTAAAGATCCTTTTTATGATAGTGTTGTCACATTAATAATTAAGAAATTGGTGCCCCTAAAATAGATAATTAATGAATTTAAAAGCTTTAACAACTCCAACATCACATGGAAAATTAATATTGGCCATCCGTCGTAGATTCCAAGCATATCATCTTCTCAACTAAACCTTGTTTGTAGACTTCTAGAATGTCTGTCAAACCAGTCACGTCGTCTGATAAAAATGCCCACATGTTATCGAATTCTACCTTATCAATATTTTCCATTCTTCTCGAAGATCTGCTCAACCTGAGTATTTCATCTGAAAAGTGGAATTCATGAGATAGTGCTTAGTATGATTGAAATGAAATATCTACTTTTAATGTTTAAGTATCTATAATAAAACGAATGTTCAAGTTCTACATATTTTAATATTGTAGTTTTAGTTAAAAAAAATAAAGTAAGAGATATGTCTAATTTTAAGATATGACTTGCATTAGAATTTGGATTAAATGAAAGACATTTAGCCTATCATCAAATAATTTGGAATTCTAACAGTAAAATTAATGCATTGTGTCACGATAAATGACCAATCAATTTTGAAATTGACTCAAATTCAATGCATGTCTGATATAAATAAATGAAAATTCGTCTATGATTTTTTTCATTTTGAGTAGTATCTTTAATAAGAGCAGGTGTACCAAAAATAATTGAATGAACCTCTACAAAATTTTCATTAATGAACTGTGCAAATTGCTTATTAGATAGAACACATCCATACCATTCAACAATTCGCTACGGTGAATCAAATGGTGTTTCTGCTCATACGCCATGGCACTGAAGAAGAAATGGGAGGATGATGCAACATTGCCCCAAATTTTTTTCAAAAGAGCCAACTCTTCTTTGTCTAGCTCAGGAGTAGTCGAATTTCCAATTTTTTTTAAGATCTTCTATAATGTTCCTCAATAGTTGCACATTCTCATCTTTGTTCTTTATGGGAAGTTCATTCTGGCTTATAGCTCTGTAATGAAGCTCCATAGGAACTGCACTCAATTCACCAATCACAGCTAATTAAAGCTACTAGCATAACTTACAATTGTTGAAGAAACTATGACCTAAACTCTATTTGTTTATACTAAATTAAAAGTCAAATTTATTATTTTCATGACACCCTTGAACAAGAAGGTATAGGTGAAGCATTGGTGTAGTCAACCAAGTTGATTTCCTGTTAAATTCATATTTTTTTTTCTTTCAATTAACATGTTCGAAGACAAGAATAGTGACGAGGAATACCATGTTTGTTTGGGTTCTCCACGATTGGATGTTGTGGAATAATACTTTCAACAGAAGAGCCTGCAAAAGAAAAAGAAATCATCATACAAATGATCGAATATAATTTGTCCATTCAACAAATTGCACAATTCGCAGGAGGAATAGTCATGAAATATGAAGTAATGCGAATTGAAGAAGCTCCATGTGCCTATGTGGCAAATAAGAGAATGAATCGTCAATAGATAATACTAACCGCATTTCAAAAAGATAGTGAGTGCATGTAGAGCCTCCCATGCATTTATTTCTTCTGACATATTAGACCATTCTTCGTAACAGCATGTGACAGTCAGTTCCATAATTTCAGCAATTCTGAGGGAACGATCTAGGCGAGAGATGTAACTTGGTAACTCCTCTTTCGATACTTCGCATTGTTCGACCAATGGTTTCTTAACTTCGGCTAAATACCCATCTTCATGGATTCTTTCATTCCTGACTTCATCAAATATTTTTTTTGTAGACTGCCAGCACTTAGTCAGGTATAAGTCCTTCAAAATCCATCCCCTAATGTTTTCGTAGTATCTAATAATGTCCATCATTTGCAGATCAATTCTCTCAAGATAGAGTTGATTCAACATATCGGAGTGTGAAGTCGACATTTCATCTAAGAAAAAAAAAGAAAAAAAACAACAATTTTACTAAAAGGAATGAACAAGAATAAATAAATAAATATGCTAAAAGATAACACACACAAATAACTGGAATTATGTGAAAATGTTATAAATAAATTAATCTCATGATAATAATAATAATAATAACATAATATATGCTGACATATAATTAAAAGTACGGATAGTAGTTATCTTGTATGATTTTCATTTATTAATTTGAAGGAGACTAGTGCAATTTGTCCCTTTTGCCTACCATTCATTAATGAATATTTACTAATAACTTATCTTCTTATAATTTAAGGAATAAAGAATTTCAGGAAATTAAGAAATTACCTTGGGCTCCAATATTAATTAAAGGTGGTGCAAGAGCAAAACTGTCTAATACTTGAAGATAAAGGGTTTTCTCGTCTTGATCAAAAGGAACAATTGCATGCTCGGAAGATCGTCGTAGATCTCTGTTGGCCAACACGAACTTGTGCCAATAAAATTTGTAGTTGCACTCTTTGCTCCCATGAATTAATGGAAGTGTTATCTCGTCGTCATCTTCTATATTCATCATCGGCTTTATATTCATCGTCGTAAAGTCTGATTATATAAAAATGCAAATTTTAATTCATTCTTGCCAAAGTCTAATGTTTATATATATTCGTTTTAGATATTAAGTGATCCAAGACATATATTATTTTCACATTTATAAAGACATATACATCATACCATCATTAGCACCCTTCATTAACAGAAGTTCTGACAAAACCGCCAAATGCTGACTGGTATCTGCAACCTCTTCAGCAAAGTGAAGTGAATCGAATAATGACACACACTCATATACACTTCCTAAAGAGGGTCCTGTCGACAAAAGGGCATCGATCATACATTTTCTCTTCAAATTGATTATCGTAATTCTAATATTCAATTAAATATATGTTTAGTTTCTAAATATTAACAATGTTATCCTTAACTGCTAAAAAAGTTTTTTTTGGAAAGAAGTTGGATAAAGAAAAGTTTGTCTCATATTTCAATTGACAAAATGTATGGTATTTTACTATTTTTGCATTTTATTTTGATATATTCCAGCAATAATTGGCAGAGAAGAGTTTTTTGCATGGCGCCCATTATGTATTTCAAAGATTAAAAAAATTAAACATCTATATAGATAAAAATAAATAAGAGTCAGGAATTACGTACTGTAGAGAACTGCCCCGTTAAAATCAACTGCCCGGTCAAAAAAGAAAGCTAGAATAGACCTTATATATTTTTTAATAAGTAGAAAATATGATATCTCATGATCCGCTGGAGGGTTATACAAACGGTGTCTCTCCATCGAACTCAATTGATTCATTATTTCTTTCAGGCATTGCTTACGGTTCCATGTTGTTGTTGCACGGCTGCATGAAGAATTGCCTAACAAATAAAGGTTGATTTAATTTAGCAATAAATTACTTATATAATTATGATGGGCACATGCATTTAAAAGAAATGAAAAAGATATAAATTGTATGTATATACCCTGAGTATTAGCATTCACTAGGAGGTATTCATTGCTTGTCAGAACAGAAACTAAGTATCTGAGCGCTTCCTCCATGGATCTTTCTTGGATTGCAGTTGGCAACAAATTGCTCCCTTTTGAACAATCATGAAGCCTTTTCTTAATTTTTGTGATGTAGTACCACCGGTCATGTTGCTTTTCCTCCTGATCTACAGCTGCACTAGATGCCATTAAGGAATTAGTATTCATTCATGCAGGAGGAATCGATCGATCTAACGAACGCTCCGATTGCTACGAGATCTTGTCTTGACGACGAACTCGGAAGAGTTTTGAGGCTTAGTTTTATCAGTAAAGGATCTTATTTTAGAACGATTAAACAGGGAACAAAGGCAAGAAAATAGGATTGAGAAATTGTTGGCTAGCAATATTATTTGGAGCCTTGGAGGTCGTATATATATTATATACATCAAATTGTAAATGCTCTCAGCAGAGGCCAAAAATGAAAAATAGAAGGATAAACAAGGAAAAAAATCTATCTTTGTTTGCTTTGTTAATTAGGATAAAATGGGCAATAGATATTCTAAAAAAGGGGAAAATCTAGCGAATTTGTTTGGATAAAATAGGCACTAGATATTCTTAAATAAGGAAAAATCTATCTTCGCTAGGAACTTGCTGTAGGAGGTGGGTAAGAATAGGAGAGCGGTAAGGTGTGGAGTTTAGACACGAGATAAATACTCAAATAAGTATTTTTATTATCACTCAAAATATAAACGAGATTACAACTTTTTATTTAGAACTCTCACAAACCTCACACTTCTCAACTCTCTCTAATCTTTCTCTCTCTTTAGCTACTGCTTTCTTTGCTTAAGCTCTTTGGCTTCTCTCTTTTTGCTTGATACAAATGAGATGACAAGCCTCTCCTTTTATAGCACACAAGGGAGGTCTTAAGTTACAAGAGTCATTACTCCATCTATTAATTCTAAAACTCTAACTTCACTTTTAATTGAATTCTAATGTGAGAGGTTCAAAACAAATGTGAGGTAGAGATGACATAAGGTGTTACTTTATTAAATACTCTAAAGGTTTCTACCAATTAAACTTTAGGTTTGAAACTCCAACAAAACGCCCCCTCAAACCTGAAGTTGTCGCATGCCTAGCGCACTTCTGAACTTTTTAAATGCATCAACTGGGAGAGCCTTTGTGAACATATCAGTGACTTGCTCTTTGGTACTACGGTACTCCAATGTCACAACCTTCTGCTTCACTTGATCTCGCAAGAAGTGAAAGCGTATCTCAATGTGTTTGCTCCTCCCATGCATGACCGGATTTTTCGCAAGTTGAATTGCGGATTTGTTGTCAACGTAGATTACGGTTGACTCGGGTTGGGGATGATCTAACTCCTTCAGGAGATTCCTCAGCCATATAGCTTCACATGCACCAGAGGCTGCTGCCACGTACTCAGCTTCGCACGATGAAAGAGCGACAATGCTTTGTTTCTTCGAAGTCCACGTGAATGCAGTGGATCCTAGAAAGAACACATGTCCAGTGGTGCTCTTCCTTTCATCTTGATCACCTCCCCAATCACTGTCTGAATAGCCATACAAAATAGCTCCAGCATTTTTAGCATAAAACATGCCAAAATTCAATGTCCCTTTGAGGTACCTGAGAATTCGCTTTGCTGCCAACCAATGTGATGTTCTTGGCTCTTCCATGTACCTACTGACAAGCCCAACTGCATGCACAATGTCGGGTCTTGTGATTGTAAGGTACCTCAGACTTCCAACAAGACTTTTGTAGATTGTTGGATCTACATGTTTTCCGTCACCTTCTTTTGTCAACTTCGTTCCAGTTGCGACTGGCGTGCCAACATGATTGCAATCTGCCATCTTGAACTTCTCGAGTATCTCTTTGGCATACTTCTTTTGTGAGATGAAGATGCCATCTGGCTGCTGCCTTATCTCAATGCCTAGAAAGTAGGCCATTAGACCACAATCAGTCATCTCGAACTCTTTAAACATAGCTTGCCTGAACTCTCGAAACATATCGGGGTTGCTCCCTGTAAATAAGAGATCATCAACATAAATGCAAGCTATTAGAACTCCATGCTTGTTCTTCTTCATGTAGAGGGCATGCTCGAATGGGCATTTGACAACTTCAAGTTTGAGGGGGCGTTTTGTTGGAGTTTCAAACCTAAAGTTTAATTGGTAGAAACCTTTAGAGTATTTAATAAAGTAACACCTTATGTCATCTCTACCTCACATTTGTTTTGATCTTGTAGCCACTCTCATTCTCAACAAGTTTCTTGAAACTTTTAAACACTTCAAAAGCTGTTGACTTCTCTTTCAAGAAATATGCCCATGTCTTTCTACTGAAATCATCAATGAAGGTGATAAAGTATTTGTTACCTCCATGTGATACTGGCACCAATGGCCCACATATATCTGTGTGAATCAGCTGTAGCGGTTGTTTCGCTCTCCATGATTGGCCTTTCGAAAATGGAAGCCGATGTTGCTTGCCAAGTGTGCACACCTCACACACATGATCGGGCTTCTGTATTTCGGGCAAACCATGCACCATGCCCGCTTTTCGAAGGAGTTGAAGTCCACCAAAATTGAGGTGTCCATAACGTAGGTGCCACCTCCATGACTCACTGTCTTTCGCTAATAGACATGTTCCCACGAACGTACTGAGTTGTATAGGAAACATTCTATTATTTGACATAGTCACCTTAGCGACCAATTGTCCCTTTGCATCATGAAGAACAAGAGATCTACCTTCTATGTGAATTATGTACCCTCTTTCAAGAAGTTGTCCGATGCTCAAAATATTACTTTTCATATTGGGGACATAATACACATTGGTGATATACGCCGTTTTGCCATCTTTTCGTAAAATGTTGATAGTGCCTTTACCTTGCACCGCGAGTTTGGTGGAGTCACCAAGACTAACATTTCCTTGTATCTCCTCCATGCTTGAGAACAACTCCCTTTTGCCGCACATGTGATTGCTCGCTCCTGAGTCTAGATACCACATGTCATGTTGCTCTTGTGCTTCATCTCGGGCTAAGAGCAATGTTGGATCTTGTTGAGTCGATGCTTCTGCAAAATTCGACTGCTCCACTTGTCCAGCTGGCTTGCTTCTACAATCAGATGCATAATGTCCATATTTATGACAATTATAGCACTGCACTCCTCGACCTCCTCGACCACGTCCATATCTGCCTCTACCGCGTCCTCTACCGCAGTTGTCATGTGCCTCCTGACCTTCATCATTCTTGTTGTAATTGTTGCGCCCCCTGCCTCTGCCACGGTCTCGATTACCACCACTTCGACCTCCTCGATTTGTTAGAGTCAAGTTTGACTCTAATGCTTGCTCCAAATTCGTTGTTGTCGAAGATGTTTTATTCTTTTGAATTCGTTGCTCGTGTACTTGTAAGGACCCAATGAGCTCTTCAATTGTTAGCTCCTCCAAATTCTTCGACTCTTCAATTGCAACTACTACATGCTCGAACTTTGGATGTAGAGATCTTAATGCCTTCTCCATCACCCGTATATCAGCAAGTTGCTCACCATTTCGCTTCATGGTGTTGATGATGACAAGTAGTCGTGAGAAGTAGTCGGAAATCGACTCCTCGTCCTTCATTTGAGCTGCCTCGAATTCAGCCCGTAATGTTTGGAGTCGGATCCTCTTCACTCGATCTACACCAGCGAAAATTGTGCTAAGTGTATCCCATGCTTGCTTACTCGATGTTGCTTCTGCAACTTTCTCGAATGTCGCCTCGTCTAGACCTTGATATAGGAGAAATAATGCCTTACGATCCTTCTTTCTTTCATCACGCAATTCTGCCTTTCTCTCAGGCGTATATGCGTCAAACTCTGCTTGAGTAGCATCGGTGTAGCCATTTGTTGCTATCTCCCATAGGTCTTGACTTCCGAGAAGAGCTTTCATTTGTATCTTCCATCTCTCGAAATTTTCTGTGGTAAGTTTCGGTATTTAGGGGAACAATAAATTTGAGGCCATTTTTTCGGGTATGTGGATCGAACTTTCGCTCTGATACCAATTTGTAGGAGGTGGGTAAGAATAGGAGAGCGGTAAGGTGTGGAGTTTAGACACGAGATAAATACTCAAATAAGTATTTTTATTATCACTCAAAATATAAACGAGATTACAACTTTTTATTTAGAACTCTCACAAACCTCACACTTCTCAACTCTCTCTAATCTTTCTTTCTCTCTTTAGCTACTGCTTTCTTTGCTTAAGCTCTTTGGCTTCTCTCTTTTTGCTTGATACAAATGAGATGACAAGCCTCTCCTTTTATAGCACACAAGGGAGGTCTTGAGTTACAAGAGTCATTACTCCATCTATTAATTCTAAAACTCTAACTTCACTTTTAATTGAATTCTAATGTGAGAGGTTCAAAACAAATGTGAGGTAGAGATGACATAAGGTGTTACTTTATTAAATACTCTAAAGGTTTCTACCAATTAAACTTTAGGTTTGAAACTCCAACACTTGCTTGATTCACAGGTCAATTTTTAAAAGGGCTAAATTAGTAAACTAAAAGACGCATATAACATATTTATAACACAATATACTTCATAGTAACTTCTTTAGAGTTTTTCCAGCACTAAATAAAAATAAAGACAAGTAAGAAACCCAGGCAATCTTTCTTTTTTACTTAAAAATTTCTTTGTTCTCTGAAAATAAACAAGTATGAATCTTTGTGTTCCTACAGGATTTAATTATTAAAAGAGGATCTTTGTGCTGCTAGCTTTAATTTTTATTTTTTTCCTTTAAATCAAGCAAAAGTTTCAACATAATCTTTTGTTAATTTGTTGATATTAAAATCTACAAAATCTTTAATTTCTTATAAATGGATTATCGAAATACCAGAATAGAACTCTATTCCGACACGGGAGGAATGTCAAACGCGTTTTGAAAGAATAGAATAGTAGTAGAAGAGACTATTCTGATATACCATCATATAAATGGATTATCGAAATATACTGTTACGTTTGACTAAACAATGAAATTTGCAATATAATTCACAATATTTAGAATATTATATATATACTTTATTATTATTGTTAATTTTATTATGTATATTTATTATTAAAATAATATTAATAATTACTATTAACTATTATTATTATTATTACTATAAATATCATTATTATTTTATTACGTTGTATTATATTTGTAGTTAACAATATTTTAGTATATTATACATACTTTATTATTAAAACTATTATTTTTATGTTATCTTTATTATTAAATAATATTATTAATTACTATAATTATTATTATAAAATTTGCATAAATAGAAACAATATCATAATAATTATAATAAATTACCTAATGTAGATGTTCACATATATTGATATGTAGTTATGAAAAAAAAGAATATTACTCCCCAGAGAAAACTGTACTCGAAATTGAATGAAGCAATTCTTCTTCTTCTTTTGCATGTGTGTGTGTGTTTGACAAGTTGACATTCTTCTAGCATAGAAATAACGCATCGTTATCTCAAGTGAGACCTCTTGTCAAATACATATAACCTCTGAAGCTTTGCATAGTTGATAGTGTGTAAAATGAGCCAACCATCAACATGTTCTCGTTATTTCATAACTTTTCACAACTCATTTGAATTCACAATCGATTTCATTGATCACAGAATTTACTTTTCATAAGTAAATCGTTGGTTACGGACCTTAACGGACGCTCTATGCAAAACACAAAATCCAACCATCAACATGCTGTCATGCACCCTGCTCTCCGCACCGGCATGCCGCTGCCAGCCTCCTATACCAGTGCTCTGGTCCTCACCCATGGAAAGATTATCTACTGGCATGTAACTCAAATTAAAAGAAGCATCTTCTTCATGGTCTTCAACGGTCACAAGAAAATAACTCTACATGATTCATGTAAAGCAATTCAAAATAAAGCAAAAGCCACCAATTTGAAATCTAGGCGGGAGATTTCTCGCCCGACCTTCCCCGCCTAATTGGAGCCAAAGTTCTAGACAGGAAGATCACAAACCCCATTTGTGATCTCCATGTGTTGACACTAGCAAATGGTCTCTATTTAGTAAAATGGAAGAAGAAAAAAAACTCAATTAATGCACAGCTGCTTCCTTGTCCATGCTTGCTTATTCTCAACAAATAGAACATACAACCTATTGTTTGTTTAATATTTAAGTGGTCCAGTGGGTACCGCCGTGCCGGCCTGACGCTGCATGGGTTCGGTCGGCCTAGCTCCAAAATTGCAAACTTACCTTAATTCTCAGAGCCAAACTTTACTGTAAAGTCTTCAACGTTGTTTCATTCTTGTCCCGGCCATCTTGACTGACCGGTTTCACGGAATGTTACATTAGAAACCCCAGTGTTGTCAGTAAGAGTGTAAATTAAAGAGACAACAAGAAGTGCATCGTAGATTTTTTCATTCCCAATTTTTACCAGCTCAACAACTCTTCATCCCAAATTACAAGTCCAAATTCAAGATAAGGAAACTCGTTTGCTTATGAGAAGAACCTCAATAGCAGAATTGCCTAATTCCATCCCGATCAGAAGGAAGAAAACCTGTCATTCCAATAAAAATTGAGATCCATAATCTGAGTTGGAATTTAATTAATGTCAGCTGGTTACCATGTATCCGTAAGGGATTGGTAGTACTCCTGAGGAGCTGATCCATCTCATTTCGTAAAGGGACTGGAAGTCTCGAGTTCATATTTTGTTGAACCAACTTTTGCTTTGATCTCTAGTATAGTTTTACTTTGTTCTCAGTAATAATTTGGAATTTCAGACTCAGTAATCTAATTATGGTTGTAGCGTATAAAACTAGAGTTGCTAGTGTTTAATAGTTTCTCTCATCAATCTTAAATTAATTCTACTTTGTCCTACATGTATTATGGAACTTCCTAAAATCTACATTTGTCAGAATTTTTAGGATATATTAGGAGCTTCTTAAGAGTTATGGCGCATATATTTTTGTAGTTGACAGTTTTGCTTGGGCCTCTTAAGAGTGGAAGTGAAAGAAACGACTTGATACTACTATTACTTCTATCTCTGATTTGAGAATATATGTCTGACATGTCTTAAACACCTGGCAACTTGTCCTATTGACCGTGATGAGACCAACATCATGAACATTGATCGATCCTACAAATATGTAATGCGAACACAACAAATCTTGTCACTTTATGCATGGAAGTTTGGAATTGAAGTGACAGTGATTACAGCTCCCATGAACAATTGTGCCTTCGCTCTGTTTACAAAACCCTGAGTTAGATGATCCTTTTTAGCAAACTAAGCATAGTAGTTTAAGCTAGATTTCTTCTTAGCTTGCACATGTATTATCCCTTCATTGAAATCTTCATGAGTAACCTACATAGAACAAAAATATGTCATTAGATTCAAGAGCATAATACTTCATTCAACCACTGATATACTAACAAGATCATAGTATCATACTAAAAAGAACTACAGCCTAAACAGGTTCATCTAAAACTTTCACTGTAACTGGTACAATGCCAAACTGACCAGGGTCTTCCATAAAAAACTACATATGGATATCTCCATGTTCTTGCATATGCATCTAGAAGGGGAGAGGTAAAAGGAAGCAGAGAGAAACCTCAGTGGCATCACGCCGCAGAGCAAGCATACCAGCCTCAACACAGACAGCTTTCAGCTGGGCCCCATTGAAGTCATCAGTGAGGCGGGCCAGCTCCTCAAAATTCACATCAGGATGAACATTCATTTTTCTGGAGTGTATCTGTTTCATTTGTTATTACTTCCATGAACACGAGAAAAAAATAATATGGATCAGACAAAGAGAACACAAATTAAAAATTAACAGGGTGCTTTTTCAATACATTATTTCAACAATAACATTGTTAGAAAAGTATCATATTTTTCTTTCTAAAGAAAATTACGTAATCCAATATAATTACAACATTATTCTCCCCTCCAAAAGAACTTACCCATTATACAGCCAGCTGGCATTTCAAAACAATTAAGGTGTCTGTTTGAAGTGAAAAGGTATGAGGCCAATTATCAAAAAGGAAGTGTAGTAGTGTGTGTGTGTGTGGGAGTAGAGAGAGAGGGGGTGGTAACATGAAGGATTCTGGCCCGTGCATCCTCGGTAGGGTGAGGAAACTCTATCTTGCGATCAAGACGGCCAGATCGCATCAATGCAGGATCCAGGACGTCAACCCGATTTGTGGCTGCTATCACCTATATTTACAACAAGCAAAAATATTCTTATTATCAGAAACAATGTGGCCATTTTTCAACAAAAAGAAGGAAAAAGTGAAGAAGAAGATTATATAACCTTGATCTGCACATCACTACTGAAGCCATCAATCTGATTAAGCAACTCCAACATAGTTCTTTGCACTTCACGGTCACCATTTATCTCACTGTTGTAACATTTCAATTCCGAATGAATTTAGTATAGGCGGGAGGTGCAGTTGTGTGGTAGAAGATTCTTAACAATACATTATGCTCATTGAAATATCAATCTCCAAATTTAGGTTAAAAAACTGGGTTTTATTCGAGGTATTTGTAAATTTGCAAGGTTTATTTGGGTTATGGAATAACAATAAAGCTTGATTGGTTTTGTTCAATAGTTGATTGTAAATTTGGAATAATCGAGCATAGGTCAACATGCTCCCGAACTTCAGGATAGTCCAGGCTAAATTGGTGTATTTCAGTTAGTCACGAAAGGCATCTCCTTTCAGTTTAACACAATTTAACAGTACCTGTGAAATCTGTTGCTACCAATAGCATCAATCTCGTCAATGAAGATAACACATGGTGCCTTCTCTTTCACTCGCTGGAATGCATCACGTACTATTTTAGCACCATCTCCAATAAACTTCTACTTAAATCGAAAGAAAAAAGAAATCAATAACAGTTAACAACAGAATTGCTAGGTACTACATGGACACAACCAACATCCACATGTAAAACCAATCGGAAAGAGCAACGGCAAGGATATTTTAACTGTTACTATGTTTCAAAAATTTCAGTAGCCTGAGTGTATAACTGGACTGTTAAAAATGACATAAAAAAGTAATAAATATACCTGGACAAGTTGTGGTCCTGCAACCTTCAAGAAACTGGCATCGGTTTGAGCGGCACAAGCCCGTGCCAATAGGGTTTTTCCTGTACCAGGGGGACCATACAAAAGAACTCCTTTAGGTGGTCTGATACCAATTTTCTGAAATAGATCCTTGTGTGTTATAGGCAATACTATTGCCTCCACCAGCTCTTGTATCTGCACACGCACACTTTTATTAATGTTAAGTTCGAAAAAAGATGAAGCAATTCCAGGGTATAACAGAGGCCTAATTTAAAAAAGATATACATATAGATAGGAACATTAAGCATATTTGAATTGTCCACTGTGCAGCTATTAATAATCAAACGAGGAAACATTGGATAAGAAAGTCACTAAATTGCACAGGTGAAGTTGGCATAAGGTCTACATTAGAAGTCCAAGAATACTATGCCATTATATATAGTACCTGCTTATCTAGGCCACCAATGTCATTGTAATCTTCAGTCGGTTTCTCATAAATCTCCATTGCCTTAACACCTGAGTCATACTCTGAGGGTAGTGTGTCGAGTATTATGTAGGTGTCTTTGTGCACACCTACTAAATCACCAGGTTTCAATTTATCAGGATCCACTAAACCAGCAACTGGTAAGAATATTGTCTACAACATAATAAGAAATAAATCATTAGCAATACAAGATAAGTATAGCGCTAGTACAGAATATATAATTCGTACAAAAAAACGGTGCACTAGTTTGTGGAAGATTCGATCAAATTTCTTGGTTGCTGAAATAATATATTTATGCTTTTCATAGTGCAGAAATATGTTTTCAGAGAAGTACAAAATTTACAAAATAAATGCGAATATTGTACAACCTCACGATCAGTAGTTTCCAAAACAATACACTTGTGATTCCTCTGAAAATCCAAATCGATGTTTGCACCATCTTCCTCGACCTCATATCCAGGATTCATCTCCAGTATCTAGATAATATCATATAAGTTCGTAAACATGCAAATAGCAAAACCTTGATTCTTGAGAGGCAATTATGCAAAAATCAATTCAAATACCACCTCAACAATATGGGCAACAAGATATGGGGGCTTCTTGCTCTGTTTGATTATCTTCTGGTTATGCTTTATCCACTCCTCATGTGCATCTGATACTTGTTTGCACATGTTCAACTCCTCCTACATTTACAATCATCCAAACGGGAGAGTCGGAAATGGACACACAAAACAAAAATAAATACTATAATGTACAATTAAGCTCACCTAGAGGGTTAAATCAATCAATTAGAACATAAGGAGCCTTAGACAACGCAACCTCATCTAAACCTAGAAGAAAGAGTTAAACTGAGCTACTAGTGTTTTGTTCACCTTAAGATCACGGTTCTCGTTTTCAAGGAGGCGAGTGTTCCTGACGATTTGCTCTGTCGACATGGTCGCCAGCAGGTCTTCTAAAGTGTTTATGTCAATTGGATTCTGTGCGACTGGTAGCGCCATGGATATGCTCGTGAGAAAGAGAGTCGCAGAGGAGAGAAAATGTTCACTCTAAGCCAAGAAGCTATAAGAGAATCAAGAACTTTGATTTGGGGACAAGAAGGGAGAAAAGGAGCGAAAAGATGAATAATTGAATTAAAAAATATTGAAAAAGAGCGGAAAATATTCTCTCCATTTAGGTCGCCAGTTTCAGGCCACAATTTAATAAAAATGGGCTGGAAACTGGAACAGATCAAGAATTCGGCTTACAGGGCTAATGGACGGCCCAAAAACTTTCAAACATACCCAAGAACCAACCTGAAGTTCCACACAGGCCACATCGACGCTCTCAGAAGAGAGGTGTACGAATCTCTGATCGGAAAGCGATTCACTGTAGTTGAAAATTATTCAAAAATTATTATTTCTATATAAATTGAATTACTTTTATAAGTTCGACATTCGTAAAATAACTTAGATATCAGTAAAATATTTGAATTACTTGATCTCGTAGTAATAGCAAATGATAGAAACCTTTTACTCTTCTATTGTCAAAATTTTATTTTGTGTATCTCAATTTTAATATATTTTGAAAATCAGTTAATAAATGTGTATTTTTGTTGTTTATACGGGTTAAATTTTGAATCATATTTGTTGATTTCCCACTTACTGTGTTGAAATGTAAATTTGGTTTTAAAATTGAACTTTGTTCAGTATCCGTATCTATATTTGTTTTATATCCAAATGACAACTTGAAAATATAAATATAATTTCAATATTATTTGTTCCGAATCTGCTCTCATTATCCAACTCACTTGGCCCCAATTAAAGTGACCCCATCTAACAGATCAACCAGCACTCGGTAGATCCAAAAAAAATAAAAAACAAAGAACCCAAATGCTTATAAAATGTCATGATTACATATTATATATAATTTTTTAAATAATTGTATAGATCAATTTAAAATTTTGTATGGTTAAAATTTAAAATTCTTATGAGTTTAAGTGAAAGAAACGACTTGAATAATTATTAGTTTTATCGCTGATTAGAGAATTTACATCTGACATGTGTTAAACACCTGGCAATTTCACTGTTTGACCGTAATGAGACCAAAGTCATGAACGTCGTGCCTAATCTCAGGTATTAGTATTACAAACATGTAATTCGAGCACAACATATCTTGTCACTTTATGCATGTACATTTGGAATTGAAGTGGCAGCGATTACAGCTCTTATGAACAATTGTGCTTTAGCTCTGTTTACAAAATCCTGAGAAGGTCCGTAATATTTGTATGATAAGAAGACGCAACAACTAAAACTAAGCATAGTAGTTTAAGCTGGACTTCTTTTTAGCTTGCACTTGGATTATCCCTCCATTGAAATCTTCATGAGTAACCTGCATAGAACCAAAATATGGCAATATATTCAAGAGTATATACTTCATTCAACCACTGAAATACTAAGTAACGAGACCATACTAACGAGAACAAGTACAAGGCCAAACTGGTCTATGTACAACTTCTACTGGAACTGGTTGTACGACACCAAATTGACCAGGTTCTTCCACAAAAAGTTACATATGGATTATCTCCATGTTCTGGCATATGCATCTAGGAGGGGAGAGGTAAAAAGAAACAAAGAGAAACCTCAGTGGCATCACGGCGGAGAGCAAGCATACCGGCCTCAACACAGACGGCTTTCAGCTGGGCCCCATTGAAGTCATCAGTGGAGCAGGCCAACTCCTCAAAATTTACATCAGGACGAACATTCATTTTAATGGAGTGTATCTGTTCCATTTTTTTATTACTTCCATCAGACTAGAGAACAATAATTAAGATTTGCAGGATGGTTTTTCAATACATTATTTCAACAATAATTGATAAAACCTATCCTATTTGTTGTTCTCAAGACAGTTAAGTAATTCCAATATAATCACAAAATTATTCTCTTCCGAAAAGAACTTACCGATAATACAACCACCTGACATTTTGAAATCAAGGTGTATTTGTTTAAAGATTTATTTTAGCAACTGAAGTGAAAAGGTACTGAGGCCAATTTTCAAAAAGGAAGCTGAGTAGTGTGTGTGTGGGAGGAGAGAGAGAGGGGGGGGGGGGGGGGGGGTAGTAACCTCAAGGATGCGGGCTCGGGCATCCTCGGTAGGGTGGGGCAACTCTATCTTGCGATCAAGACGGCCAGATCGCATCAATGCAGGATCCAAGATGTCAGCCCGATTTGTGGCTGCTATCACCTTTCATAATACAACAAGCAAAAATATTAATTCTAGTTACCAGAAACAATGAAGTTAGTTTTAAGCAAGAAATGGAAAAGTGGAGAAGAAGAACATATAACCTTGATCTGCTCATCACTACAGAAGCCATCAAGCTGATTAAGCAACTCCAACATAGTTCTTTGCACTTCACGGTCACCATTCATATCACTGTTGTAACATTTCAATTTCAAATGAATTTAGCTTAGGTGGGAAGCACATTTACATGGTAGAAGATTCTTAACAAACCACTGGCTTATTGAAATATTATTTATCTCCAAATTTTAAAAAGTTTCACTGGGTTTTATCCGAGGTATATGTGAATTTGCCAGGTTCATTTGGGCTATGGAATAACAATAAAGATTGATTGGTTTAATTCAACGGTATTGTAAATTTGGAATAACATCGAGTATAGGTCAACATGCTCGACAAACTGAGGATAATCCAGGACAAATTGGTGTATTTCAGTTAGTCACAAAAGGCAACGGCTTCAGTTTAGCACAACATAACAGTACCTGTGAAGTCTCTTTCTACCAATAGCATCAATCTCGTCAATGAAGATAATACACGGTGCCTTCTCTTTTGCTAGCTGGAATGCATCGCGTACTATTTTAGCACCATCTCCAATAAACGTCTACATAAATCAAAACAAAAAAGAAATCAATAATAGTTTACAACAGAACTGCTAGGTACAACCTAGACACAACCAACATCCACATGTAAAAGACCAACAGGAAAGAGCAATATGTCAATGGTATTTCAACTGTTACCTATATTTCAAAATTTCAGTAACCTGAATGTATAACTGGACAATTAAAAATAACATAAGAAGTAATAAAAAAAATACCTGGACAAGCTGTGGTCCTGCAAGCTTCAAGAAAGTGGCATTGGTTTGAGCGGCACAAGCCCGTGCCATTAGGGTTTTTCCTGTACCAGGGGGACCATACAAAAGAACTCCTTTAAGTGGTCTGATACCAAGTTTCTGAAATCGCTCCTTGTATTTTATAGGCAATACTATCGCCTCGACCAGCTCTTGTATCTGCACACATATTTTTTATTAAGATCAAGTTCGAATTAAAATGAAGCAATTGTGCGGTATAACCAAGGCCAAATTTAGAAAAGATATACATATATCCAAGTACGTTAAGCAGATTTCCTTTGTTCACTGTGCAACTACAAAAATAAATTCCATTGTTAATAATCAGAAAGACACTGGATAAATAAGACACTAGATTGCACAGGTGAAGTTACAATATTGTCTGTACTTAGGAGTCTAAGAAAACTATGCCATGATAGTACCTGCTTATCTAGCCCACCAATGTCATTGTAATCTTCTGTCGGTTTCTCATGAACCTCCATTGCCTTAACACGTGAGTCATACTCTGAGGGTAATGTGTCGAGTATTATGTACCTATCTTTGCTCACACCCACTAAATCCCCGGGTTTCAATTTATCAGGATCCACTAAAGAATGTTGCAAGAATATTGTCTGCAGCATAATAAGAAATTAATCATTAGCAAGAGGAAGCTTCGGTCAAATAACTTGGTGGTTTAAATAGTATATTTATGCTGTTTCATAATGCAGAAACATGTTCTCAAAGAAGTATAATAAATAAAAAAAATATGAATTGTACAAACCCTTCGATTAGTAGTTTTGAAAACAACACACTTGTGCTTTCTCTGGGAGTCCAAATCGATGTTTGCACTATCTTCCTCAACTTCATCTTCAGGATTCATCTCCAGTATCTAGATAATAACAAACCATTCATATATTGCAATGAGCAAAACCTTGACACTTGAGAGGCAATTAGGCAAAAATCACTTCATACATTACCTCGACTATATGGGCAACACGATATGGGAGCTGCTTGTGCATTTCGATTTTCGCCTGGTTTATGATTATCAACGCCTCATATTTTTCTGATTCCCGCTTGCAACTTCGCTCTTCCTCCTACATTTTACAATTATATCCAAAGAGGATAATCGGGAATTAAAAAAAAAATAAAACAAATACTATAATGTACAATTAGGCTCACCTAGAGAGTTAAATCAATCAATTAATTAGAATATAAGGCTCATTGGATACGCAATTATATCTAAACCTAGAGAGACTTAAACTGGCTACCAGTGTTTCGTTCACCTTAAGAACACGGATCTTGTCTTCAAGGCGGCGAGTGTCCCTGATGATTTCCTCTGTCGACATGGTCGCCGTTGGGTTGTCTACAGTCCATCGAGGCGGTGGATGAGTCCATGGAGTCCATGAATAACTCCATAAATAACTCCATGGATCCTGTGGATCAATATCCATTGGTGGGACTGCTGTCTCTATGGATTTGCTCGTGAGAAAGAGAGTCGCAGATGAGAGAAGAGAGAAAGGCTCACTCTATGCCAAGAAGCTATGAGAGAATCAAGAACGTTGCTTTGGGGACAAGAAGGGAGAAAAGGGAGCGAAAGGTTGAATTATTGAAAAAAAAACGCGAAAAAAGAGGAAATAGTCTCTCCATTTAGATCGCTAGTCTCAGGCCACAATTTGTTAAAAATGGGCTTGGAACTGGAGCAGATCAAGAGTTGGGCTTACTGGGCTGATTGACGGCCCAACAAAACAGGAACTGTCAGACGCCCAAGTATTATTTAGAGATTAGAACAAAACAGATTTCATGATTGTAACAGAATTAGTTAATTAATAGGAGATTTCAGAGTTAATTACAGTTGCTTCTAATTTTAGATTTTTTTTTATTGTAAATGATCTCGAGATGAGAGATTGAAGACAACTTACAAAATAGATTCAGTACAGAAGGTCTAGTACTTAATAGAACAAAAACACCTCACTGGCTACTAAAATACTTCCTACTTCCTACTTCCCCTGAACTACTTCTCTTGACACCTTGTTTACTGAGCCGCAAGTATAAGGAAAAAGAGGCAGGAGTATGAGGATATTTTTTACCTTTCTTATTTTGTTCTATAATTAATTATAATTCTTTCACGAGATAATCAAAATCAATCATGTTTGGTTAGTTTTTAGCTTTTGGTCGGCAAATAAGATCTACAAGAGTTGAATAACAAAATAGAAATATATAAGACTAAAGGAAAGAAATAAGATAATAAATAAGAATTCAATGATACAGTGAAAATTAAGCCTTGATTCTAATAACATTTTAGGAAATTTTGTCAATGCAACTCAAAACCGTAGAAAATCTCAAAAATGACACCAATAAACGATTTGTCATATTTGCCATCCAAAATCGCAGCTAACTCCTTTTGTTGCCACTTTTAGAAAGAAAGAAAACAAAAACGTATTTTTAATCAACACCACAGTCTTATATGACATATTAGTGTTTCTGCTAATATTCAAGAATGTAAATGTTTTAGAGTTGTATATTCATTGTATTTAAAGTTTTGCGGTTCAAAACAAAATACATCTTCTTTATCATATCTAAATATAAATATAGAACTCGTGAAACAAAATATGAATAACATCTAACTCATAAATATAATCATAAAAAACTTTTAGAACACGAATCTAATACTTTGAACCGTCGATCGATGAGGAAGGTTGACCTCTCTCAGTGGCGTCTGTAGCAGGGCTTCGTCAACAACAAAGAGAGAAAGAGAGCTAGGTTTTGCACGATGAGTAAAAGGAGGCGGATGTACTTGGAAAAAATATTGTGTGCAATGAGGAGGCGGGAGTTCATTTATGTTTTTGTCAAGGACCTATGCCTACTAAATTATTGTTGGCAAAAAAAATTGCCAACAGTTTTTTAGTAAGTAAACGTTGGCATATCTCTTGACAAATAGTACTATTAAACTTATGCTCTCTATATGTCGGAAATGATCCTATATCATGGTGGTAAAAGTTGATGATCCTAATTCCAGAGGTCTTGGTTCGAACCCCTCTTAAGCCTATTTTCCAATGTTTTTTTTGTTATTTTATTTTTTGTACATATTCTATATAGTTTTTTATAAATTATAAAATAAAAATGTGTATTAAATTTGCGACAAATTAATCAGCTAATTTATTGAAAAAAAGGAAGTCAAATTTGAAACAATTTCTGAAATGAGAAGAACATTTTGTTGGGGGCAAGCAAAGTTAGACGTGAATAAAAAAGTACAAAGTTGATAGCAATGTTTCTTCAAAATTACAATTTATCATGCACTAACAAATAAGTTTCGACGTGACATCAATGCATCAAATTCAACACGACGTAATTTCCAAACCTCCAACATCATTAAATAAACATGTAATTAATTAGTAGTACACATTAATTCAAATAGAAGAAGACTAACGAGTAATAATTGACTCACAATTATGTATTTTTTGTAGGTTCACCATGTCGTGGGATGCACATCCCTTCTTCGTGATCTGAGCGCAAATGACTGACTTGTCATGATCTTCAATTGAGAGTGGTTGGATACATGTGGAAAG
This sequence comes from Eleocharis quinqueflora, assembly GCA_964058865.1. NCBI lineage: Eukaryota > Viridiplantae > Streptophyta > Magnoliopsida > Poales > Cyperaceae > Eleocharis > Eleocharis quinqueflora. The sequence goes on along the minus strand of CAXKVX010000088.1, from coordinate 25,586 downwards.
TGGAGACATTTCTTCGATATGATCATATTCTTCTTCGTCCACGACAACTTCGACATCGATAATTTGTCTTTTACTATGAAGAACAACATGTCATTTTATATCGGTCAGATCAACAACGTAAAATATTTGCATTGCTTGCTTGTTTGCAAGAATAAAAGGATCGCTCTAATAACCCCAATGGCCTAAATTCACAGATATGACCTTGTATTCGTCTTTTCTTACTTCATTTCTGTTGTTGATTCATGAACACTTAAATATAGATATCTTGAATTTTTTGTAGTCCAGCTCTCATATCTCCTCAATCCATCCATAGTAAGGTATTGTTGTACTCTCAGCACCTGATGATAAAGCTAATACATGACTCCACTATTTTGTATAGTGCTTTTAACTTCTTGTTTCTTTGTGTACCAGATAAATTCATTCAAGTCGTATACTTGGTAAGTGTAAATTAACGGATAGAACTTACAGATTACTCCGTTAATTTTCGTGCGTAAGCGGATCTTGCGAGCGTAGCAGTGTCACTGTTTCGGCAAGGAATCACAAGCCGAAGCAGGAAGCCTTGCGTTTTCCACAGCCTAAAACGTTCTTTTTCCTAACAGAGCACTTCTTGGTGTTCTTTATCTTTTCTCTCTTATTCTGGCTGTCACAATTCACACATTTTTCTAACATGCATCTTTTAGATTGCAATTTTCATGAAGGGTTTGAACCCTTTCATAAAGGGTCTGTTATTAGATTCGGGTTTCTCATAATGAGTGTACCAATTAATAAATCCAACAGTAAGTGTACACATTTGCAAGAGGACCGGACGCTAGCTTTTGCACGGTCTCATCGACAGTCTTTGATGATTGCAATTGTACTTTTTTTAGAACCATGTCATAAATTCTTTATTATGTCTGTTAGTGATGCAAACTTCATCTTTTTCTGGTTATTTTTCTCTCAGCTAGAGTAGGTGCTTGTTCATGTAAAGAGCCACAACGGTCGACTGATCCAATACTTTGAGATGTGTTTTTTCTCCCGCATCATAGTTCACGTTGACTACATCAAATTCAGTTGCACCGTGTCCTTCGAGTCAATCCTTGTATCGAGATTTTGGAAGGTCAATATGTTCAACTCCTTCGACTCATTTTAGATAATCAGTGTAGAACTCAATAACCTCCTTTGACTCATTTTAGTTCGCATCTAGCTCGATTCAACTTCCAGGTTCTTTGAGCTGCTGCGCCGAAAGAAAGCTGTGTATTTCATCCATCTCAACTCCCAACTGGACAATTTATTAAAGTCATTTTGAAAAGTAAGAGGGGCTTAAATGAAACAATGAATAGTCCACGTATGAACATTAATTTTATTCAGAAAATGGATATAGAATTTGGAGAATTAAGTGTGAAATGACATATTATAAGATGATCTTTGAACCTGTTCCAAGTGCGGCTTCTGGAAGTTACATAGATTACTGAAGAATGAAAAAAATTGAAACACGAAAGCAATTTCATATCCAAAGCCATTGTATATTTATTTCTTTACTCGTGCCAGATTGCAACAATTTATTACCTGGAACAGGACTTTAAATCCCTTTTCCCCAACAGATGTCTACATAAATAGTTTTAGTACACATATAGATGCATCTCAACAAATATTACATGAATTAATAAGCACAAGGTTCCTAAGTTTGCAGTAAAATTCAATTATAAAGCTTCAATCTAACTTTAGTATATCATAATTGCAAGTAGAATTGCAAATTTGAATGTGCCCCAGTTGAACTACTATACATGTTCTTTCCATCTTCAATTTGAGCACAATTAATCTACTGTTGTGTGCCTCTTCCCTTCATAACGTACTTCCTTAATCCTGGTATATGCACATTTGCTAAATAGTCCTTCCAATTAATGCTGTCAACATCAAACTGAAAATTCTCTCTCTCTTCTTCAGACATCTCATCTATCAACTTATTTGTGTTTGCATTGTCAAACCTACATTTTTTGCAAAACTGTCTGTCAATTCATGCCTTATGGATGAAACACATTTTTTCCTCATGCAAATAGCATGAGTTCCCCAATGATTCTTTCTAAGCAAGTTCGGTATGCAACTTCTTTTGTGAAGTAAATTGGGTTTGGATATATAAACAAATAGGAATTTGTTTGACCGACTACAATGTCTGATGAAGCTGAAGGTTATTGAGTTGTATAATTTTTTCACTTGCCAAATTCATTTGTTCGACCAACTTTGTTTCTCAAGTTTTAAGCATTGACCTGACTCCATTTAGAAAGAAACCACCTTTTTTTACTTTTCTCTCAAAAAGACTCGACTGACTTGTTAGCTTTGGTCCTTATCATTTTCTTTTCTTTCATGGATTTAGTCCATGTCCCCTTTATCAAGACGAAGTTCGTCTTCCATTTCATTTTGACATTAATCATAGTTAACTAGGATTATGCATAGTTGGTTACTTGGATAGGTACCAGACAGTACAATGTTTTGGTTAGATAACTCAAAAAATGATGTCCACAAATCGAATAAATATGAAACCTCACCTTCCACCATAGAATGTATATGGCTCATATATTGTTGCTAGGTATTTTGCTTGCTCCACTAACTTCATGTACAGAGCTTTCAGTCGGTTGGAAACCCTTTCATTCGAAATAGAGCCAGCTATTTTTGTACATTTTTTCAATGCATCAGTAAGAATAAAATCTGAAAATTCACTCATGTCATGAAATAGTTTTATAGGTTGAACTTGGATTGGCTGCCCTGTCGGGTTGACATAGGGAGATGCGCTGAAATGTCTGAACATTATATCGGCTAATTGACTGAACACCAATGGATTCACTTTGGATGAAGCCACGTGATATATATGCATGCCAGGATCAGTGCACGACCCGTGCTTCGCCATTGCTGCTATAGTTGCATTAACGACCATGTCAGCTGGTACCTAAAGGACCAACACACTATTAAAACTTTATTTAAGAATTGAGCTGCTACAGTTGCATTTAAACCACTAGAGTAAAAAATACTCTATATACTAGCAACTTGTGTTGTGATTCAGAGTAATAATGGAGCCAGTACACAATTTACTTCAGAAAGTTTCAGAAGAGAACTCACAACATCAAGCACTCCACAGTTGTCCACAAGAAATCCTGTTAACTGTCCTTTACCATAGTAAAGCACAATTGGATCCATCATCCTGAAATAATCCGATCATATAAATGAGAAAATAAGAAAATTGTTGTGCAGAAAAAAATTTGAAAGGAACCACATTACCTGTTTCCTTCCATCCAACCAGGGAAGGGCTCTTTACATGTGCTCTCAATGACACTAGGCCTTACTGTTACCACCGGTATCTCTCCACGCATGCTGTTAATGACCATTTCACCCATGGCCTTGGTGAAGACATAGGTATCTTGCCATCCATACAATTTTGCCCTGAGATATTAAATGTTCAAGGTTAGAAATATTGCCAGTTGGTTTTTGCTGCTCTTTATCTTTTTTCTTTTATTTAGTTGGATAAGAGTGAAAAATACTTCTTTTATCTTTTTCATTTAAAACAAGTTGGATTATTGTTTGTTCCTTTTTCATCTATGGCTAACCTCCTTAAGCCCAAATCTTTCATCTCTTGTGCATTTGATGCATCATCTTTTGTTGCAGACGAAAATGCCAGTTTTATCTCTGTCTCAATGTCCAATACCTGGCAATCCTCAGATGATCTTATCTCACTTGAAATGGTATCGCCTAGACAAAAGGGTCTCTCTGAAATAACACCTTGTCTTTGCCCATTTACATAAGCTGTCAAAAGTTTACAAAGAACAAAATCCTAGTAAATGAAGAGGTACTTTTATGAAAAAAAAAGAAGAATAGAATCAGAATAAGATGGTGGTGATTTGAATTCTAACCTGTTGATACTTGCAGGAAAAGCTTGAGCTTCTTCATTCTTTTGGCAAAGCTCATTAGTCTGTAAGGTCCCAAGGTGTTTATGTCAAGTGCTACGTCGTACCTACAATGTGAGTGCTTTACATGACCCAGTTAGGAATTTACAAAAATTAAAATTATGGAAAAGGGAGACTTGTGTTGTTTGCAATTCCATGATGGAAACATAAATGTACATGTAACCTTTCTTGAGATCTAACTGCCTAAGCTTTACAAATTTAAATTAAATTTAAGATGGTTAACGTAGAACCTCTCATCAAAAGTAGTATTTGCTGCTGAGTTCACAATAATATCTACTTCATCCGCAATTGCTTCAGCTATTTCAGACTTGATTCCAATGCCGATTTCTCTGACATTGCCCAAAACTGGTATAAGCTTTTGAAGCATGAAATCTCGGTAGTTTTTTCCATGAATTTCCTGTAAAGATTTGAAGAGCTCCATGTCCACTATCTGAACATTTAAAACAAGACAACTCCAGTTTATATTTATTGATTTCCTGGCTAATTATATTTGAAAATAAACTCTTCAAAATAATATATATATATGCATTGAAGCAGAATGATTTTGAATACCCTTTTCTTTCCCAATAATATATAGAAGAACGGCAAATGAAATGAATTTCATGCAGTTTTAGCTTTCTCACATACATCAATAAAATTTATTGTTTCAGATTGATGTCTACATAATGCACCTGATTGCCATCAATACACTTAATAAAATGTGAATGTATAATGTAGACGTATGTCATGTAACAAAAAGGTACAAATTAAATAGAATTCTTAGAGAACTTCTGTTTAAAGTAAGAATAGACAATATCATACATTTACCAAATAACAGAGCTATATCTTTAATTTTATGTGCCTAACCAGAAGAAACTTTTGAAGAGTTTTAGAGTCATTCAATATACAGTGCATACCATCATGCAGATACCTTTTTGCCACATACCACAAAAATGAAATATAGACTGTATTTATAAAATAGATGATTCTTCGTACAATTTGTTCAAAAAAAATGGTACCTACAAATATTCATTCATATGCAGATGCCAATACAAACACACACAACAAATGAGAAATAAAATAGGGATTAAATAAATGGATAATGTCAGAAACTTATTTTTTCAATTCAAAATAATGCAGCAATTAAAATATTACTTATAATTTTTGAAATTAATTTAGTTTGAGCATTTTTGCTCGTGGAATTTTTCTTACTTCATTAATGAGCCTCTCTTTTGCAGTTTCATCATCCTTTGCCTTAATTATGATATAGAACTTGCCGACATCAGGATTTGTTCTCAGTATTTTCTCTATAAGAACTAATAAATAAAAAATGAAAAAGTTAATATTTTGAAAGGTATATTTTGAAATTAAAAAAAGTGAATTTTAGAGAAGCACATCACCTTTTGCAAGAAAACCAGTTGCTCCAGTAATTAGGAAGTTTTTGCCCTGTAAAAACCTGACAATTCCTATACCCTCTGTACCAATTTCTGAATGTGTACAGAATGTGGTATTGAGGGTTTGTGATTGGCACTGTGGAAACAGTAAATAATTACCGTTTGAGGCACCGATATCTTCATTTAGATGGAAGCAGTTTACTTTTGTGTTATTATTCTTTTGTAATGGAAACAAAAAGGTACTCCTTCGCAGAAGTTTGTCCCTCTGAGAAGAGAAAATAATTGGAGGTTTTTTCAGAAGATGAGAATAATTTAGGCATGAGCTCTCCATCGTTCTAGAAATTAAGTAAAGAAATGGAAGAGAAGTAAAAAAAACTAGTCTACAAGGGGCAAGAGTTAGGTTGAAAACCCAACTAAACTATTCCTATAACATTGATGTTGCCATAGAGGGAAACAAGTGAACTACAAAAGATAGCAAGAGGTGGAAACATGATAGTTGAAGGTTAAGTTATATGGATAATTTAGAAGGTGAGGGGATATGGGAGTTGGTAAAATGTTAGGATGGAGACTCTTTCTGCCACCTGAATATGCTCTTTGGTTGTGCCGCTAGAATGACGGGTATTCGGGTATTGAGGTTGCAACTTGAGCTTATATAAAAGATGTACCAAGAGGGTTGTTAAATAGTAGTGAGTTCTTTTGTGGCTGCTATAGCTGTATAACAGCATGACCAAAGATGCCAAGTACTCAAAAGAATAATAAGGCTATTAGATATTGACATCAATAATTTATAATGAAATAGACAATCTAATTAACATGTCTTAATCTCTCTATCGCGAGACTTGAAGACTAAATTCTTAAGAAAATAACCAACACCATAACCAACATCGAGCTTGGTTCATCCCAGATCTCAGAAAGATTGGGAGACCATAATTTCCAACTGTGGAGCAGAGCAATAATCCTTACTCTTCACGAGAAGGAGCTCTATGAACATATTACTGGAGAAGAACCACAACTAGATGCCAAGCAAGTCGTTGAGTTCAAACAGTGGCGTAGGAATGAGTACAAAGCAATAAACCTGCATTTCAGCCAGAAAAAGAATTTCTCCCACATTTACCAACTAAAAAAAGAGATCCAAGGCTTGAAACAGAACCAAAGATCCATGATTCAGTACATTGGTGAATTGAAACGAAAAACCGAGTTCTATCAGTACCGAACACCAACATCAGATCCAGCCATAATCAAAGAAAGAGAGCACAAAATACTGTACCAGTTCTTATCTGGCCTGGATGAGTCATACGAACAAATGAGGGCCCAAATCCTCTTCTCAGCCGAACTCCCAACCCTAGAAGACACCATGGCTCACCTCCAAGGAGAGGAGTCACGACGGGGACTTATGGGTAGCACCACGATTCCGCAAGAAAGGTCAGAGACCCTGGCCATGGCAGTAAACCGAAACCACGGCTACAACTCACAACAGAAAGGGGGAAAACACAGAAAGTGTGACCACTGCAACAGAGAAGGCCATGAAAGGAGCAAGTGCTGGCACTTGCACCCTGAACTGAGACCTGAATGGTGGAACGAAGATCGGGCGAGAATCACAAAGGGGGAGAAAAAGGTGCTCAACGCACAGACAGAAGAAGAGAAGAAAGAAGTCGAAAGAGAGAGGGAGAAGAATCGAGAAGGTCACAGAGACGCCTCGATGACTGTGAATCGAGACGCTTCGGTTCACTCACAAATAAATGCCCTGCTGACATGTCTTAATTCCCTGTGCGCGACACAAGAGCCCATCTCAGGTCAATTTAAATTTCAAAGTTATAATCCGGCCCAATAGAAAAAATATGTAGAATGTATAAACCCAGAACTGAATCTCGGCCCAACAGAAAAAATGTATCAAATTCCCAAAAAAGAATAAATATAAGCCTAGTTGAAAAATATACCTTTTTAGGAAAGTCCAAAGAAAATTCAGAAAACCAAAATGATAAATTGGTATGGATTTTGGATTTCGGTGCAACTGACCATATGACCGGAAACAAAACCCTTTTACATAACTACCAAAAAAATTCATACGCAAGAATATGTGTATGTTGCAAATGGTGAAAAAATGAAAATTTATGGTTACGATACCATCAAGGTTTTCTCAAGGAATATTGAACGGGTATTACATGTTGAGAATTGTACGTCAAACTTACTTTCAATAGGAAAGCTTTCAAAAGAATTAAATTGTAAAATTATTTTTTCAACAAACAATGTGTTTTTTCAGGATTTAAAAACCCAGAAGATGATTGGTGAAGGGAGTTTTAAAAACGGGTTATATATTTTGAATATACCCAAGTTTCTGTTTTACTCCAAAAATCAAGAACTTGGGAATTTATGGCACAAAAGAATAGGTCACCCTTCCGATAGGATTTTAAAATATGTATTTGATTTTCCAGTTCTTGATTGTAGCAAGTGTGAGACATGCAAACTAGCTAAACACACAAGGCTACCTTTTGTATTATCTAATACTAGAAGTAAATAAAAATTTGAACTTATCCACTCTGATGTTTGGGGACCTGCCCCCATGGAAGCTTACAATGGTTTTAAATATTTTGTTACATTTATTGATGATTTTTCCCGACTAACTCATCTATATTTATTAAAACATAAAAGTGAAGTCCCTACTTTATTTCAAGAATTTTATAATTTAGTTGAAACTCAATATAATGCAAAAATTAAAATTCTTAGATCTGATAATGGTACGGAATTTCTAAACCAAACTATGACAAATTTTCTTAAACAAAAGAGAATTATGCATCAAACTACGTGTGTCTATACACCTCAACAAAATGGGATTTCTAAAAGGAAAAATCGACATCTTCTTGAGGTAACTAGAGCACTAATGTTCGAAAGCAATGTTCCAAAACAATTTTGGTCAAATGGTAACTTGTCAAAATACATTGAAGTTCAAAGAGACTGAAGTGATGGGACCCACTATCTCCCATTTTGTTCAACCTAGTCTCAAACACTCTTAATCGTTTGATAGTAAAAGCTAGATATACAGGTTTCGTGAAAAGGCTAGGGCCATCTTTGGAGCATGGACACTCAGTGATCAATCCGCATTGTCAACTGACATTGTTATATTATGCAAGGTTGATGAGTACATGATACAAGCACTCAAGTAGTTCTTTGTGGGCTTTGTAGCCCAAACATGTTTGAAAATTAATTACAATAAGAAAATTTGAAAGCCCATCAACTGGCTGGATGTTTTGGTTGTAAAGTTTCGTACTGACCTTTATTGTACATATGAATACTAGTCCACTGGAAATATTTTCAGTAGATTTCAAGTACATATGAATACTAGTCCACTGGCTGAAAAAAACGTGTCTAGAATCATATTATAAATAGATTTCAAAATAAACCACGAAGTTGGAATGAAAATATTTTATTAATTAGAGGCAAGGTCACTCTAATTAACATTGTCTTGTCTCCACTCTCATTGTACGTACATCATGAGTGTGCACTTGATGCCTACCAAAGTAAGAACAAAATTGGAATCAATTAGAAACTGTTCGAAAATACAGGGTTGACTCTTAATGCGTAAGACTAAGATCAATTCAATATGCGGAAGTACTAAAAATTAAGAGCAAATCACAAAAATTAAGAGCAACGTACTAAAAAAAGAGATAGAGTGAAGAGAGAGCAATCAATAACGAGTGAACACGCTATGTAACGTGGTTCGACCTATCAGAAGAATTTAGGCCTACGTCGGGATAAAATCTTCTTTTCGAGCTGTTTCACTATAATCAAGTATCTTTTACAAAGTGCGAGCCGATCTTTGACTTCTTCTATACAAGCAAGTCAATCTTCTTCTCCACCGATGATGGGATAACACCTCAATACATGATAAAAAGGTCTGATTGATAACACAATTTAGGACAGAGATGCACCACTTGACAACACAAATGTGATGCATCAAAAGCTAAAACTAGCTAAGACTTTTGTTCTCGAATAGACAATAAGGATGTGTTTGGATGGTTGAAAACTAGCTAATTGCTATTTTTGACAAAGATAGTGATCCAAACACAATTTTTGAAATAGCAATAGTCAGGATTACTGTGCTATTCTTGCTATTTTTCTAACCCAACCAAAAAGTTGAGTTGGTGAAGTTAGCATGCATAAAATTAGCTAAATTATTATTATTATTATTATTATTATTATTATTATTATTATTATTATTATTATTATTATTATTATTATATTACATATTATCATTATCATTGTTATATTATTTATTTATTTGTAATTATTATCACTATTTTTGTAATAATAATAACTATTATTATCATTATCATTATCATTATCATTATAATTATTATATTATTATTATTATTTTAACTATTTATTATTATTATTATTATTATTATTATTTCTATTAGTATTATAAATAATATATTAATTATTGTAATAGTCATTATAATTATTGTTGTTTTTATTATTACAATATAAATAAATTATTATTAGTTTATCAGTAGTATTGTAATTTTTATTATTATATTATCTTATTGTTATTAATATTATTTATTAATTATTATATTGTAAGTACTATTGTTATATTAACTACTATTAGTTTACATTGTTGTTGACAAAGGGGCCGACAATTATATTTAGAAAAATACACATATTATTATTTAATTTGAGAAAATGCATTACATCGCAAAGGCGGGAGAGAGAAGGATGTGTAAAGAGAGGCTTGGCGGAGTGGATCGTTTCACCGACAGTGATCGGCCTTGGCCTGCGGATCTGGTTTGAGCGACTCGAATCGGAGGCGGGTCGGTTCGAATTGGATTCGATTTTCCAAAGGGACCGGTAGAGGCGGAGGTTGAGAAGAGTTCAAAGGAGAGGAGGTGGCGGAGATACGGGTTGAAAGAGCGACCCAGTTGAATATATAAAAAATTCATCTTGAGTTATCTCCTCTTTTATTCTTTTGTGGGTTGAAAGTATCCTCTAGTTGTGAATCGTATACGTGTCCTTGAACAATTCTACCTCGAACACTATCATTTATCTATACAAGGTTGAAGAACTTTTTGTCAACTTGAAAACAAGAATAAAGTTCCAAAATGCGGGTATATCAATTACACATAACTGTGCTGAACTATATCAAAATTAATACCTCTTAATTACATAGTTATTGCTATTCTATTTCAGCTGTTTCAACATTATTTTAATTGACTCACTTGCTCAGCAATGTTTTTTTTTTTGCATTTTCAACACTTTTTGCTATTTTACATACTAAAACGATCACAATGTATTGATTCACTCCTTTGATTCCCTTTTGAGCGGCTTAAATGCTGAAAGAAGAACAGAAATCTTATTAGTAAAAAACCCAGCAGCACCAGCAAACAACTGAGCTGGTGTTAGCACAAAATTCGCATCTCCACTTCCATATTTCACCGAAACAGCACTTGCAGCAATCACCAATGCCAACACCAACAAAGGCCTTCTCGCAGAATTTTGCACCTTGCCACTTTCAGGGTATAGTTCTGGGCCCGGTATTGCATCCACTGACCTCTGCAAAAGAACTAAATAAAGGAACCCACAAAAACCACCAAATAAAAAAGCATATGCCTCCTTTTCGTATGACAATAAAGTCAATGCCGTGAAACCGGTTAAAACCAGGGCCAAATCGTAGATTAGCAGAGAGAACTTCAGATCAGCATACTCTCTCATACTTTGCTCCTTTGATTCCTTGTTGGACTTTAAGTTTGATGTAACTGAACTTGCGGATAGGGATGAGAGATCTTCTCCTTGCATCTCAGTGGTCAGAACAGGTCTGAGCTCGGTCATAGAGACACCCCTTTCTCCAAGAAATATTCCAGTAATATCAAATTTGTACTGCAAGCCATTAAACTGCAATTTTTCTGATTGGACTTGGTCTTTTGACGGTGAGTCAAGAACAGTTAGCTGAACTCCACCTAGTCGCCATGAGCCTGACCTTTATGGTGAAAAAGAGATGTTAAATTAACTCGAGTAGTTGAAAAAAACATATCATACTAATACTATATTAGGCTAACCACAACAGCACAAGGAAAATAAAGAATGGTCAAATGCACGTTCGCTGCTTTCAACCTTAAACAGATAACTTGTAAAAAGACAAATATCACAGTAACCCTTGAAATAAGAAAATATCAAATATGTAATACAACAACGAAAATAGTGTTTGCCATATCAATTGGTTCTTTTTAATATATATCTCATTTAGCTGATACTCCTTTGTCATTTCACACATTCTTAGCTGTTATTTCTCTCCATACCATATAAGAGAGGCTCATTTTAAGTTGCACCATTTTTAAAGGAAAATCAAGCAATTATATTCCAAATATATATTTTTGGAATGTATATGCTAATATTTCTCCTTTCACAGGCTACATATGATATCTGAAGTGTACGGGATTCTATGTGCCGATATAATTGTGCGCCGATATAATTGTGCTTTAATAGGGTCAAACAAAATTACCTGAATCAAGGCCAATCCAAAGAGCCACAATTTTCCCCAATTTGCCACCTTCAAAAGTGACAATATCAACCATGCCCCGCTGAAAGGGTACTGATTCCACAAAATCAGTTCCCTCTTGTGCAGTGTGTTCCAAATAAGGCATTGATAGTATTCTTTGCAAAATTGAGTTTCCCTCCGAATCAACCAGGCATAACATTATACCAGCATTTGGGTCACTCAAGCCAGACCCAAATTCTCTACTGGTACTTAGCTCAAGTATATAGAAGGAGTTAGACTGCTCTAATCTTGAAGGGTAGTAAGTTCCCTTCGGAGCATTTTGGGGATGTATGTTTGGCTCAACAGCTGGTAGTAGACTTCCTGGCTTGACGAAATCCTGATAATCTGACAATTTGTACCATGTATTATCAAAGCTTAAACAATATTTAGAGGATTACTTTAACTAATAAGGAAAAATGTCAACAGTTTATAAAGGCCAAATTCTAAAACCTACTAAATAGGAAGTTTTGGGGAAAAAAAACTAGGGTTTCTCATTTCTACCTAGCTCCATGATAGCAAAATTCACTTCAAAAGAAATAAATTGTACCCAGAAATTATTCATCTGAAGTCAGGTTCTGTTATATACAAATACCATACTATATTCATACTTTCAGGCCGTAGCTCAAGAATTTTAACAGAAATAAAAATTACTCAAACAAATTACATCAAAAGATAGTACTCAAATAAACAAATTAAACGACTTGAAAGTTGAAACTAAGATGAATAAAAAACAAGAACCTTGAAATAGAGATTTCTTTGACACTGCCCGGGGTTGAGAACAGCGTTTTTGCTTTCTTTTCACTGTTCCCCACGATCCAAACCCCACCCTCGAAATTTTATTTACTGAAGAACATCTAGTAGAGAAATTCACGCCATTTAGAGAGAGAATCTGCTTGGTATATGAAATCACCATCTTTCCTTCGCCAAACTGAACCAAGCAAACAACTTTCCAAGAACAAAAAGGAAAAAAATGATGAGGCGTAAGAAATAGACTTTTTGCTTGCGTGCCTTCATAGTTCACTAAAGATTTTTTTCTTGCTGAGAAGATATTACTACAATGGGCCTTTGGGGCATTAATTGACGCAATTGATAAGTAGGCCTTTTAAATTTGCAAACTATAAAATACGTTGAATAAGCAAGGCCTTTATAAATAATAATAGGTCCATAAATTATGTTTTCAGCAGTTGAGTGGAACAAGTTCCAAGCGGAGCTTTGAAATAAGTTCAATATGCACCACATGTTAGAAGATCGGGAAGAGTAGTAGTCCATGCGCCTGAGAAGTATTTGGAACTACATGAAATATTGTTTGTTGGTGATATCGATTCCATGACATATGATGTGGAATGTCAAGAGAAGACTCTGATGAATGGCTCAATACCATGAAATCTGAATTGCAATCCATGACAGACACCTGTTGGCACCTTTTTCGCCGCCCTCGTCCGGCTAAGAAGTGAGGAGCATGAAGAAAGAGTGGACAGATCACCTTCAATGCGCGTGGACCTCGGGAGGTTTAGGACGCTCATGTTCATGGCTTTTGTTTTAACCATATGAGATTTCAGGAATCGATAGTACTGGTCAGGCACAAGCCCCTGTCATTTTTACACGAGGGGTTACCGCGATACCTATGATTAATAAGTAGTGTTGGGTTGTCGAATGGGCCATACGAAGCGGTCTATTACTGACTGGTGGCTTTGTGGTGACCTTTCTTGAAGGCGGTCAGCCTTTGACGTTGTTCAGGATTGTTTTGAAAAGGGTTCACACGACGAAGCGGCGTCATGTGGTTTGATGTGTCGTCGTTCGTCATGCGTCATGCGTCATGCGTCATGCATCATGCATCATGCGGCGGCGTCATGCGTCATGCTTCATGCTTCATGCGCCATGCGACATGTGTCACGCGTCATGCGCCTTACGTCACGCATCTTGCGTCATGCATCTTGTGTCATGTGTCTTGCGTCATGCGCCTTGCGTCATGCGTCATGCGTCAGGCGGCAGAGTGGCATCATGCATCATGCGCCATGCGTCATGCGGCAGTGTCATGCGTCATGTGTCTTGCATCATGCACCATGCGTCATGCGGTGACGTCATGCGTCATGTGGCGTCATGTGTCATGCGTCTGTCGGCGCCCTTTCTCGTGCTGCTCCCCCGCCTCTCATCATTCTTTTGTCGAGGAATTATATCAGAGGACAGGTCGCCCCAAACGCTTATGGTCTATCTAGATAGACTTGGGTGCACGCAGTCATTCGAGATTTTGTTTATTTTAACCAATGAGGTTCTGGGGTTCTATGTCCTGGTCAGGTGCAAGTCCCATCCATTATTTACATGAGAGATTATATCAGCCTTCAATACTTATGATTCTTGAGCGATGTGGGGAGCACACTGAATGACACAAATGACATCTTTTAAAAGTGATTTGATTTGGGAGCGACATCTTGATCATTAATCCAATTTAAGATATTACTAACTAATGTTTGATTTCATTTATGCTCCAATCTTTTATTTAAAGCATGTTTCATTTAATGGGAAATACATTACTTGAAATATTTTGCTTTTGTGAGAACATGGGTCATTTATAGACTCTTAAGTATTCTCACGTTATTTTGTTTTAAACATGTCATTTATGCATCTTTCTGTTCTTTTGTTATTTTTATATTTTTTTACTTTGGGAAATATCATTTATGTACTTTTATACATTTTCAATATTTTTACACTGTTTTTTGGCTTTTATTTATGAAAGAAAATGTCATTTATGGACATTAAAATATTTTCATATAGAGGAAAAAAAAGATGAGGCGTAAGAAATAAATATTACTTGTCGTGCCTTCATAGTTCACGACTAGGACTGTCAACGATTCGATTGTGCAACGTGTTTTCGTTCAGTTTCGTTCAAACGGAACAGAAACGAAATGGAATTTTTGTTTCTTTTACGAAACTGAACAGAAAATGAAACAGTATTTTTTCTGTTTCATCATTTCTAGTGTAAAATCACGGAAATAATCGTTTCGTTTCGTTTCGTTACTAAACGAAACAGTTAACGAAATTTTTTTTTTGTTTCGTTGAATGAAACGAAATGACTGATTTCTGTTACGTTAGAAACGTTTGACAGTCTATTCACGACTGAGATTTTTTTCATTCCTGAAAAGATATTTATGTAACGGGCCTTTTGGGCCCTAATTGATGAAATTTTGACAAGTAGCCGCTTTTAACTTGTAATTTGTAAACTATAAAATACGTTCAACAAGCAACCCTTTATAAATTATTGTAGGTAGTCCGTAAATTATGTATTAATTATGTTTTCAGCAGTTGTGTTTATTTCCATTTTCTTATTTTTTTTGATACAACTAACAGAGTTGTGGGTTTCCCAAAACATCTTAGGCTTCTTTTTCTTAAAGTCGAAGCTAATCAAACCATAATTTGTATTATTTCCGATATCTAACCAAACAAAAATATTAGTAACTAAGTTTGCGGAAGAAATGTGACTTCAATAGTTACAATTTTGCATAAAAAACATTCAATTGTTAGAATGTTGCTTGGTAGAGTAATAAATATATAACAAGGTATATGCATGAAAATAATCACATCTGCTCTTAAACAAATATCTACATATTTAATTATAGGATGTTAAAAACTATATCCAAGTAACAATTACAATCCACCAAAAACAATAATCACAGAAAGAAAAAAAAAGGTCTATTCATTAATTACTTTCGTTACTTTCTTGACTCAGGCTTTGCAAATGAAAATTCATTTTGATCCCTTCCATGTTCCATATTCAACCGCAGTTCATGTCGTAAATTATTCGGGCTCAGCTCAGATCTTGCTACTGGCATTTCAATATGGCCATCTGAAAACTCAGTATTAGATTGTGTCCTTCTGAAACCCGTACCAGCACCATGGCGAGATCTTGGTGATCCCATGGGGCTTTGGCCAGGGCTTGGACTCGGAGTGACGTTTTCCGAATACAAGTTCCCCATTTTGTGTCGTTTCTTTGCTCCATCATGCCACTTTTTGAGAGCCTTCGTTGTTCTCTCGTCAAAGATAGATTTCTTAATGTGTGATCCCATCTGAATATATAAGAAGTTTGAATAAGGAGATCTGTACAAGCTGTCTCAGAAATCAATGGATGTAAATTTAAATTACCTGAGACACAAGAGCATATAGTGGAAGTGTGATGTAGCTGCAAATGATATGCACAATGACTCTACAAGATGTCAAAATAAAGCATTAATAAGACAACTTCATCATAGAACAAACCATTTCACATGTTGATCAGTGATTGGTACATTAACTATAATCATTTTTGACACATTTTGGGCTTATGTGGGTTAATCATTGAAAGTCGAAACTAGAACTAATGGTAACATCAGAATTTGTTGAGCCTTCCATTTCTATGGTTGCATACAGGGTTAACATAGTCTTTAAGTGTACATCAACTTACCCGATGCATATTCTCGCAATAACTAAGCGAAAGTTTTCAAGGAAGCAAGAGTCTAGGCCGAACTTATACTGCATGAATATAAAAAAGTCAGTGCCTCCATCAAAATTCCGAAAAGAGAACAGTATTTTAGCTCTCTTGTATAAACGTACTTACCCAAATCCAGAGGAAATAAGTCAGCTGGAAAGCATTCTACAATAAAAGCAGAAGAAAAAATGGTTCCATTATATGTACAAAACCTATATGTTTTTGTAGTGTGTTAAATTATAAAATTATGATAGGCATTATCTAAATGTTGTTGGCATACCACAAACATTGTAAAGTGAATCAGAAACAGAAGCAATCGGGGCCGTCCGAACCAGAAATAGCTGTCACTTAACTGCACAATTGGCATTCCCTGAATAACTGCATGTTTTTGTTGTATCTCTAGAGCCATTGTCGCAATTATTGCTTGCAACTTTGTTCCGATCGCCAAAATCAACTAAAATCAGACGTGTGAAAGATGTGTTTCAATGCATCACTCAAATTGTATAAAATGTAGCTGTAAGATCAACTAATCTATTGTTACAAGATGGTCCATTTTTGTATGAATAATGAATAATGAATAGGTAATGCAGTAAAATTGAAGGTGAAGCAGAGCTTACAACTAGTAGCAGTAAGGTGACCCAAAACAGTTTTTCAATGCCTGGAGGAAAACAATGGATGTAATGTCAATGAAAGAATTTGCAGAGATTTTATTGCAATAAATATTTTCTAATTAATAGTACAAATTAGATACTCACTGTGTACATTAAGTAGTAGGATGATGACTCCACAAGCCCATAATGTTGGACTATTAAACACAAAAAAAATGTAATATTAAATGTTACAAAATACAAGTAAAAGAAGAAAAGTTACAATAATTAATTAATTAATTAATTATAGATACCTGATTCCCACAACCACTTTGAAATCATCATCTAGAGAACGTCTTATATACTTTTGAAAGTTAAATTTCATTCCAGGATTTAAATGAGCCTATTAGAAAGTAAATGATGTCAACAAATTAATACATACATATTTTCTTTCAAGGAAAGATTCGGGAATTAAGGAACCTTACATTTATGAAGCCATGACGCAATGTTAAATAATCAGTCCTTCTAACAGACCTTATAAATTGCCTAAAAAAGCTTACCTATCAAAAAATAAAGAACAGATAATTATATAAGAGCAAAAAATAAAGGCTAAAAATGCTACACAAGTGAGGGGTGCAGGTTTGACAACACGCGTTCGTTCAAAACTCGGTTGAAGAATTCTTTTGGATTTTGGAATATAGAGTTACATGGCTTTAATGTTCATCTTCATTTCAAATAAACAAAGTAAATAATGAAGAACAAGAACAAATTGTTGTAAAAATACCCAAAACAAAAAAAAAGAACCAACTGTCATGTCCATTCTTATTTGTTTCCCTTAATTTCTTCTCTTTTTGGTCGATTACCAGCTTTGATATCACCCCTTTCCCTTTGGTTTCTTCATCTTTGTTTGTTTCTAGAGGTGATAAATAAACCACCCAAAAGAGACCCACCCGATCTGATTCAGGACCCGATCGAGCCATTCATCATATATGTTATAAATGCTTGTGAATTAATATGAATTGCTTAAGTTAGATATATGGTGTCAAGTAACATATCTATAAAGATTTTCTGTAAACAGCTTAAACTGTTTTATCCCAAGATTCTGAATTTTTTATTTGTGGGGTCATTTGACTCCAGAATTTTTCATGTAACTCAACTATATATGCTTGGAGCGATAATCAATTTTTCTTAGTTACCAGTATGCATGAGTTAGTACCTTTACCATGGAAGATAAGAACAGAGCCATGATAGACTCAAATAAACAAACAGTCTTTGAAGGATAAAGATCCCATGCCCCTTGTTCTGCCCCTGAGATGCCCCAAAAAACGATCCCCTAAAAGTCAACCCCTGTGGGCCCCACGTGTAAGTGAAGGTGGGGGAAATGAAAGGAGCAGAACAGGGGGCATTGTATCAACGCGTCGGTCTTTTAAATACCAGTAAAAAGCACCAAGATATAAAAATGCCACCACTACTAAGTAAAGCATACATGAAATTTGTTTATACTTGATAGAATGCTTACAATGTAAAGAATAATAACTTGTCCGTTTCCAAAACTTGCTTGATTCTGCACAAAGGAAGTCTCACGAGCGAACCTGAACCTTGAAGGATCTAAATGTTAACAAAAAAAAAAAACCATAGTTATATCAATAAAATTCAACCTCCATTTGTAATAATGTGAGTTGTTTGAAATAGCTTTCACCATATGTGGTGAAAATATTGTTGTGAGTTATATATTACATATTTCTTCATGCTATTATTAATTATAAAGAAAAGTGATGAGTGATGACTTCTCACTACTTAGCTGCACTTCATATGTACTCTTTAGATGTATCAATATTTTTTTAGCAAGTTTACACTTCATGAACAAACATTTATTTTTTGTGTTATTAGTAACAAAATTTTAAAAAGAAATATATGTGATTATTCAAAAAAATTTATTTGAACTTGTTTGTGGTGATTTAAGAAAGAAAAAAGATGATACAATTTGTTTGTTAATTATAAGCACTTGGAATTCTGGTATAAATAACTTGTAGGTTACACATGAACACTAACAAAAGGTGTGAAGAATATTCAGGGTGGGAAATATGAAGTATCCCGATCAATATGCAGTTGTGACAGATTTAACGAGCCAACGTAAAATTCCAGCTATTTTCATGAAAATGAAATCCAATAGAATCCGAGTTCATTCCTAACCTAGTCCAACTTGTTTGGAATTGAAGACTTTGCTATTGTTGTATTGTTGTTGTAAAATAATTTTTCATTACAAAAAAACGATACAATATATAATTAATAAATCCTAAAATTGTCTAATATTAATGAAGAGTTACTTCAAAAATTACTTTCCTTGCATATTAATTTGAGACATTGCCACATTGGTTATTAAATTGATTGGAAGTGATTGCCTCACAACAATGTCTGTTTTTAAGAAAGTAACTACATTCAAATCTAAAGATCAATCTAAGAGTGTAAATTCCTATTTGAACATTACCAGTTGAAAATTCATAATCTGTTGACAAAGTCTCGTTTTCCCATTTTTTCCAGGAACTTATCTGCATAAAATCATAACATGTCAAAATTATAAAAGGACATGTTTAACCACAAAAAAAATAAATTTGATTATGGAGTTGTACAAACCTTTAGTATTCCAAATGTCATTGTTGAAGCACTATACACAACATGAACAACAGCCAGAAAAAATATAAAAAGGTGCAACTCATGTAAACTTTTCGTTGACATAAGAGGCACTTTACCCTGTCAATATATCAGAATGGAAGCATTCAATTAGATTGAAAGTTTACAATACAAAATGGCAGTAGAACTAACTTTTTATTTAATAACAGAAAATATCATCCATGCAGATTAATTTCTCTATTTTCAAAATTGACCATTTTATATATTCTGGTAAGTAAAGTCAGTTTGAAGTTCATCCAGAACTTAGCAGAAACCTTAATATATATACCAAAAATGCAATGGTAAACAAACTAAAACCATAAAATAAATAGTAAAACTAAAAGGCTAGTAAACATTTTTGTGATTATATCATAATATAATTGATTGCATACTCACCTTAGGACAAGTAACTGTCGTTTTTTCAGCAAGGCTTCTACGATTTGAATCAAAATCCATGATTTCAGTCCACAAAAGCCGTTTATTATTTTTGTCATTTTTGAAACGACATGGCCACATGATGTTGCCAGCTGATTCTGGTATGCATATTTGAGCGATGTAATTCTGGAAAAATACCAGCAACAAGGAGATGAAGCCGAGGATCATCAACTCTGCATTTTTCGCGAATAATCAGTGTTAAATTAGAGGATTTTTTTTTTCATAAACAGGTTGTTCAAATAAAAGGATGCAAGAAGTTGGAAAATATTGTTATATACCATAGAGATTTTTTTTTTTTTCAAAGGAGATAACACACCAAAATCTGAACAAAAAGGGGTAATTAGATGAGCTCACCGGCTTTAACCTTCTCAAGAGCTTCACTCAGAGCACCTTTGTTCTTTTTTTTGAACCACTGAAAATATAAGTCAAGTTTTGTTTAAGTCAATATAAAGAAAACAACAACAATCATCACCCTTGTTCCAGATTTATAGTTACAAATTTTCAAGCTTCACATTCTAAAATAATATTCATGAAGAATTATTTAAAAAAAAAATACAATGTTCGAATGATAACGCTTAAAATTTCAAGAACGGAAGATTTAATTTCACTTTTAGTGTCTGTTCGGAAGCTTCCCACTCGCCACTATTCGAGTGGGAAAAAAACAAATTTTGTCTTAGCGAATTTATTTTTTCCCACTCGCACAGTGGCGAGTAGGAAGTCTCCGAACAGGGCCTTAAATTATTAATACTTCATAGTTACTTCAAGTTTCAGACTTGTGGAGTCAAATTGTATTAAGATATAATAAATTTTAAATTGTTATGTTACTTTAAAATATGAAGCTAAGTTATTTTGGACTATCAAATTGAAGATATAAAAAAATTAAAAAAATTGAATAAATTGTAACAGATATGACAAAGAATTTGGAAGGAAAAGAAAAAGAAAAGGGAATGAAATAATAAAAATCTAAGTTCATGGAACTCATTAGTATTACTGAACATTTCAGTAAAAGGGCAATTTAAGATTTTTCATATTAATATTAGCAACAATAATAGTAATAAACAAAAATATTATTAATACTACTAATAATAAGGAAACTTAGGTACACCAAAAATGAGTACTCTAGGTACTCTGAGTCACTTCAGACCGTTAGATACATCAAGATCCACACTATAGATTAAGATCGAATGGTGCGAAGTGACTTAGAGTATCTAGGATATCCATCTTTGATGTATCCAAGTTTTTCTCCTAATAATAATAATAATAATAATAATAAATGTAGTAGTAGTGATAGCAACAATCACAACAATAGCAATAGCAACAACCACAACAATAATAAGAAATTTTTTTTTTTCATTCTAAATTATTTGATTTGGTTCTATTGCGTTCCTAATTTCCCTTTTTCTTGTTCAATTAACCTCTTATGCTAGGTTCAATCTGCCTCCTTAATTAGTTATTAGGTTTGGTTCAATTTACCAGTGAACTTTTTCATAGTTCAATTTATCACCTGAACAATTGAGGTTTGTTAAATCGTTCTAAATTATTTGGTTTGTTTCGATATGCATCTTCCATTAATACAACGATGTTTTTTTTCTTTTGTTAAAATTACTAACATGACATATAACTCAATTAAATTTGGTGAGATGTATACTTAAGTTTTACAAAGAAAAAGTGCATTTTGATTTATCATCTTTACCATATTAATTTTGAGAGAAAAACTACACCAAAAATATATACACTAGATACTCTGAGTCACTATGGATCATTCCATATTGATCTATAGTAGGAACATTGACGTATCTAATGGTATGGAGTGATTCAGAGTGCTTAGTGTATTTATCTTTGAGGTATCCAAGTTTTCTCTAATTTTGATTGTTTAATAAGTTTTTCTAGAAAATTTCGTTTAAACAATTTTAACTCGGTTTAACTTAGGGCTCCAAGAAAAATTCATAGTTCGAAATTTGTTCAACGATTCGAGAAAAAATTGAAATTTTCGTAATTAATTTCGAATTGAATCAAACTAGTTCGAATTTTTCAAATCAAGCTAGTTCGAATTATTTCGAATCAAACTCGAATTGGCATCAATTCGTTAGAATTAGTTCGCTAACTATTATAGTGTGCTAATATATATAATAAACAAATTCACTATGCACAAAAGCAAGATGGTGTAGTGAAAGTTGCTTTGGTGTGTATGGAGCCGTCCAGAGTTCGAATCCCAACCAGCTTTTTGAGCATTTTTTTCTAATAATTGTCGAATAGATCTTCTGTGACATGAATCATGCAACCTATTGCATAATGAATTGCATTTTCAAACTATTTACGATCGAATCAAACAAGTTCGAATCTTATCGAATCGAACTTCGAACAGTCGTTTGAGTTTGAAAGTGCCTATCTATTTCGAATCAAACTTAGTTCGAATAAGTTTCGAATCAAACTCGAACACCGGCTAGTTTGTTCGAATTTGGTTTGTTTGCAATCATAGTTTAACCCTTGATGTTAAGTAAAATATTGCTTTAAACCGTTAAAATCTCTTTAAAAAACGTTGAAACATTTTTAGTCGGAATTATTGTCTTATAGTTGAGAGTCGTGAAATGTTTTTTAAAAACTTGTTATTTAAATATATCTCATTAAAATTATATAAAATATATATGGTCGTCAAAATTGAATTAAGTAGGCATATCATTAAAGTTAATTGAGTATATATGATATTTTATAATTTAAAGAAAAATAACATGCTATTAATAACATAACATGTTATGAATAGTTTAATAAGCAAATTGAACCAAACTCAATTAATTATTGAGACAAATTTGTGCCACAAAACCAAATTCAATAAGTCAAGAGATTAATTATACGAAATAAATATTTAAAAATCGATTGAACCAAATCGAATAGCGCGAATCGAAAACACAATTTTATCAGATAGCAACAATAATTCAAAAAAAAAAACAGAAGTAGAATCCCTCAAATAGCTTTTTCCAATTTTTAAATTTTGATACCAAATTGTACCTCGGCGATATGGTGGAGAGCCTTTTCAAGCAACAGAGAAATGATAATCATCACCGCACATACTAACGCCACAGCCCAAGTCGGGGTTTTGTCTAAATCTCTTGCGTTGTCATCACTTTCACCCGCCATTGATGAACTCTATCAGCTTTCTCTGAGCTTGTAAGTTTTCAAGTCAAGTTCTTTCTTTCTTTCTTTGTTTTGCTTCTCTTAATTTTGCGCTTAAAGTGTGAATACATGAACCCTGAAGTCTTTTTTAATAGTAGGACAGTAAGACACTGTAATGAATTGATTAAATCTGTCAATTGAAGGTTTACTTTTCTTATAAATACATGAAATGCTCAAATGCCATGTTTAAACCAACTTTTTCTGATGCACATTAAATGCTATGTTTTTGTCATGTGTCAGTTAGTTGGAAGATCAATTTGTGTATGATTTGATCTTGGGATTTTGTACATCAAATGGTAAGTTTTAATTAACAACAATTTTGTGGGATGATAGAGATACGAATTATGGAGTTTAATTTCTGAAAAATTTGAATGGCTAGTAAAAGTGCCCCATTTGAAACGACTATTGGGATTGTGACATTGGATTTTTGGGACGTACTGAGAAAATTTGTGGTCATGATGTCACGGTAAGTTTAATATACTTTTTTTTTTTTGAAATAAGTACTGAGGCTCAAAGTCCTCACCACTTCCATTTTCATTAACAGAAAAGAGAAGCAAAGTGTATACAAACCTAGTGACCCCCTATGGAGAGCCTCTATCTGGCTTCTCAGCCCCCTAATTGGTATGGTACCGGTACCGACATCTCTGGTACCGATACCATTATTTGACAGCGTTTATACAATTTTTACGGTTTGTAAATCGTAGACTAGCAGTCAACTGATCAAACCAGGTCTAGAATTCAATTATGTAATAGAGTGATTGTTTGTGGCCAATATTACCAACATTCCGTATAGCTCTGTTACAGATAATGGTTGGTACATGTACCATTGACGCTGTGACGAGTTGGTAATTCTGAGAGGTTTAAAATCCATTATTTGTGTCAGTACTCAGGTTCAAAAAAGTTATAATTGTACAGTCAAATTGATTTCACGTCAATAATAATGCAATCTAGTTAATCACAATCCATAGCAGAATTAACACGAAATAATATTAACCTAACATACTAAAAAAAAGTGAACACTAGAGATATTGCTATGCAGAACAACACAGAATGAGATCCAGTGACGCGCGACACTACACTGCACACGGTCTAGATCGTCCGAACGCTTTGAAATATATTCTCTTCGTGCAGTTCATTTGTGTCGTTCATCAACGATGCAGCTCTGTGTCACGCCGCAGAGATAAAAATCCAGAACAGAACAACACATATCTGGCTGAAGCTCCTGAAGAATCTCATACATATCTAGCAGTACAAATAGCTTCTCAGGCGAAGAAGAAAGAAGATTACAAAGGGTATTTTCGCCTTTCTCTTTAAAACTTTAAAATAATATCTTGATGCTGAATTAGTTGAGGAAAATAATTATATTGGTATATGTACAGTTATGGTTTTTGATGGGTATATATCTAAGTTTTTCTAAATAATTTTACAGACATGAAATTATTTTCTAGAGATTTATATAAATTTGCGAGTGTGTGAATAACTGTGAAAAATATATTTCCAAATGACATTATTTTCAATAAAAATGGAGATATCTTTCAAGAAAATATTTGAGAATATAGGTTCATATAGTGTAAGAAAAATCATTGCAAAATGATACATGAAACAGATGGAAGTAAATATCTGACTAAATAATTTAGGATAATAGTTAGAGGTGACAAGTTGGGTCGGTCGGACGGGTTTGGATCGGGTCGGATTAGTTTGACTGTCTACAATAGTCGGGTTGGGGTCGGGTTAGGTGAGGTCGGATCGGTTTCGGGTCAACAAGTGTCGACAACTTTCGGGTCATAGGTCAGGTCGGGTTTTGGGTCGGGTCGGGTCGATCTTTTTCGAGTTACTGGTCGGGTCAGGCGAGACTAGGTCGGGATTCAGGTCGGGTTGCATCGACAACTTTTGAATCATGGACGAGATTGGGTCGGGTTCGGATCGGGTTGCACCGACAACTTTCAAGTATTATTTTGAGTTTTAAGTTCAATCGGACAAGATCGAGTCGCGTTATTGAATTGTGTTAGTAAATCTTGACTTCATCTAATGTTAATTTGTTTGTAAAATTAGATTATGATGTAAGCAAGATAGGATTAGATCAATTTACAGATTGTATCAGGTCAAGTCGGGTCGGGTCGGGTCGGGTTCTGGTCCTCATGTGTCGCTCCATCTCGGGTTACGGGTTGTCTCGGGTCGGGTCGGCTCGGGCTCGGGCTTGGGTCCTCATGTGTCGCACCATCTCGGGTTATGGGTCGTCTCGGGTCGAGTCAGGTCGAGCTCGGGTCGCTCATGTGTCGCTTCATCTCGGGTTACGGATCATATCGGGTCAGGTCGAGTCGGGTTCAAGTAGTTTGACTTTGTCAAAATATCGGATCGAGTCGGATTCAGATCGAACGGGTTTCTCGGATCGAATCGGGTTCTGCCACCTCTATTACCTCTAATAATAGT